>JBBIGC010000152.1:16145184-16157864 GCA_037576955.1 Lepidarchus adonis | reverse complement strand
GAGAGAGATCAGAGAGTGAGAAATAAAGTGAAAAAATAGTGAGTGAATCAGAGAGAGAAGGAGAGAGGTGAGTGAATAAGAGAGAGAGAGAGAGAGAGAGAGAGAGAGAGAGAGAGAGAGAGTCGACTCCTGGAAATAACATGTTCGCAACAAAAGCAATGCATCTCAATTCAGCTCCTGAGCCGACGCACGGCTCCGATTTTTCCCCATTATTGCCCCTGGACAGGAACAACAGGACAAAGCCTTTGAGTCATATGGGAAAAGCCCAAACGGTCCACCCCCCATCTAACGGCAGCGCGTCCCTTTTACCTTCACTCTCAAAGGCCGAACGCTGTTAAGTCGCCTGAACTTTACGGCGACTGCTGACAGCTGTGTTCCATTTTTACAGACTTCCGAGCAAATTTGTAACTTTTTGCACTGGGAGCCTCTTGAGCCCTCTCCCTCTCTCCCTCTCTCCCTCTATCCCTCTCTCCCTCTCTCCCTCTCTGTGTCACCGTGCTTTTACCCCGACTAACTAAATGCAACATCGCTTCTCTTCCAGGGCTCTTTTCCCATGACGCCGCACGCTGATGCACTCAGGCTCCGACAAGCCGAGATTCACTCTCCTCACAATTCTTCCATTTTTTTCAACCGATGCTTTTCAACTTTTTCATAGGAACAGCAAGTGTCTCGCAGATTTGCATGCCCCGCCCCCTTTTACCAGACAAATGGTTTTTATCAGCCATAACATTAACACCACCTGCCTAATAATGCCTTAGGTCCGTAGTGCCAGGCTCCTCTTTGGGACTGGACTTGCCTTCACTTCCCACATGCATCAATGAGCTTTGGATGCCCATATCCCTGTCCATGGAACACCTGCTGTTCCACAAGATGCTCTGACTCAGTCGCCCATTTATCCTGCCTCCAGCACATCAATTTCAAGAACAGACTGTTCACTCACTGCCTAATATATCCCACACACCTGACAGGTGCAGCTGTAATGAAATAACTAGTCAATGTTACTAACGTCAGCTGTCGTTGGTGTTAATGTTATGGCTGATATTTTTTACACAGTCTGAGAAAATGTGGACATGTGCAAGTGTTTTTTCATCAGTGACATAATTCTCAGCATGTGGAACATAATCAACGAGTGCAGCGAGCACGACCAAGACCAGCGACTAGGAAGGGAAACCAGAAGACTTACTTTGAATATTCCTCGTTGTCTCGGTCACACCTGGCATCCTTATGCTTCTCCCAGTCCTTGCCGTGCTTGCAGGTCGTCAACAAAACCATATCTTCCCCATTATGTATATGATACAAAGCATTCCTGGTTTCCGAGCCAATGCCCGTGAGGTACCTCTTCCCTTTGAACACGAGCAGGTATTTCCGAGCAGACGGGATGACGCTGGATGTCAGGTGACCCTTCTCCCCACCTTTCTGGGGATGGTCTTTGGAAAACAGTGGGATGGATACGTCAAAGTGGGGCCGAAAGTTTCCCACGTCCACGCTGGCCTTGGCCAACATGGCCTGGCCTACATCAAAGCCTAAATCCTCAGTGTAGTCAGGCCAGGTTCCAGAGTACAAGTTGAAGATCAGGTGGTTCCTGCCCTCGTTCCACAACGGAAGGCTCTGAATCCGAGCCCTGGCGTCCTGAGTGTACTGCGCCGACAGCTGGTCCCGGTCCAGGGTGTCCACGGCCAGCACGAACAGGCACGCCTCGCCCGGGTCCCGAGTGTGGAAGCGTGACTCCTCAATGGCAGCCAGGACCTTCTGGTAGCTTTCGGAGATGGCCTCGCCCTTCTGGGGCGGGTACACGTAGACCCGAAAAGCCCTCTGGCATCGGCTGAAGTCAAAGCAAGTCTCCATGCGGCAGCGCCGGCTCTTATAGATGTTCTTTCGAATCTCGCGCCGTTCCCGAGGTGACGCGTGCTGGTGCAGGACGAGGGGGCCGTCCTCTTCCTGCTCCGCCCCGTCCAGGTACGGCCGCAGAGGAGGCTCCGCTCGCTCGGGCTGGACCTGGGAGGGCCTGTAGAAGCGCTCCGGGGGGCTCCGGGTCTGGAGCTCGGCGACTTGCAGGGTCCACAGGTAGGCCAGCAGCAGGACGCAGGCCCCCACAGACGCCAGCAGGTAGCGCTTCTTGGCCTGCATGGGGGCTGGCAGGAGCAGCGGCGGGACAGGGAGAAGCTGGGCAGGGGCGGAGCTCAACCCGCAACCGGACTCATAGCAGAGCTATAGCATGCTGTTGGAAAATAGGACACTGCGAATAGAGGTATAGATGCAGACACAGGCACATACAGTGATATAGACACAAAGGCAGACACACTCATACACACCCACCCCTCACACACACCCACACACACATACCCTTCTACAAAAATAGAATCATTCTGTATACACACTGTTTACCCTACTGCAAAGGACAACTGGTGCATCTACAACATCGTGCCATATATTCAAATATTCAAAATTAATTAGTTTAAATTAATGCAAACGTGACAGTTTTGAAGTAATAAATCATGTACGTATGTGTATAACAACACTGCCTATATAAAGAAAGACAGAAAATATACATAATACATAAATAACAAATAAATTAATACGTAAATTAATGAATTAGTGAATTAATTAATTGACATGAAGATATTTACATTGTATAAACATTTCAGGAGTGGACCAATAAGAATGCGCCAAAATGATCAAACTTTTTTTTGCTTTCTATTGGACACGAGGTTCTTTACTCAGACGTCCAATCACGGCACAGAAAGACCCACACATCCGCCTCCGTGGTGTGAAATGGAGAATAAATAATGAACCTGACACCCGACATCACTTCCACATCGTCACTGTCGCCGTTAAAATACAGCGACAAAGGCGCGTGAAGGCGAAGGCACTGGGTTGCAGATGGTGGAGCATCTCTATCCTGCACTGCTCCTCCAGTTCTGCTCCTCCAGTACAGTTCCCGCTCTTTTTTTCTCCCCGGACTCACTCGTTTCATCTGCTCTTTCTCAGGTTCAGGAGAACAATAATATGTAGCAGCTCTACCTCCAGCTAAACCACAGTCAGGACGACTGGGAGAGCGACTGGGAGAGCGACTGGGAGAGCGACTGGGAGAGCGACTGGGAGAGCGGTGATCGTCCAAACTTTCTGACAAGTTATGAATATAATATTGTGAATCAGATCCTGAAAATAACTAGGGTTATTAATTAATGAATTCACTAGGGATGTAGCGGGTCCTAGAGCCCATCCCACCGCTCAGGTTGCCAGGCCACCACAGGTCACATGGTCACACCTAGTAGGCAACTTAGCATCTCCAGTCCACCTGCTGTACAGGTCTTTGGACTGTGGGTGGAAACCGGAGAGTCCAGCAAGAACAGGGAGACCACACAGACCTTCCTACTGTGCAGAGCGGGGTGACTGGTACTCGAGCCTAAAAATGGCTCTTTTGCATAAAAAATATTTGACGTTAATAACTGTAGTTAAATTGCAGAGAAAATACTAGAAAAAGAAAATCTGCATTTAGAAATCATCCCAAAATTGTAGATTTTTTTTTAAATTAGTGCCTTTTTTATTTCTTGTAATTTTATTTATTTATACAACTTTTTCTCATTTTTAAGAAGCTATTTTTACTTCCGGTGCATGAGAATGTGCTAGAAATAAACTCAACCCTACTCAAAGGACAAACCCTATTGGCCAGTTCTCAGGTTTGGGTGACAGTTGCCTAGAAACAGTATCATTGATTTACCTGCAGGGGGCGCCCGTGTGAGCAGGGGCAACTTCAGCCTTCAGTGAACTTCAGGCGCTGATCATGCACGAGCCACACCGGAGCATGTTCTCCGAGTCCCGCTGGTCAGAGAACTCCACGTGCACCTGGACGCCCACATGGTCCTCACCAGGTAAAACAGCGTCCAGCTGAGCTGAGGGTCCGGTCAGCAGAGTCCTGCGCAGTCCAGGTGTTCTCACGCTCTAACGCTCCTGACCACAGGTTCAAACACACTCACGTGGAGATGACGTCAGCTGCCCGGTGCCTCCTGCACCGTGACTGACCTGAGGGTCGCCCGCGCGACATCTCCGCTCACGCGCATCCACCAGAAAGTTTAAGAGAAGAATCCAGGGGTCCAGCAGTCGCCGCGGAGCTCCTCCTCTTCATCATCATCATCAGCTTTATAATCTATTATCTTCATTCATTCTCCTCACCTCCTTCCAGACCGCGTCGCCGCGTTTCATCATCATCATCATCATCATCATCCGCGCGGGCATTTTTCTTTTCTTTCTTCTTTTACTACTTTACTTCACCAGATTGTCAACAGCGTTGGCACGTGCACGTTTTTCTTTCACTTTCGCTGTTTTCTCCTCCTCCGTTCTACCATCTCATCTCCCACAAAAGCCATGACGCGAACTCTGATTCCCCGCGACGCGAGACAAGCCGGAGAACCGGAGAGCGCGTCCCCCGTCCCCGCGCGGCTCTTCACCCAGCGGCAGGTGTGGAGGATCCGCTCGCGCTCGCTGAGCTCCAGCGACAAGCCCCGCCCACCCGGCTCTGCGCGCTCTGATTGGTCCTCCAGCGAGGGAAAGGCAGCGCGAGAGGGAAGGAAGCACCGCCCCTCCTGCTCTGCCATTGGCTGACAGTTCCTTCTCCCGTTCTTGAACTTGTGAACCGAACTCACCTGTTCTACAAGAAATGTAAGGTTCTAAAATGAAAAGCTAGAACCCCACCCCCGCGAGCACGACTCACTACTGCTCCACCCACAGCGGTCTGTCGTTCTGACGCGCACACGTCTTCCTGTCTTGCTGGCTGTCGTGCGGACGAGGGTTCGAAACACTACCGCGACTTCCGGTTGAACTGTTCGCGAGCACGAAGCGCTGGCCAATCACAGCGTAGAAAGGCGGGGCTTGTCAGAATGGGGTGAAAAATTAAGAGCCTTCTTTATTTATTTTTTCCTTCTTTTTTCTTTCTTACCATCTTTTCTTTCTTCTTTTCTTCCTTTATTCCCCTTTCTTCCTTTCTTTCTTCCCCTTTTTCTTTCTTCCTTTCTTTCTTTCTTTCTTTCTTTCTTTCTTCCCCTTTCTTTTTTTCTTTCTTTCTTCCCCTTTCTTCCTTCCTTCCTTTCTTTCTTTCTTTCTTTCTTTCTTTCTTTCTTTTTTCCTCCCTTCCTTCCTTCCTTCCTTCCTTCCTTCCTTCTTATTAGTTTTCTTTTTTTCTTATCTTTTTTTCTTTCTGCTTATGTGCTGTTCTTTTCTTATTAATTTTCACACTTGCCTAATTCCATGACACCCCCCCCCCCACACACACACACACACACATAAACATATACACACTCAATGACACGTGTAGACTTATCATTTACACAGAATCTCTTTGTAAAGATTGACAGGCGTTTCTCCTGAACACCTGAGGAGGCTAATAGTCTCAGGATCAGGCTGGAATGTGAGACTGCACCACAGTCAGACCAGCAGCACTGATCCGGGAGCAGATGTTGCCATCTAGAGGTGGAGTTGGTAATGGGGAGTGGAGATAATCGTCCTGGCTGCTGATAAATGGATTCAAATCTTCATCCCTCCATTAATAAGTATAAATGCATGAAGCAGCTGTGGTGAGACTCTCACTGTATTTCTGTCTGTAACAGTGACAGTGATGTAAAGTGCTGCTTTACTTCACACCAGCTACAGTTTGTCATTTGTGTTATAATTGTAGATCATTTCCAGCATCACATTTCTGAACGAGTGAATATTTCACTTTCTTGATACAGCACCGAATGATAAATGTGACACATAAACATTAACACTGTGTAGCTTTAAATTAACAATAACAGAAAAATCACATGGAGGAAGTAAGCGCACCCTTATATTTATCACAATTTCAGATTAGGTGATTTATTGATTAGAAACTCCTGCAGGTGGAACCTGTCTTCTTCAAAAAAAAACCTTGTTTATTATAGAATGTCAACGTGTTAAATAACTCTCCAGGACCTTCAGGGAAAAAAGCAAAAAAAATAAATAATAAATTTAGAAATGTCTCAATGATTAGAAGTAAAGCATTTCACTGAAAGGAAGATCTGCACCTAAAATTGCAGCAGATTCTGAAGCATTGCAGTAAGACTACAGTTTGCCAAAGAACATATACACATATAATGATGTACATAGAGTTGTTTCGTCATAGCAACAGTACAAGTGTGTTGTGTACATCAAAAACAGCTTTTCAGGAAAATAACCTTTTATCATCTGTGAAGCATGGGGGTGGAAATGTTGCATTGCTGCGTCACGGACTGGTCTACAGATATTAGTTCTGCATCCGTGTTAAAGATAATATGACGATGTCTGGAGCTCAATGGGAGGTGGACCTTTCATCAAAATCAGGATCCTAAGCACAATAGCAAATTAACAAGTACGGCTCAAAAAAACCAATCAAACTCAGCTAGCATACAAGACGTAGCATGTGCTAAATCAGAATCAGAAAATAAAATAAGTCTGATTAAATCTAATAGAGGATCTATAGATGGAAATACAAGAAAGACAGGAATAACTCTCTCAATCTGTGTGTGCAAGAGAGAGAGAGAGAGTGGGAAAGAGTTCTGGGTTTGTAATTGAGAGCTGTGTGCATAGCTCGAATGAATGAATGAATGAGCACTGTGAAATGGTGTGTGTGTGTGTGTGTGTGTGTGTGTGTGTGTGTGTGTGTGTGTGTGTGTGTGTTGGAGTGTAAATCTCATTTTCTCCCCATTCCTCATTTCCATTGGTTCATTAGGCCCATCACAGCTGGGCTGTGCTAGCGGCGATGCTAACAGGCTGCGCAATGCACCCAAACCAAATGGGAAAGTTACTCACATGCCAGTGACTAAAACACCTTGTGACTTCATATAAAGAAACGGAAACTGACGTCCACCTCACACTTATTGACTGTCCATAACAACGCAACGCTTTCTGAAATAATTCACGTGATCTGACAGCAGGGGAACCCAAAGCCATGGCAGGTTTTCATCACCGTTAGATGTTATTCCGGCTCAGACACACCTGCTTCAACTCTTTTGTTAACTGGCATGTGCTTGCGGAGCCCAAAATGTCTACACGATAAAAACCTTTAGTAGTTAATAGTCACCCGACCTTATATGTGATAATATAATATATATTTTGTATACTGGGATTTTAGAGTGACATACTATGCTGCCATCAAGGGATTTTCCGCCCAGGACGTCAATGGTTATTGCAGCAAGACAATGCCAGACCTCATTCTCCACATGCTACAACAATATGGCTTTGTAGACAGTGTATGTGTGTGTGTGTGTGTGTGTGTGTGTGTGTGTACTGTTTCCTATAGAAAATGTATAGGGCGCCACAAAGGAGAACAACAGCGACCGCAGTCTGTTTTAATCAAGATTGGTAAAAAAAAATTCATTAAAACTGCAACAATTTGTATCCTCAGGTCCCAATTAAAAGTGCAATGGTATGGAAAGGTACTGTAAACATGCCTCTGATCCAACTCTCTTTTTTTGGTGTGTTGGAGACAATGCGATTAAAATTTGTTTATATTTACAAAATAATTTAGTTATTCAGTGAAAATGTTGGAAATTATTGACATTTTACCAAACGTTTGAGAGAAGTAACAAAACACAGATTTTATTGCATTTTACAAAATGTCAGAAATTGTGCATGTGTACAGAAAACATTTTGAATTCTAATATTTGAATTGTTGACAACAGATTCAAAGCTCCAGGTCTTTACTAGAGAAGCTAAATTTAGACTTTTGTCTTAGCTGATGAGTTAAGACAAAAGATAAATGGCCAAGAAATCCTCAATTCTGTCAGGGTATGTAAACTTATGAGCACAACTGTATGTTGTTAGCATTTAGCTGTGTTGTTAGCATAAACAAAAGAGTACAATAGACTGAGAGTTGCAGTAGAATGTCTACATTTGGACAACGAGTGATGAAGGACAATAAAGGTTCCAAAAATGCTCTTTACTGCCTCATTACTGCCCCCACTGGCAGACATGCAGCATTACAGTCAATTCAAAGTCAAATGAAGTCAATTGGCTAAAACTACAATACACACAGGTCATTTTCATTTCGAGATTTGGCCTTAAGAAGGTCAGTAACATCTCATACCTACATAATCACGGCATAAACCTGCGCAAACGTTTATAAGGTTTATTCTAACAAGAATCGGAATCAGAATAACTTTATTGTCCCGCAGGAAATTGAGACAATACAGACATAAAATAACAAACTCTAAGGTAAAAAATACTATAAGAAATAATACAAAGGTAAGAGATAACTAGGATGGGATAAGTAGAATATGGAAAAAAACTGTAATTTTAGTGAATACAATAAAATAAAAGAATTAAAATAAGATAAATAGAATAAATAATAAGGCTATTGCGCTTGAAAGCTGATTTAGTCCATTTTCATTTCAGAAATATAATGTCTGATGTAGTTTTTGTTAGCTATTGTGCTATGAAGCTTAATGAACACTGACCTTCAGTGAAGTATCACGGGTGCTGGTGCTTTATTGGACCTTGCTGGTGAAAAGCTTGGGACCCAAAACTTCACCGAAATGCTATTCGGAGATTGATGCGTCAGATTGCTTCACTTAATAAGCCCGCGGCCTATAATCTCCGTCCCGTGGTGTGTGTTTATGTGTGTGTGAGCCTCTTCTCGCTTAGTATCCATTAGCCTGAGATGAGACACTGATGGGAAGAATATTCGAGCTGCCAACTCTCCGCTTTTGGTAAATACATTAAACACAGGCCACGCGTCAGCGGCTTCTCGCTTGCTTACACACGCTGCTCCCGTGTCGGGCGAAGTTGACACGAGAACTTGTTTAGACAGCGCGTCGCCGGCTCCTGCTTGGCCTTTAGCTGAACGTATAGCACGGTTATAGCTGAGTGAGGAAGAGCAGATGGACCATATGCAGTGCTGTCAGGCTCCCGGCGCGTTTCAGGTGTTGAGGGAAAGGAGACAGTTTTAGTATCTTATGTTGTGGTAAAAAAAAAGGATATGCTAACATTTCTGTTGACAGGTGTGACAGATTTTAAATATTCATGGCCTTCTTTACCCCTTTACCTCCCATTAAATTTAAGATGGTGTCAAGACTTTACAGTTATCAGAACATCCTGTTTTCTCGCTGACCACTACATGACCTTCATCTGCATCATAGATACGTTTCGGTTCCTTAGCTTCCTCTACAGGACCACGTTTGAGCATCTATCATTTATCAGGACTATTCTGGAGCACAGTTTGGTGATCTCCCAGCTCAAACACACCTGGTTCATCTCGATTGCCAAACTGTGGTGGACACCAACCACCCAGGAGCAGATTTGAGCAGCCCTGATTCATGTGGTGGTCTACTCTAAGTCAGTAATGTTGGTTTGGCAGTGTATGGGAGTGTATCAGGCACAGCATTGCTGCTGGGATGAACATGTATCACTACAAGGCCGTCCACCTGCCAACATTCTTCTGTGGAATTGGACCTTCCACATTCTCCTCGGCTTTGGGCAGCCATGATGGTTCACTTGTCCTTGCTTGGATCATTTTTGGTAGATACTATGTATCTCATAGTCTATGAGCCACCGTAAGAAGACCATCAACGTTTTCTCTTCATCTGACAGTGGTTCTAATGTTATGGCTGAGAGGTGTAAACGAGGTGAACAAAGAATAGTTTAACTTTCTTTAGGAAGCCTCCATACTTTTTAAAAGAACCGATGTTCTTCTTAAACAATCTCGGTGTTAACGATTTTAAATTGGCCTCTCTCTTTCTCTCTAACACTCTCCTGTCTTCTGTCTCACTTTCTTTTGTTCTGTATGTGTGTGTGTGTGTGTGTCTGTGTAGCCCAGGGCATTGTGATATATTGATCCCAAGTAATTTGAGAGGCACGTAGATACTCTATTCAGCTTTAACTGAGTTTAGGCTCAAGTTTAGTAAGTAAGTTGAGACACTCACAAATGAGCGAGAATAAAATCTTTTCAGCGGCTTCATTGTGAAGACTAGATCTTCAAAAACAGCAGGAGTTTTCCAGGTCTGTAGAGGTTAGTACCTACTGGAAGTGACCAAAGGAAGGGCAAATGGTCAATGAATTGATGACAGGACCATAGACACCCAAAGATCACTGATGTGCTATCCCCTATATGATCCCCTATGAGCTGAAGAGTGTCAGAATCTCGATCTACCACCAAAAGCACCTACGGGGGCATCAGAAACAAACCATGGAAGGAGGTGTCCTGGTCTAATGAATCACATTTTTAAAAATCATGGGGTTGGTATATTCACCAGAATGCACAGTGGGATGATGATGGGTTCCTGGAGGTAGTGAGATGCTCTGGGCAATGTTCTACTGGCAAACCTTGTGTCCTGCTGTCATGAGGATGTAACTCTGAGAAGTACCACTTGCTTAAACGTTGTTGAGGACCAACTACTCCTCTTCATAGCAGTGGCATTCTTTAATAGCAGTGGAAGATAATGTTTCCCGCGAGGATGTGCTAGATAAACTAGTCAGATCCATGGAAACCCAATCTTGTATCTTATTCACAGCTCTCCACTTTTCCCACAATATCCTATGTTACAGCCTTATTCCCAAGAAAATTCATCTTTTACCTCAAAATTCGACAAATAGTGAGAAAAGTTTATTACAAATAAAACTACAAAAATTAAACATTTACATAAGTATTCACAGCGTTTGCTCAGTACTTTCCTGAAGCACCTTAGGCAGTTGTTACAGCCTCAAGTCTTTTTGAGTAGGATGCTACAAGCTTGGCATAACTTTGGGAAATTTCTCCCATTCTTCTTTGCAGAACCTCTCAAACGCCATCAGGTTGGATGGGGAGCATTGGTGCACAGATGTTTCAGATCTCTCCAGAGATGTTTAACTGGGTTCAAATCTGAGCTCTGACTGGGACACTCAAGAACATTCACAGATTCGTCCTGAAGCCACTGCTTTGTTATTTTAGCTGTGTGTTTAGGGTCCTTGTCCTTTTGAAAGATGAACCTTCACCCTAGAGAGCTCAGAAACAGGTTATCATCAAGGATATCTCTGTACATCACTGCATTCATCTTTCCCTCAACCCTGACTTATCTCCCAGTTCTTGTTGGTGAAACTACATCCCCAAGGCCTGATGCTTCCACCACCATGTTTGACTGTAGGGATGGTACTAGCCGGGTGATGGTCAGTTCCTGGTTTGCTCCAGACATAACGCTTGGCATTCAGGCTAAAGCATTCCATCTTTATTTCATCAGAACAGACAATTTTATTTCTCATGGCTGAGAGACTTTCAGGTGACGTTTGGCAAACTCCAAGGAGGCTGTCATGTGCTTTTTACTGAGTTGCTTCCTTCTGACCACCTATACAGGCCTGATTGGTGGCCTGCTGCAGGTTGATCTACTAGAAGGTTCTCCTCTCTCCACAGAGCAATGCTGTAGCCCTGCCAGAGTGGCCATCGGGTTCTTGGTTAGCTCCCTGACTAAGGTTCTACTACCTCAGTCGCTCAGAATGAACGGGCAGCCAACTCTAAGAAGAGGTGGTTCCAAACTTCCATTTACGGATGACGGAGGCCACTGTGCTCATTGAGATCTTCAATACGCAGCAATTTTTCTGTAGCTTTTCCCAGATCTGTTTCTCAATACAATCCTCTCGCTGAGGTCTACAGGCAAATCCTTGGACTTCATGACTTGGTTTGGGCTTTGACATCCACAGTCAATGATAGTACCTTTTATAAAGTGGTGTGTTCCTTTCCAAATCATGAATAATCAACCGAATTGACCACTGGTGGACTGCCATCAAGTTGTAGAAACTTCTGAAGGATGATCAGTGGAAACATGATGCATCTGAACTCACTTTTGAGGCTCATGGCGAACGCTGTGAATACTTATGTAAATGTTTAATTTAGTTTTGTATTTTTAATACATTTGCAAACAAACTTTTTTTACTATGGGGTATTGTGTGTAGAAGTTTGAGGAAGGTGAATAAAATTTTATTGGGAAAAACCTAGGATATAACATAGGATATTGTGGAAAAAGTGGAGCGTTGTGAATACTTTCTGGGCTGTAAAATGTGAACTGGGTGTTTATATTGTGTCCAAAAAAATAGAAATTGGTCTTTTTAGGTCTTTACAGAGAACAAGCATAAACAACTCATATTGCTAGTGGAAAAAGTATGTGAACCCTCCAATTCATAACTGGTTGACAAGCCCTTGGCAGCAATAACCCACTTTTTGTTGGAGTAGCCACAGTCCCAAAATGTCTTAATTTGTATAAACTGGTGAATTTCTAAAGTTTTTAAAATCAATTTGTAACCCTTTCCAGCTTCATGTAAATCAACAATTATTGATCATAGATCAATAGTTTTATTAGTCAAAGTAGCTCTGGTCCACACGTCCAAACTAATTTTCTTAATAAGCCTCCAGGTATGCTAACACCTGACTCCAATTGGCTTTTTTTAGGTCATTAACTGAAGGGTTCACACACATGTTCTCAATAAAGACATAAAAAGATCAGAATTATTTTTGTGCAATTATTTTAGACAAATTTTGTTTGTCAATGCCCTTGATTTAGATTAAACTTAGATCACAATTTATGACAAATAATTGGAGAAAACCATGAAATTCATGAGGTTCATATATTTTTTTTTTTATTTTTTTTATTTTTTTTTTTTTTTGTCCTGTTCTGACAGTTAGGCAAGCAGCATGGTAATTCTGTTGCCTGGGGTGTCAGTGCAGT
>JBBIGC010000152.1:16134750-16145084 GCA_037576955.1 Lepidarchus adonis | reverse complement strand
ACAAATAGATAGATAGATAGATAGATAGATAGATAGATAGATAGATAGATAGATAGATAGATAGATAGATAGATAGAAGCAATATACAGTTGAAACAAGAAGTTTATATACGCTGTATAAAAGAAATATATTAAATCAGACAAAAACGTTTCTGTTTTAGGTCAATCATTTCTATTTGCTGAATTTTGCTAAACTCAGAAGTTTACATACATTTGCTTTGTATTTGATAGCATTACCTTGGGTTTTGGGTTTCCTTACACAAGCTTCTCACAATAATTTCCTGGAATTTTGGCCCATTCCTCCTTTTGGAGTAATGCCTTTCAGCGCATGTCGGTACAGAACTCATTTCACTGTGGATAATGATATACTCTTACCAGATTCAGCGGCATCTTCACAAGGTCTTTTGCTTTTGTTCTGGGGTGGATACGCACATTCTGCATCAAAACATGTTCATCTCTGGAACACGGAACACGTCTCCTGTCAAAAGTCATATGTCTTTTTATACAGTGTATGTGAACTTCTTGTTTCAACTGTATATTATATTATAAATATAAGCACATATTGTACACAGTATAAAACGCAGTATAATATTGCATAGGGGAGAAATAAAAATATTGTCTCAGCCACAGAAAGATTGCACATAGAGAATATTGCACGAGAGTCCACAATGTGTGAATTTGTGTGTTTGTTTGTGTATGTGTGGTCAGCTGTAAGATGTTGGTTGTATAGTCTGACAGCAGCTGGAAGGAAAGACGTTGTGAATCTTCTCACACTGTGGGTGCAGCAGCCTGTCACTGAAGGAGCTGCTCAGTGCTTTAGAGAGGTAGTGTGAGCAGGGGAACTAACCAACAGTGTTGCTTCCTGTTGGACTTAGACTCTGCTGTTATGCAGAATAACCTTTACTTTGATTTACTGTACTATGATTTATTTAGAATATTTATATGTAATTACATAATGACATCATTAAATGCACAGTTAGTTACACAACGTATCCCAATTTAGGAAAACCCATAGATAGAATCAGTATCAGCTAAAACTTGGCATCAAAAGAACTCAGATCAGATATGTATCAGATGTATCATGACTTCTTTAGATTATGATGCTAATACTCAACCTCCTCAAACCACATCAAGTTCTTTATTAAAGTGGTGCAGATTTGTGTGTGTGGTTTAGGTCATAGCATGACTTACTCTGAGCTATAAAAAGAAATTGAATCTCATCTGCAGCTCTAAACAATCATTATGATGATCTACAGTGCCCTCCATAATTATTGGCACCCCTGGTAATGATGTGTTAAAAGCCTTAAAATATTTTTTTATTGCAAAAGCATACTCTCATACTGAAAATTGAAGAAAAATTTAACATCAAACTTAAGTTAAAAATAAAATCCCAAAAATTTCAAGTAAAAAAAATCTGTAACTTAGAAATAATAATTTTTCATAAAATCACCTCTTCCACAATTATTGGCACCCCTAACAATTCCTAGGAAACACATGTAATTGAAGTGTTTTTTGTCATTTTTTACAGTAGTTAATAAAGTTGATCAGAGAATCTAGGAACATTTAATCAGTAATTCATCAGTGTCGTCCTTCACAAGTCAGACAATGTCTACAAGAGAATCTCCACTGTCCTGCAGCTGCTCATATCTACTGTCAGAATCATTAAGAGTTTAACACTGGAACAGTGGAGAACGAGTCTGGACGAGGACGCAGGTTATTTTACCTCCACACACAGTGAGGAGGAGGGTAAGAGAAATATAAAGTTCTCCAAACATCACTGATAAAGAATTACAACAAATGGAGCATCTTGGGGTCACAACGTCTCCAAAACAACCATCAGGTGCTGTCTCCATGACAACAAGATGTTTAGGAGGCATGCACGGAAAAAAAACATTTTCTCACTCACAATCATAAACGCAAATGGCTGGAGTTCACTAAGCGGCACTGGAGCTTCAGATGAGACCAAGATAGAGCTTTTGGCAACAAACATTCTAAGTGGGTCTAAATGCACTTGAATTAATAGTTGGATTTTCCACTTTTTTCCTATATTATTTGGAAGACAACTGAATTTATTAGAATTTATAACACATCTTAACCAGGGGTGGAGGGCACTGTATATGTGGTTTCAATAGCTACAGAGAACTGTTTGTGTTGTAATTTGGTATTAAACAATTTGGGCTATTTGGGTGACTATTCGTTTTTAGTGTTTTTCTTAGAAACATAGTTTGTTAGCCTCAGTGCTAAAGGAATTTTACTGACTCCAGACCTCTGCATCGGACTTTAGTGAGAAATTTACTTGGATTTTTCATCTGATTTCTTTTCTATTCTTATTCTGTTTTCTTTTTATGTTCCTTTCAGCGTCACCAATGTTAAAGCTGTGCTTCACCTGCCACACAAATTTAGAAAGATGCTCTGAATAATATTTTGCTGCTCTGCATAGTCTCCAACTGCAGTGCTTGTGTTTAAAACAGCCCTGATGTAATTACACTCTTGCTGATTCGTTGCTTCCCGGCACGGCAACAGGAAAATAGAGAGAGAAAGAGAGACGGAGGTTTAGCCAGTGTTAATGAAATAGGGTGGAGTAGTAAGGGAGATTTGGATTGGATTTAGAACCAGCTAAGGACATGGGATTGGACTCATGGCTTAACCGAACTCCATGCATCTGGGTAAATAGTTCCTCAAAGCGGCCTCTGCTGAGATGCCGAAAACAAAAACACGGCATGACTTTTCCCAACAGTCTCAAATTCAGGCCTCCCCTGATACTTCCCGCTCAAACATGACGTCTCATTTGGAACGATGAGTGCTAAGGACACGCAATCCACCCAGCATGGCTCAAGTTCACTGTGCACTTGTGGAGGTTTAGCTCAACATCACTGTATGAATATGGACCTGAAATCTAGGGTCTGGACTAGAATCTTAAATAAACTTTGGCAAATGTTACTGAGGCAATGACTCACTCTACTGGACTCTAATCAGGATGGAACTAAAACACATGGGGTAAACACTAGGGAAACTGTGTTTTGGGCTTTAAAATAATCTTTTAATAGATTATTTGTTATAAAAAACATTTTAGTAATTTATGTATTTTTTATTTAGATGTGAAATTGTGAATAATTTTTTTTTAACATTCAATACTCATGTGTTGCCCACATTGTTAGAATTAAAACACGATATTTTTCTACAATGTTTTCTTCAAACGTGGTTACTGAAAGCTAGATACATGTTTACATATTGTCTCTGGTACAGTATGTGCTGTGAAAAAATAGATTTCTCATTCTCTGTTCAAAAAGCCACACAAAACCATCTTTTATAATACAGTAGTGATTGTTTGTTGAAAATTCTAGAATAAATAACATTTCAGAAACATTTTACAAAAAATATCTCAATATCTCATTGGAAAAAGTAATTTTTACTCTGAAGAACAAATCAGAAGTTGTATTTGTGTGTCCGTGTTGTAAGTGGTAATGAAGTGTCAGTAAAGGTGTAGGTGAAGCTCATAAGGGCCATTTTGTTAGTCCCTCAAGGGTAAAATAAAAATGGGAACAGAAGAGCTCTGATGTGTTTTCAACATTTAAAAAAAAAAGTTTGGCTTGGATTATGGGTGTGTTCAAATTACCCAGACTTCATGCAGGTCTTCAAATTGTTATTTTACCAGAAACACTGGGTATGATCACAGGGCTCAGCACAAGCTAGTTACTCCAGCACACACACCCACAGTTTGAACTTTTAAAGGTTGAATGTGTGTGTCCATGGATCTGATGAAGGAAAGCAGGGGTCTTATTTCTCAAAACTTCACTGCAAGCCAACAGCACCACAATCTAATAAATCTCATTGTCAACAAGTCAGCTAGTGCTAAAAAGTTATTCAGAAATATTCCACAAAAAATAGGTTCTTCAAAGGTTCTTTAGTGCAATCAATGGTCCTGTATGGAACACTTAAAGATATGCCAGGCTAAATAGTTTTTTTTTCTATGCTGGCGAACTTCTGATATGCGTTTTATTTTCTCTCTAATTTAAAACATTTTCATATTTAAGATGTTTTGTGCTCTTTTTTTACCAAAAGAAAATTGCAGTTGTCAGAAGGCTACCACATCAGATGTAAAGGACCCAGCTGTAAGGAGCGATACCATAGACAACACAACTGAAAAGCACAAATATAAAAATTTTATTTTAAGCTGAGAAATCTGCAGCCTACCCAAACCATTAAAAAAGTTAGTTAAATAAAAAGTAATATGGCACTGGCTTTGGCATGTATTAATTTTAAATTAATTTTTAAATATCATATAAGTTATGTTTATTTCAAACTGAATAACTAAAATTTTTTTTTTAAAAATCTTATAGATTTCATGTTTATCATTTAGTGGATTTGCAACGTTGGTATCACCTGACATCTGCTTCACAAACTGGCAGTTTATATAATATATATGTATAGTATGCACTGAACAAAAATATAAATGTAACACTTTCGGTTTTGAACTCAAAGATCTGAAACATTTTCTACAAACACTAAAGACCCATTTCTCTGAAATATTGTTCACGAATTTAAATCTGTTTTCGCACTTCTCCTTTGCCGAGATAATCCATCCCACCTCACGTTTGACATTTCAAGGTGCTGATTAGATGCATGAATACTGCACAGATGTGCCTAAGACTGCCCACAATAAAAGTCCACTCTGAAATGTGCAGTTTGAACACAGCACAATGCCACAGATGTCCCAACGTTTGAGGGAGCGTGTGATTGGCTACTTATTGCAGGAATGTCTACCAGAGCTGTTGCCTGTGAAATTAATGTTTATTTATCTACCATTAGTCGTCTCCAATGGCGATTTAGAGAATTTGTCAGTACATCCAACCAGCCTCACAACACAATTCCTGGAAGCTGAAAAAATCCCAGTTCTTGCATGGCCAGCAAACTCACCGAACATGTCCACCATTGAGCATGTTTGGGACGCGTGTTCCAGTTCCTGCCAATATTCAGCAACTCTATGTGATGGAGATGTGTTGCACTGCGTGAGGCTAATGGTGCCACACCAGATACTGAGTGGTTTTCTGACCCCCCAGTAAGAAAAAATGCACATTTCAGAGTGGCCTTTTATTGTGGGCAGTCTAAGGCACATCTGTGCAGTATTCATGCTCTAATAAGCACCTTGATATTCACACCTGTGAGGTGTATCGGCAAAGGAGAAATGCTCACTAACACAGATTTAGAGCGTTTTGTGAACAATATTTGAAAGTATTTTTTTAAATAAATAAATGATGAAAATATGACACAAATGTCTGTCCCTTTTAAGTACCCAGAGCTTTTCATGACAGATATGTGAGCGAACATTTTGCTGTGGTATACAGAATGAAAATTAAGCTTTAAAACTTAATGCTATATGACTTAGGTTATGTTTGAAGAAAAACTAACAAGTAAATAACTGGCAAATAAAATAAATTAAAGGCATTAGACAAAGGGCAGAATCCTCATTCAATAAGAATATTGGGACTGATTAGTCTATTTATCTATTTTTCACTGAGTGTATTGTGTTAATTTGACATATCTGATCAAATTTCACATAAAATATGAACATGTAGTTTTGCCTAGTCAATTCAGGGATTAGAAACTTGTAATTTAGTTCTCATGCCAAGATACAAAGCAATTAGTGTCTAGCAGAGCTGTCTCGCTGTAGACAGAAAAGTCAGAAAAGTCAATGCCCACATCTGCCAGAGCAACGTCTCACTTTGTTGAGTACACATTCACTGGGTTTGAGAATCTGAAGCGAGGGCCCCAAAGCCGATCGAGAGTGCTTCTCCAAACAGTGGTTGCTCGGAAACCTTGCTGGAACCTTGAGCTGGAACATTTGGTCGTTGCTCCCCCCAACCCCTTCACTGTGTTCTCTGAGTTGGAGAAAAGTATCTCTAATGAGTGTTTGCACCCCATCAAGTCTCCATTGTCCAGACCTCATTAGCACAAGGCTGCTCTCAAAGCACAGTGGGACCAGTCGCACCATGAAAAAGCGAAGCCAGAAGTCAACGGCAGCCAACACGCACACATTTAGAGTCACAGAGTTAAAGGCCATGGTCATTAACATCCAAATGCTAATTGGTGCTGACCTTTGTGGCGTTTAGCCATACACTAGCTTCCTACAAGGTGTTGGTTATGACCACCCTGCTAGCAAGAGAAGGTTCAGCTGTTCCAATGTTTAAAAGTGAAATGACAAAAACATCTAAATACATCTTGATTGACGCCCAAATTCCTCTTCCTCAAGGCCAACACCATCTCAAGTCAAAAGCTCACTGGAGCGGAAGCTATGCCTCTTGACATCGCATCTCACATGTCCTTCAAAATGCATTTCTTACCCGATGAATGGCAAGATTCAATAAAGAAATCAAAGTTAGAATCCAGGGTCCGGCATCTTTTTCTCCCAGAGAGGCAATCGTGTTCTCTTTGGGAGGCAAGAGCCAAAGCCAGCCTGTTCTAATCAGGTCTGAGAATGTTTTCTCTGTTTTATTGCATCAAAGTCATTAACCATAAAGCCCAATGGGAAGGGCTGTATTTATGTCTCAGCCAAAAAAACTTTCCAACTAAGAAAGGAGTTTGAGCAGCTGGTCCAGAAATATGAAGTGAACATTCCTTCTAGAAATGTCTTAATGGCAAATTAATGGTGAGTTTTCTCAGCACATCACATGTCAAACTGAGGCCTGTTGAGAACGTGAAAAAAACGACTTTCCACAAGACCGTCTGGTCCCTGAGTAAATATCACTGACACTGAAAGCGATTTTTATTGTCTAGACAACAAGCCACAGATGTCATCACCACAGTCATACCTCAATTGTGTGTGAAAGCAGTTTCCCAGGCCTCTTTGGCAGCAAAATCATTTCCACTTGTTATTCTAGACTCACCTGCAATATCCTCACTCGTTTCAATGACAAACGGTTTCGGAGTATTAAGGTGACATGATTTAGCATAATATCTGTTGCAGGAAATAGCTTAACAGCATGTCTGCGTATATCACAGCAGCCGGAGAGTCCGAACAGGAGAATGAGAGTAAAAAAGAATGGCGGAGTGTAACTGAATATTCTAATTACACCGAGACCTGAGGCATTTCACTATTCCCAAGTGGATTAGCAGGTGTTCCAGGCAGGGCCCTCACCTTTTAAACCAATCATCTTGCAGAGTAGGACCCTTCCAGTGAATCGCATGTCCCAGTACCCAATCCCAGTTCGGCTTTAGAAAGACTTTGTCCCCGCACTTCAGAAATGCAATCGTTCTTATATTTGTGTAATATCTTAACATTCCACAATTTCTACTTTCCAGTAACCAGGCATTGTCCAGATATCCCTAAGCAACTCCAGGATCAGACTTTCTGTGGGCACAAAAACGCTAAGATGTTGTCTGAGTACAATTAAGCAGCCGGTCTCTTGGGCCGGACAGGAATTAGTCTGAACAGTGGATAAAAGGTTAGCCAGGAAACAGGAAATGAAATCGCCTTTGTCCCCAAGCAGAGACGTGAAAGCTTTTTTGCATGTGTCTGAAGTAAAGACCACTCGTTCCTGATGCCCGGCATCAAGGAGAAAGATCAAAACAGTCAGACCTCCACCTAAAGAGATCCAAGGCCTTTTCTGTCTTAAATGGCACCGTGATATTGCATCAAGCTCTTTCCAGACTTCTCAACTGTAGAACCAGATGTCATGAAGGTAAACGACACTCTGTTTAGGGCAGTGCAATATGGAGTTGCCATCCCAACCCTGCATCGCTACGCACTGCCACCAGCAACAGTGAAAACCCGGACCCTTCATGAGAAAGTAAGGAACCAAACTGGAGCCAAAACTCACAGCTAATTCTGTAGAGCAGCTTCACAAATTCACCCAAGCTCAAATGATTCTAAACTTGGCCTGAAAGCACCGTAACTTGTGGTCAATGTTTTGACACGCTCATCTAGTACATAATGATGAAGCCAACGAAAGTAAGCCCACAGCCATGGTTTTTTTTTCAGTCCGAATGAAGTCAGTGCTAGTTTGCTCCCCAGATGTTCTGCTCTGGATTGAAAGTTCACTGTTGAGTTTTTGTGATGTTTGAGATGTTGTATTGCGATAGTAAGAATGAGTCCTCAGAAGGAATGGAAGATTATCGCAGGAATGCGCTCTCACAGCCAACCGCAAGCATAATACATTATTTTAATAACTAACATTCCAGCAATATATAATTTTCTGCCAAAGGCGGTTGTCTTTCTTCTACTTGTTATTGTGATTATCATGGTGGTCAGGAATGTATAACCCTTCTCAGTGAATTACCCCTATTTAACCCACAGCTCAGAGCCTAGAAACACGTCTGTTATCATAATCAGTATCCTTAAGCATGGTCATATATTTTTTACTGTCTCATATAGTACTAGAAAACTGTAGATATTTTGATTTATTGTGTTAAGTGTGAGATTAAGAGTTATCTTTCTAATCTATAATAGTGCATTGCACATCCATTTCTTCGTATGTGCTTTCGACTTTACAACACTGGAAATTCTTTTTCGCTCAGGGCCACTTTTAATGCTCAGTGAATGTAGCCCTTGTGTATGGTGAGTCCTGATTGGTTAGTGTTCAATGTAACTAGAGCAGCTGTGATGGGTTCCAGCTAACAGTTGTGTCACAACTGCTATGTTATGGGCATCAGTCACAAGTCCCACAGTGTTTTCTTTGTTCTAACACAGATCATTAAGATCCCCATCACAAACGCTAATGCTAATGCTAATTAGCGGTGCTACATGAGAAAACCAACTGTAAAGTATTACGGCCATTTATCATTGTTTTTTTTACAAGCAAACACAAAAATATCTGGCATTCTCTACTCCTCCCAACTGGCTTAAAAATGCTAAATGTTTCCAGCAGCAATAAATGACATTCAGCGCTAAGCAAATCTAACATAGTCATGCTAGCTGTAGCTAGTTATTCCATATTTCAGACAAATTTGCACAGCTGGCCTGTCTCATTGTCCTCATTCAGAAGCACAATGGCCAAACAGTTCATGAAGGCAGTGATCTGAATGGAACGTCCATGTATATTCATATGATAAATCTGTGAGTTATGGCTCTTTTCCTGAACATGGCAAACGTTTCTTTTGATGTACTACAAGTCTGTGAATTTCACAACCAGAATACAGTTGTTTGAATACAAGATTGCTAATTTTATTATTTGACCTGAATATTCAAGATTTAATTTATAGAGAAATTAATCTGGTTTTCATCTGAAATTCAGAAAGTTATTTGGAGTTGTTTGATGTGCATTGTAGATTTCTTCAGTGGAAGTGACAGAATCAGTCAAGCTGTTATAAAATAAATGTCTAAATGTCTAAAACCACACGTTAACATATTTATGTTTTCTGAACTGCTCCAGGTTTTGTTGATTTTGGTAAAATAACAAATATGCCTCATTCATTTATTCATATTTATATATTTAAAAACCTTAAAACTATCCTAAAACATTTTATCTGACATTCAGAACAATTTTCATGAAGTAACTTCTATAAGGTATTTTCCAAAGCAACTCCAGTCCCTGGGCCATCAGTCACACTCACTAAACCTACTTATTAACAATTGAATTGAACTGGGTATTTGAGTGAGGGAATCGAGGTTCTCCAGGACCAGGGATCCCAGCTTTAGAGGTATTAAGCTCTTCACACATTTGCTTCCTACTTCCCATTGCTCTGACTTGACACGTTTCTTGGCATTTGACATCTCTAAATGACTTTATGAATCGTGCAGCCATTTTGAATTCTTATTTCAAGGAGGTGAATCCAAACCGAGAATATTAATATATACATTACATTAACTGACAGGTGAGGTAAATAACATTGACTATTAATTTCATTACAATGGCACCTGTTAGGGAGGTGGGATAAATTACACAGCAAGTGAACAGTCAGTTCTTGAAGCTTATGTTATAGAAGTTTTGACAAGACTCTTATTGTGACGTGGTAGCTTCTAAACAGCAGGTATTATGGAGTGTTCCAGGTCTACAGTAGTTAGTACCGACTAAAAGTGATCCAAGGAAGATCAACTGGTGAAAAGGTCATGGGCACCCAAGGCTGATGGCCCAACTGGGCCAATCCCAAAGAAGAGCTCCTATTGCATAAAATGTTAATACTACTCTGGTAGAAAAGGTTCAGAACAGAAGGAGCACCACAGTATGAGCTGGATCTACTCAAGATTAGGCAGATGATTTTATTGTAATGGCTGATTGGTGTGTGTATATTGGTGTGCTGTGTCATGATAAATTTATATTCACATTGTTGATTCTGATCTGGGGGTTATACTCTTGTCCATAGTAATGCTTAAAATATATAAAATTAATTTTATATATA
>JBBIGC010000152.1:16078142-16095909 GCA_037576955.1 Lepidarchus adonis | reverse complement strand
CCCCCCCTCTCCCCTACAGTGTATCTGGATGGGAATCCATTCATTACATTCATTACTCCCCTTCTCTTTTTGGAGAAACGAGGGACAAATTGCAGTTCTGTGAAAGCACGACCGCAACCGAACACACATCACATCTGCAGCTTCAGATCCGAGCGAACGGCGCTGCTGTAACTCAGACCTCAGATCAGATGAAGCTCGGTTTGTTCGTGTAAACGTGTAACAGCATTGTGTCATTGTAGTAATTCAGGCAGATGTGAATGTTATAATGGGAGCTGGTTAAGACTCTAATTCAACAAAATGAACATGTGAATATGTGGAGTAGGTGTCATTGTGATTTAATAACATTCGATTAATTTACTAAAAATATCAGTTGATTAACGTTTAAAGTAACTCTCTGATCTTCCTTGATGTGTAATCTGTGATTATTCTGCATTTTACACCTATTTTTACACCTTTTTGTCTTTTTATGGCATCTTTGTCTTTCCATTTATCATTTTATTAAGTGTGATTTATTGTTTTATTGAAAAAAAAGATTTTAAAATGAAGGCACTGGAAGAGTGGGGTGCGAATGACCCGCTGTCCTGCCCAACGTGCTGTCCAATTAAGGGTTGGGGGGTGGGGGGGTAGCTGGGGTGGGGGAAATGGGTGCGATAAATTGAAAACAGCAGACCCCAAGGTTACAACACATCAGTTTTCCTGAGATTGGATGCCTGGGAAGAGAAAAGCACAGGAAGAATGAGAGGGCGAGCGGACGAGCTTGCGTGTGAAAGGGAGAGAGTGAGCGCGCGCGCGCGAGTGTGTATAAAAACAAAACCAGTCCCAGGCTCGAGCTCGGTTTCCTCCGCGCACATCGTGCGAGAAAGTGCTGCTGGAACGGCCAGATACATGAAACAAGGCCATTTTCTCCCGCTGCCTTACCCGTCTTTGCGCCTGGCTTTATAAACATGCCCGTAGGTGCCGCGACCCACTTTGCAACCTTCATATTCGAACAGATCTTCCACTCTCTCCCGCTCCGCGGCCAGCTTCGCTTTGAAGTCGTAGTCCATCGCGACCCATAAATATGACTTAATTTACGAGAAAATAAAATATTAATTATTACGTGCATTAATTAAATAATCTGATCGTTTTATTCCCCCACCATTTCCTTGTTTGGGATTTTGGTCTGCTCCGCTTAATGTTCACTGGTTCGTTGAAGGTTTTTTTTATTTTTTCATCGGTGCGCAATGCCGTCTGGGAAATGTAGTTTTCTGGCACGCGTTTGACCCATTGAGCGAAACAAAATCGGCGAACTTTGGAAACTACAATCCGCAAAAAGCGTGCAGCGGTTATCGCACTTGCGTAGTCATGTTCGCTCTCAAAATAAATAATTAAATAAATAAATATTGCAGTGAGAGAATTATGTTTTGTTTGTTCTTTTTAATACGTGAAACTGGGGGAACCCTGTCATGTGCTATTTATATTTAATCCAAAACCACTAAAAAACTAAATGTATTCGTGAGTGCTATAACAATATAAATAAGTAATTATGTGTATACCAGAGGAAAATCACACTTATTGTCTGTTTTTTAAAGAAATTACATAATACATTTTGAGAATTTGAAGAGGAATATGGGTCGTATTTCACGCCCGTCTTTATTTAGCTTAACACACTAAAATCAGATTAGTTTGTGGTTTAAACTGTCATTATTTAACATCAATATATGTTATAACATCGGGACTCGGGAATGAATTATTCTGTTTACTCGGCTCTTTTTAACAAACCAAAGGAATCGATTCTCAAATGAATCAGCCTTTCCAGCATCTACTTAATGTTTACATTCGCGTTATCATAGACATAATGACTCCTGAGCAATTTTAGTTGAAGTGTCCGATTTGTGTAATCCAACAACTTCCTGATATGAATAACATTTTGTTTATTTCGACTGAATCGGTTCGTGAAACTGATTCGGTTCTTCGTGTCCGCTTCGCAGAGATGCCTTTGCGCGAGAGTGACAGCACTGAGGACCAATGAGATGCGAGAACAGTATGGCTCTCCCCCTGTGAATGGTTAGGCTTGCAGCTGACGTAGCAACTAGGTTATAAAACTCCAGAACGCGCAGCTCTCTGCGCTTACACAGTATGGCCGGCGATATTAGCTAGCACTCGCTCACGGTATTCTCTGTAAAAGGGGAAGACGGTTAAACAACATTATAAAGCCAAGACATCAACATCCCGGACTGTACCAAGATCAATAAGTTATCAACCCAGCAAAAAAGGACTTTAATAAGCTAAAACCCGAGCTGCGTTTATTTTTTCCCTTTTTTCTGTTGTTGGTGTCTTGTTTGTCTCACGATGGAGGACAACGGTGTACACTTCTTCGAGGGGACCGAGAAGCTGCTGGAGGTGTGGTTCTCCCGGCAGGACGAGACCAAAGGAACCGGGGACCTCCGCACCATCCCGAGGTTTGGCGGCGTGTTTATCGTGTTTCCAGGCTGCTAAGCCCTCCTTCTAAAAATTATAACCAGAAGCGACAAGAGAAAGTCTACTTTCTGTGTGCGTTGATGTTAAACGAGGCTTGCGAGGGTTAGATGAATGACCGCCCGTCTGTCTGTCGCTTGCGGTGGGTTCGCAATGGCACCGTCTCCCCCTCCCTCCCTCCAGTCAGTCATTCATTTGTGCTGCAGTGCCGTTAACTCGACCCCACTGCTTCTAAACACCACTCCGGTTATTTTAGGCTTCGGTATGTGAATACTGACAAACTGAATCGGCCTTTTTCATCACACTACGCGTGTTAATTTAGACCAAAAACCCGAAAACAGACAAGAAACTGGTCGTTTCATACAGTCTGTTGATAGAATTGGACTGAAATATGTAAAAGTTTGTATTCGGATATTTCTCTGAAATATATACAAATATAATGAAGCAGGTTGATGATGCGCGTTTTCTTGTTTCTGAGGTAAAATGTTAGCATGTTAGCTAACCTGGTGTGGCTAACACTGATAGCACACATTTAACTGGAAAAAAACATCACAACAGTGGGGTTTGGATCCGGTATCGCCTCGGTGGGTTGTTGTACGATCTCTGACCGCCCGTTTGGGCGTGAAGGACTCGATTGTTGAGCCGCAATTCTGTTTTTCTTCGGGCCAACGACACGAGGGCCCGGCCGAGCATGTGGCGGCGCGCGCGCGCCTCTATCTCCGTCAGTCAGGCAGGAACACGCGCGCAGTTCAGCACTGCGGATAAAACGGGTCCCAAACAACAGCTGGAGTATAAGAAAGGGACGAAGCATGTCGAAAATGGCAGCCTAACTGCAGAACAGGGCTACAACGACACACGGTGCCGCAGTGCAACCTGTCTGTGTCAGACACGCTGGATTTACAGCACCTGCAGCAGCCTGGCGCGCGCCCAGGATCCGGAGCTGCTGCAGGAGTGTGAACTCATCATCAGGGAACACTTCACTAATCCGCTTTACCGACCACCCGCACATGTGGAACCCATGATAGATCCATATCTCAGCTGTTGTAGATCTCCTCCAGATGTTCTTCATCAATGCCCTGAAGGAGTTCCCCGAATGATCAAACCACTGAAAAACTCAATTATGGAGGCATAATGTTATAAAACTACACTGGCATTGGTGCATATTTGCTTAAAAATAATATTGACATCAGACAGATGTTCACATCGGACGGATATTTCGCTAATCTATGGATCACACATGCAGGAGTTCTTAGCAATATCCATTTTCTCAAATCCAGATAATTGTAGTCCCAGTTTCTGTAATTTTATGAAAAATATCAGGTGTCTGCATCCTTGCCTGGGGTTGCGCAATGGTTCATTCAGATTTGTGGATATAAGAATACCATTAAAAATAAAACGAATGTAGTTGGGTCTTCATACATGAGAGAACTACATTTTTATATCTGTTTATTGATTTTCCAGACAACAAAAACGGATTGAACAGTGAGGTCCTGGTTGCACATCACTTACCAGTGAATATTATTTTAATTTTGCCCACCTTTCCAAATTTTCCCTTAGCCCCCTACCAAAGTGCCCACTACAACCACCCTCTACAAAGCCAGCCTTTCAAAAATTAATAATAATATAAAAATGTATAGATATATAAAGAAAAATGAGGGGAAATGCCTGCTGCGGGTTAATAAGCCTCTCATGTTTCTTCTAAGGGTTCCTTCAGAGACTCATAAAAGTCAGTGAAAGGCTTCCATGTCCTAGTAAAGGTTTGTGTGGACCCTTTAAGTGTGTACTTGAGTGTAGATGGTGCATTAGGTCTTTAACCCAACGGGCAAATGATGGAAGGTTCCGTTGCTTTCAGTTTAGCAGGAGTAACCATCTCGCAAGTTAATGATCTATTGGTCAACATGACCGTTCAGAAGAAGGTCAGAATAATCAGCTAAAGTAGATCTTGTGACACTCGTTGTCTTAGCTCGCTAGCTTCCGTCCCAATATGCTCGAAACATCTAATTTATGTGAAATCAGGCTTTGGAGTAGCCGCCCGAATGTGCAGGACCAGGAATGGGACCTGTGGTACTATGTCCTGGAGCGTAATCTCCTCCTTGTGGCCCGACTGGTGGAGTGCGACCTCCAGTTTCACCTCCAGATATATTACCCCCCCCCCCCTTTTTTTTTCCCAGTAGCACATGTGATCCTGTGTGTGGCGTTGCCATATTGAGTATAATTTAACCAAATCTAGGTGCATTTCTCATGAATTTCAGTGAGATATTATACTGTACGTCAGCTTTGACGTGTTCGTAGTGGATATAATGGACAGTAAGAGAAGTCTGGAAATTATAAAAGCATATAATTGCTGTCATAAGACTTGTTCTGTTTGGAAAAGCAACTTTCAATTCATTAAACTGTCTTGTGAGGATGTTATGTTCGGTTTTTATTACCAAAGTTAGAAACCATATCGTCTGGCTTTGTCCTTACTGGCTATTTGTAGCAACCGTCCAGGAGTGAATTCTTGGAATACCGCTCTATAATCTGGGATATTCTCCAGACTTTTCTGCTAACTTTAGCCGAACCGTCTCCTTCTCGAAGTCCCTGGAGGTTCTGCATTTCCGTGGTGCTGTAGCTGTGGTGGTGGTGGGGGTTTGAATGAATGACGAAGGCTTAGCTTACAGCCAGGGAAGATTAAGCGGACACAGGATCACGGGTACTGGAGCTCTGCCAATGGCCAAATAAGTCTGCAAGGGCATCCAATTCACAAATTTACCCTCCCACAAGAGGGAGAACCTCTCCATACTACAACACCGTTGATTGATTGATTGATTGTTCAGCCAAACCGAGTACGATGGCAGGTGAACACGTGTTTTTACTGGTTTCCTTTGAGGAGGTTGTTGAATTCTGGTCCATATAAGGCACAGTACGGTCACAGTGAAAGTATTTTTCCTCTCGTCTTCCAACAGTAAGGGTGTAAAGATCCAGAACGTTCCTAACTTGGTTCTCTCACTTGTATGCTATTACCCCAGACACAATTAACTCGTAGTTATAATAGATGTATTACAGAGCTTCAGTCAAGACCAACATTAAGGGTTCAAGATCAGATTTTAAAATATTAAACCAGTGCCATTTTCTCAACACGCATAGAACGCCTTACACCCTTGAAGAGACATTTCAGATAAAGGGTTGATAAAACTTGTCTGCATTATACATTATACAGACAATGGCCATTCGTTTTTAGTCATAATAGTATATTTAGGAGAAAAAATCTTTTTGATTATTAACGTTTTTGTATTATTTCAGTGATTGTATTTACTTAAACTGGTTTATTACAGTCCTTGCTTTCCAGGTGGGCCAGAGCGGTGTTCCTGCATTGTCTGCTTCGTCTCCCCACACGTCTCTACTAAAGCCGCCCCTAAAATAGCAGCCGTGTCAGTTTTCCAGGGGCAGACGAGAAGGGCAGTGGTCAGAATTTGCATTGCAGTGCCTGTGGCCAAAAATACATTTGCTTCTATGTGGCTTTCTGTGAATCCTGGCTGGGACAGCACTGACTTGCTTGGAATATTGTGTAATAGCATATCTTATTCGTGAATCAGTTCTATTTTAATTCTATTTACAAAGCTCTTACTATTCTGAGCCTCTCTTACAATTCGTTCATTACGATACACATGCTTTCATAGCGGTAACAGAGTAACTCCTGGTATTTACGGAGTAATATGGCTGTTAATTACTAAGTAATAAATCTGGATTTTATTTGGATTTCATGCAGTTATTTTAGAAGAGCCGTTCACATGTATTAATGTGATATATCTCTCCTATATAAGGTTACTGTGCCATAAGGGAATCTTCTTTATTTTCAGTACTGTGTGTCAGCAGCAGTCAGCACTTCCGAGCGTGTGTAACTACTGAGTGACGCCTGTGTAACTGCTGCTAGGGAGCAAATGGCCTTGTTGATGAAAACGTAAACTGCTGCAGTGCACATATTCTCTACAGCAGCCGCGAGGGCCGAGTCATTAACGCACATCACTCAAATTAAGACCAGTCTGCACGTTTGCTATGATTTTGCTTTTAAATACTTTTCATAATCATTGGATCACCTCAGTGACCCCATGACACGACCAGTATGGCAGTTGCATACGTGGCAACTCGAGTGCTTCTGTTCCGTAATTAGCTCATGGTGCAATGCACCGTTTCTGCATCCGCAGTGTCTCAATCACACAGGGCTGACGCAATAACTCACATTGATTACTCTGTCCGTTAAGAATTTGAATGATGACCACAGGTTATTATAAAGCCGTATTTAGCAGTTTCTCCAGTAAAAAAGGCTTTGGACGGTCAAGTTGCTTTTGTGAGAGAGAGGAAACCCACACCAGCAGGATCTCCATAAATGGGCATTTGTTGTAAGACGTTTCATTATATATATTATATATATTAGATATATAGATATTATATGCGACTGTAGACTATTACTAGACTGTAATAAATATACGTGTGTTTTCTCATCTCATCTACTTCACCTCATACCTCAATACTTGAAAATTTAAACTTATTTCTTTTTGTACTTCACCTCATCTGCCCCACTTCAGTACTGAGTAAATTTAATTTAAATTTCCATTTTGTACTTTTCTATCACCTTTTATGTAAATGTTACTCTTTACTCTGCTGCTGGTGCCTGAGAGCTGATACAACAACAATAAAGAATCTTTATCTTATAACCTCAATAAAATCATAGGTCATTTACCTTATTATTTGGGTGTTATAACTTCCGCTTTGAGTCATTTTAGAATCCGTTCATGGTTCTGGTTCACAATCTGAACCTTGTTTATAAATTAACGGAGAAATAAATATACAATTCTCATTAAAAGAATAGCTTTATGCATGTTGATAAATCATTGTTCTAGTTCACAATCATTTGTACGTACAGCTTCAAATTGCTCCACTACTTCTCTGAAACTTGCAAAAATAAGCATATCAGAATATTCTACACTTGATTGCAGCCTAGTTAGGTTTATATGATTTAAAAAAAATGTTATTTCGAAACATGTCAACATGTAACGCTCTGACACCTGCCATTCCAGACTTAAACTGCAATTAAAACGTCTTAAACGATCTTGTTGAAACTTAGCCTCAGTTCCAGGCCAATAATGACTTGTACAGGACGTGTCCAAATAATGATTAAAAGTTCCTTTACTCTTTGCTTCATTTTGCCTGATCTGCTGGTGATCGGACCGGCATCCGGATCCGCTGGACTACCAGAACAGTCCAAATCTAGGAAGCTGGATGTGAAGGATTTGTTAATTTTTATATTTTTTAAACTGTCACAAACCCACTCAATTTTAATTGTTTAATTACCATATTCAAGAAGTACACTGTAGCTTTCTGCCTGTCAAAATTAATCAATAAATTATGGTCTTTGCAAATGGAAATCACGTGATTGGATCTCACTTCCCACACTTGTGTACAAGTGGAGAAGCCGTCAGACGCCATGTGTGAGCTGTCCACTTGTGATTGGATCCTGAAGACACATGTTAATGCCAGGTGTAAACAGAGTTCTCAAGCCAGGACATGCGCAGTATTTTTATTTATTTTAAATAAAGGTGCATTGTATACACGAAGATGAGTAATTTCTAGATCAAGCTTAATCTTGGACTATAAATTGAGTATTTATTGACCGTACTGCTTATGTGTTTCAGGTTTGAGTGGGACAAACTTCTGGAGAATGTGCATTGTTTGATCATAAGTGTGACAAAGACTGACAAGCAGGAAGCTTATATACTCAGGTGAGTCTTAGGGAGTGGGGTTATCCTTTAATCTACGTTTGGTTCTGTTGTCCTTTGTGCCTTTGTTACTAAAACGGTCAGTTTTCGGTGTGTATCAGGCTTGGGTGTTGCAGATTCCAAAGCTGTACCAAAATGAACCGAAGAACCAATGAGTACAATGCAAATGGTTTTTTTTTCAGTCACCATTATTGCCTGAGAGGACTAAAGCATTATGGGATTGTTCCAAAATAAATAAAACCAATGTTAAATTGAGAAACCTTGATATTAACTACACTTCTGAACCTTGTTTATAGATTAACAGAGGAATAAATGTACAATTACAAACGTTATTCATTAAAACGGAAGCTTTATGCATGTTTCCCGCTTTAGTACAGCGGTGTTGTATTTGCCTTTTTGCTAAAGCGACTGCTCAGAGTCCGAGTACGGTCTGTATTCCCTAAAAAGCTTTTGCACGCAAGTCAGTCGCAGACTATCAATAGGCTTTAGGGGGGAGATGTCTGCGCGTGTACTGTCTACCAAGGTTAGAAAGTGGAAGCTCTAAAGAGGACTAGACAAAGCTGTTTACAGACAGAGGGATATGGTGAAGGTGAGCATGTGGGAGGAGGCATGTCTGTAGTTTTAGGGCCAAGGAACTTCTATTTGAGCATCTGAAATCACTTTAACCCCTTAAACCTTAAGGGCTTGTAGGTACAGTCCTTTCCATTGCTATTGGCTTTCAAAGTTATCATTCATAGTATTGAACAATTAATCGATCTGAATCAAATCAACCAAAACTGTGCATGATATATTGATTTTCAATGTATGTTCATTCCAGAATTAATTTTTCTTCATTTTAATGTGGGTGGTGTTTTACTGATGACTCGATCACTGTATTGGGTCTTTAATAATGTGTGATTGTGGGAAATTTCATCATTTTTCATAACCACAGACCCCAGTATCAAATCAAATAATAAAATTAATGGTTTTAAAAATGATTGGCTCGCTGGAGAACTGAATGGTGCGGATGCTTGTGATTTTACACCCCTAGCATTAATGTTAAATCTTAAGTGAATGAGTGACCACCAAAAACAAAATGTGATCTCTGCATTTAACCCATCACGGTTCCTCAGTGGTGCCCGGGCTGGGACTTGAACCTGCAACCTTCTGATCCCAGAGGCAAAGTCTTAACCACTAGGCTCCACTGCCTCTCAAGTTAATTGAATAAAGTCTGTGGTTTAACTGGTCGATACTGAATTTCATTGAAGCAATGTTGATTTGTGAAGCAGAACCTCCATAACCTTGCTCTTCTCTGAGTTAGAAGTGGAGGATTCATGACGGTACACAGCATCTTAAACACTCATTTCTGTTTTTTCTCCAGTGAGAGTAGCATGTTTGTCTCCAAGAGACGTTTCATTTTGAAGACATGCGGAACCACCCTCTTACTGCAAGCGCTGGTGCCCCTGCTGGAACTGGCGCGGGAATACAGTGGCTTCGACGCCATCGAGGTGTGTGATCTCCCCTCACTCGTGAATACACACACCTCCATCAGTGTGTGCTGGTCAGATTTTTCTAGCCTTTGAACTATAATCATGGCCGCCACATACACCAATCATCCATAACATTTAGAACACTTGAACTGGATGAGTGAGTGAGTGAGTGAGTGAGTGAGTGAGTGAGTGAGTGAGTGAGTGAGTGAGTGAGTGAGTGAGTGAGTGAGTGAGAAAGAAAGAAAGAAAGAAAGAAAGAAAAAGAAAAAAGAAAAACTGTTCACACACATCTCCATCACAGCCAGTATTCACCTCTGGTGCAACAGTAGCTCTTCTATGGGATCGCCCCTGGGTAAATCTCATGCCCCATATGCAACAAAAAACCTTGACCCGTCGCCAGTTCACCAGTTGTCTTACTTTCTTACTTTACTTTCGGTTGGTACTAACAACTGCATACCAGGAGCCTCCCTACAAGACCTGCTGTTTTGGAGATGCTCTTACTAGCCATCACAATACAACCCTAGTGCAAGTGGTTCATGTCCTAATGATCACTCATTTTTCCACTTCAAGAAATGACTTCTCAGTACTAATGTAAATTCCCACTTTTGGACCAGTACCATTGTAATAAAGCCTGTCAATGTCCGGTCAGTGGCTTAAATGTCAGTTGTCATTATTGTATGTAATGTATGGCTGAAGTTTTCATCTCTTGGTGGGTGTGTCTGTGTTAAAAGTTTAACCTCTCTTTTTAATATCCTGTAATTCCTGTTTGGCAAGTATGGTAGGGCAGGTCCTGCAAAATGGATGTCCAGACTCAAATAGCTTGTTTGCAGCTTTATTTTCATCCATGCACTTCAAATTCAAACATGGCCAATATTGTAAATCGTGTCTGCACATTTATTTTTGATTGCCAACATTTTTTGAGCAAAATCCAAAAGCGGTGCAATAGCAACTGAGCTACTCCTTCCCATTTTGCAGAACTTCTTCTACTCTCGTAAGAACTTCATGAAGCCTGCCCATCAGGAGTTCCCTCACCGCAACTTTGAGGAGGAAGTGGAATTTCTCAGCCAGATTTTCCCAAGTATGTTGTGACTTGCATCCAAAGCTAGTACAAGGTTTTTTAACCATGTTCACGAGCCGAAATGTAGTAACTTCTTCAGGAAAGGAAGTTCCTGGTGAATAATTCCTGTTTTAGTGGAAAGTCTTCACATTTTCTTGTTTTTTTCCCTCAGATGGAGCGGCGTACTGCATGGGGCGTCTGAACTCTGACTGCTGGTAGGCACTAGCTTATATAAGAAGAAAAGTACTATTCTGTATTTGGGTCTAGTTGACTTGATCTTTGATTCCAATGTGTCCCTGAAGATGTGCCAATTCTGTAGATAGTGCCCAACCCTAATGTAAAGTGTTGGATTATTTAATCCATTTTTGTTTGCTACCAGGTACTTGTTTACTCTGGAGCTGCCAGAGTACTGGGAGAACGAGCAAGCAGACCAGACGCTGGAGGTGCTGATGAGTGATCTCGACCCAGTTGTAATGGACCAGTTCTATATGAAAGATGGTGTTTCCGCTAATGATGTCACTCGTGTACGTACATCTTTCATTCTTTTTTTTCCTCTGATGTTCAGTAATGTTCCAGGACACGGGGAAGTTTGTTGGATCATCTGATCAATACGGCTGGATTGTGTGGTTACAGTAGCGCTGGCGCTCGATAACGTCCCACTTCACACCCCGTTGTGTTCGCAGCGCTAATGTGGTCTATGCCTCTCTCTGCAGATGAGTGGAATTCGTGACCTGATTCCAGGTTCTGTGATTGACGCCACAATGTTCAACCCTTGTGGATACTCCATGAATGGAATGAAAACGGATGTAAGTAGATATTCTAGTCTCCAAAGAGTAAATTAAATGCATGAAACTGGGGGAGGATAATAGATGAACACAAGCTGTAGCCATGTGGAGAACATTGGTGGTCCTGATTTTATACCATGACTTGAAACCAAACCAAGTTGGTGTTCAGGCAGGAACGTGCAGGGCTACGGTGACCAAGCTTGGAGCACCTCACACAGTTGCAGAGCAATTTCATTAATTTCTGTGAAGAAAATGGTCAAAGGTGCGGGATGTCTACTGTTCTTTTTCTCAAGTCATCTTTTTTTTTTTTGCAGGGAACTTACTGGACAATTCACATCACCCCTGAACCAGAGTTCTCCTACGTTAGTTTTGAAACCAACCTCTCCCAGACGTCCTACGACGATCTTGTCCGAAAAGTCGTGGATGTCTTCAAGCCAGGGAAATTTGTGACTACGCTTTTTGTTAACCAGGTACGTTTTCCGTTTAAGCCAGAAGATATCGAGACCCTACTGTAGTTGAGACGATTTCATTTATTTATTTAATCTTCTTTTTGTGACAGAGCTCCAAGTGTCGCAGCGTCTTCTCCTCTGCGCAGAAACTCGAGGGCTACAGACGCCTCGATCGCCAGTTGGCCCACTTCAACGACTACAACTTCGTCTTTACCAGTTACGCCAAGAACCCACAGCAGAGCCAGCAGAGTTGAATCACATTGATGAAGAAGCGTAAAAAGAAAGTGGCCGGGCGACGGCGACCTGCCGGCGCCGGGCTGCAGCCTCCGTCTCTCTGCTGCTTCTGTTTGGAGTCTTGTTGCTGTAGCTGTACCACAAGTTTAACCTGTAACCATTCTCGTACTGATAACGTAGATCTCTTGCATGAAAGCTCTTGTTGTGTCCGTGTAGATATTCTAGCTCACTCTTGCTGTGATCTTGAAGTGCATGTAGAGTTATTAAGCAGGGGGTGTGTGAGGCGTGTCCCGCCGGCCAGACACTCCCAACACTCCCTCCCATTCCTGCAGGTCTCCCCCCTCATCCTCCACAGACAGGGTTTCCGCCCCCACTAGACAAGGGCCCTGACATGCTCGGATCCATCCTTCGCCCCAAAACGGTCTACTGATCACATTCCATACTCGCAGCTCGAGTGGCTCTTGGTGCCTGTTTTCGATTGGGATTTTTTTCCCCCTGGTATTTTCTTGATGGTGATGGTTTAAGCTGTGATTTTTCTAAAACGAGTTCCAGTCTTGGGTTCTAGAATATTGTTTCGGGCAAAAAGAAATGTTTGGGTGCAAATACATATATATATAATACATTAAAACTATTAATATAAGTAATGTATAGTACAATATGTATCGTAAAAGCCTTTAAAAAAAAATAAATAAAAATGTAAAAAATTTGAAGCTGCACTTAAAACGATAACGCGCCACACCAAGGGTTCTTTTACAGCACTTTTTTTTTTTCTCATTTTAATGACGTTCTTTTTCTTTCCCCCCCTTTGTCCTTGCTGAATGTAAAAGCCATTGCAGGGGGGGAACTAAAGCTGCAATTCTGAATGTTCCAATGTAGAAGTGCTAAGAGAGGTCCTGAAAGGCCTGTGGCGGTGAATGTAAGACGACGTTACACGTGTATTTTGTGTTTTAGAATGTGTGAATACAGCTCTGCCGTCCATTGTTGCTCTCATTGTTCAGGACCCCTGGGGCTGTCCAGCGCAGTGCCGGTTCACTCTGTGCGCTGTGTAGGCCGCCCCGTGCTCAATTGAAACAGTGGGACAGACATTTTGCTTAGTGCAACGATCGCACAGCAAAGCATTTTTCTTTTTTGAAACAATGTGTCCACTCTCCCTCTCTCCCACTCTCTCCCTCTGTACAGAATTTGGTGTCCACACAATAGACGCGCACAGATCTGAGCATGCCAGGGTTCTCCCGGATCATTCCACACTTAACAGTTGCATAAACTGCCATTTTATTAATTTTATTGTGCACCACCGTGCAGACAGTTTTTTTTGCAATGAATCGGTCCAAAATGACTCCATTGTCAGTCCGTTTTTTTCTTTTTCTTTTTTTTCCCACTCTTTCTTTTTGTTTCAGTCCTCTTTTGTCAAGCGAGGGAAAGATCGTGTCCCTGTGCTGCATGCAAATAGTGCTGTGGAGGTGCACTTTGGCCGTCCTGTGTGTCAGCCTCAGCTATTTTCTATAAGTGTACAGTGCTTCGTTCTCTCCTCTCTCTCTCTCTCTATTAGCCAGAGTTAAGACCCCAGTTAAGATGGTTTTGGAGGCTTTTTTGTTTCCTTCCCATAAGTTTCTGACCAGTTCTGACTTGTTGTAGACCTTCATTTATCCTGGAGCCGATTTAATCTCCAGTTCTTTTTAATAACAGTTCAATAGACTGACTCAGCTGACGAAAATTAATGTAATTTCGTGTAATTGAACTCCAACGATGGCGCTGACTGGTCAGACTCGGGCTTGCAGGCTATATTGAGTGTAGGTGAGATGGCGATTGCTGGTTTAGTGGGACTTTCGGTTCTCCAAGCCTGGAATATGGGTGCTTGTGTAAAGCCATATTGACAGTGGTGATGCTGTAGTGGTTGCAGTTGAGAATGGTTCCTTCCCTGTTGTGGCGTGCGCCTGGCAAGAGCCCGAAGCACCTCGGCTTTCGCTTGGTTTTTGCAGGTTGTGGCCAAATTGTGGAAACGAGTTCTCCCAGCACTGAAGGACTTTAGCCCTGGTTCTCTGTTCTTATACACTGCGTATAGTTGTATAAATATTTTGAGCATTTATTTTCTACCCTTTCAAAATGTAGGTGTCCTCCAATGTTGAACGAGTCACTTGAATAACACCTGGATTTTGAAACGGTGGCAATAACCACATCTGGATACGGAAAGAAAGGTTGTCGTCATCATGACCTCTTGTAGTCTTGGTCTTAAAACCACATGGTACTAGCTGTAGTACTGAGCTAGCGATTTATGTGGACGGATTGAATTGAGTTGGTCTTAAGAGTTGAGTCAAATTCTGCCTGGATACTTGGATTGAAGGTTCTCCTACCAGGGTGGGCTGGAGCATATAACCATTTGCTTTCATCTTTTTTTTAAGTGACATACACAGGTGTTTTTGTAAAAAAAAAAAAGTTTAAAAAAAAAAAACCACTATACAAATTTTGTAAGTGGTGCATTTTTATTTTGCGGACCAATGACCAATTGCATTTGTACGTTCACTCCATTTTGTCCCGTCCCAACGTACTTTTTTCAACAATTTTTTTTACCCGTGTTCCCAAGAGCGACCACCAGGTATAATTTTTCCCCCTCTCTGCTAAATTGATCCTCTTTCCTCCGCCGTGCGGCTGCAGTGCTGTCTCAGGGGAACACTGTACAAAGGAATAGTAACTATGCAACGAGTTATTAATTATTTGCAATGCTATTACCCAAACTGATTTTTTTTTCTGTAAATCATTCTGCCAGGTCAACCAAAAATCAGAACAATCAAGAATAAATGTTTTACCAGTGCCCAAAATAATTGCTACATCTTACAATTTTCAAATGAATCCAAAATTCTCAATTTGGGAAATTTTTACATAGTCATGTGAAAAAATTAGGACACTCCATTAAAAAATTTAGTTCTTTATTAAGAAGCTTTCGCAATTTGAATTTTCTAGTCTTGTTTTATCTCTGGAATAGAAAGTGATTTAACCGAACAAATATCTAATTACTACAAATAACTAATTTACCTTGATTTGTTCAAAAACATGTTCCGATGGAGGAAAAATGAGGACGTCCTAAGAGCTAGTGGTACCACCAGACATCGGGCAGAAGAAAGTGTGTCCAACTCCTCAATGCAGAATTATCTGATGAGTTTAAGGTCAGGGCTTTGACTCGGCCACTCCAGCTCTCAACTTCTCAGCCTTCAGTCCTTTGTGGATTTACTGGTGGGTTCTGGGTCATTGTTGCAGGGTCCAGTTCTGCTTTAACGTTCTTCCAGATGGTCTCATGTTCTTCATGCGCACTCTGATGGTGCACAGTAGAATTCATTATGGTGAGCTGGCCAGGCTCTGCTGCAGTGAAGCGTCCCCAAACCTTGACACTTCCTCCACCATGCTTCACAGTTGGTATGAGGTTCTATTCCTGGAATGCTGGATTTGGTTTACTCCTCTGTCCAAAGAACCTGATTCCAGAGATCCTGTTCTTAGTCTACGTTCTCTCTGGCAAACTTCAGTCAGGCCTTGGATGTTTCCCAAGTGAACACACGTTTCCTTCCATTCAAATTAGTGCGCAGTCTCTTTCCAAATGTAGAGGCAGCACTTTCACATCAACAGAAGCAAGAGCCTGCTGTCCGTCCCAGGATGATATTTTAGGATTTAAGATTTCTCTTGCGTTCTGCTCTCGGGGTGAACTCACCTGGACGGCCAGACCTCGGCACGTTGGCAGTTGTTTTGGAAGTCCTCTACTTGTAGACTGTCTACAGCAAAGTGTCAGATATTATTCTTTTGAGCTCTTTAAATCCATCACTAGACTTACACGCTGTTACAACTTTCTTTCTGAAGAACAGTCAGGAGCACACCAAACTAAACGCCAGAGGCTTGAATAAGGCAAACCACCGTAAAAATGCTGAACAGTGATGTTAAATAATCTAATCCGCCGTATGTGTGATTACAAAACCATAGGAAGTTCCTAATTTTTCACATGACCGTGTGGTTTCTCTGTCTGCGAGTAGCACTTCTTTAAACTAAGACTGTTTACACATGAAGCAGTCGATTATTTAGATATAAAATAAACACTAAAGCCACGTTTTGCTAACTCATTTAAAAATGTTCATCACCCAGTGTCTCATTTCAAAACCACCAAAGAAAATGTCAGTATGACGTCCGAACATGGCCAAAAAGATGATTTTATCAGTTAATATTAGGTATTAATGCAATAACTGAAGAAACCCTGTTTAAAGGCTGATAAATGAGTTCTTTACATACTGAATTATTGATGGATCATAAAGACGTACACGAAAGACAAGCGCGTTATTAACACATTTACACAAGTCTTGTTTAAGAATCTAAATTTAAAAAAACTCCACAGGTCAATGTATCTACAGTGAATCCTGATTAACTTTGCTCTTGTAATGTCACATTTAAAACCAGATTTCCCATGGAGTTTTATTCGGATTTCTTTACCCGGTGTAGGGAGTAAAGCTGCTGCAGGACTGTGGTCTGGATGTTGAGGGGGGAAAGGGAAACTTTGCTGTTCTAATTCTCTTGCTATTTCTTTGGTTGGTCAAGATGTGCTAAATATATCTGTACTATGAGCTTGATGCTTTAAATAAAAAATAAATGTCAGCTGTTTCCTGTGTCACTCGTGTCCTTTGTGATTATTTTACATAAATCTTCAGAGTCGGACTAGCTGTGCACCAATGACACGTCAGATATCTAATGCTGTTTGTGTTCTAGTCCATCGCTGGGTTTTGGACACTTTTACGATCAGTTGATTTGATTAAATTCAGTGTAGTCATGGTTACTATAGTACATCTGCACAGACACCACAATCAGACACAACTTTAAAACTGATGACTGAAGAACATAGGACACAATGTAGCAAGTGAAGTTTTTGTGGGAAAAATAAGCGAACATGCTGCTGCCTTCACGTGCTGTGGGAATTATGGTAAATACCAGTAACCGATGTCAAAATTGTACATGAATCCCCGTCACGTTCCTCTGGAGAAAGGGGAAATCATTTTGATACATGCCATGTTTCACTTCACTACCAAACAAGTGCTAATGAGCAACAATCTCACATACAGTGGCAGCTATTCAACTTTTCCACACTGTCACATTACAGCCACAGTGAATCTATTTTATTGGAATTCCACGTGAAAGACCTAAATAAAGACAAGTGGAATGAAAATCATACATGGTTCCAAACATTTTTTACAAATAAATAACTGAAAAGTGGAGTGTGTGTTTAGCCATTAGCACTCATCAGGCAATGCACTCAGACCAAAGGGGCTGAATAATTACAGAGTGCACCTGTGTGTCTAATCTCAGTACAAATACAGCTGCTCTGTGACGGCCTCAGAGGTTGTTTAGGAGAATATTGGGAGCAACAACAACATGAAGTCCAAAGAACACACCAGACAGGTCAGGGATAAAGTTATTGAGAAATTTAAAGCCTTGAACATCCCACGGAGCACTGTTCAAGCGATCATTCAGAAATGGAAGGAGTATGACACAACTGTAAACCTACCAAGACAAGGCCGTCCACCTAAACTCACAG
>JBBIGC010000152.1:16066169-16078042 GCA_037576955.1 Lepidarchus adonis | reverse complement strand
AATGTGCGGTGTGTTATATAGAGAAAATGTGCGGTGTGTTATATAGAGAAAATGTGCGGTGTGTTATATAGAGAAAATGTGCGGTGTGTTATATAGAGAAAATGTGCGGTGTGTTATATAGAGAAAATGTGCAGAGTGTTATACAGAATAAATATATTCTAGTGTTGGTGAGATGTGAACAACCTAGCAGAACCCAAACCATTTTCTGGACACAGTGCTTTTTTAGGTTAAAAGGGGCATTAACAGCTTATATCTAATTACAGATCAAACACGAGGACACACCCAACAACGCGACAGCACTATACTCGCTACAGGATTAGATTCATTGTTTTTCCCCCAATGATATGGGATCCGGTTTCACAGGTAACAGATGGCCGTCAGACCAAGTCTGCAGCATGGTTGTCTATGAAACACGGGGGTAGTTGCCCCAGTTCTGTTGGAATGTATCTGAGAAGCTCTGCAAGAACGTTCTGGCCATAAGACTACACAAAAAGATCAGAAGCTGCTCGATTCAGACCAGAAACTGGGATGGGAATGTTATAAAAAATGTATTTCTAATGTATGCAAATAACTTTAAATTAAAGTCTGGAATGTGCACGTAAAAAATACTTTGAGGAGCAGAGGGATAAATGAAAGAAAAATGTGTTTTTATCCCAAGCATTATAGAAGGCACTGTACTTTTGGTCATTTTCATGGCTTATTTCTTAACATATTTATGTATTTAAAGTAAAAATCACACATTTTTACTTTGTATGATGTAGTAAATTGACGGGTTCGAGAACATGGTTGGAGATTAATTTAGTGTAGATGAAAGACCACAGTATGCCTCACGCTGAAGAGCTTAGACCGTAATCTGCCTTATATACCATCAAACAAGAGGCAAAAGACAATAATCAATATATCAATCTATGCTTTTAATGCAAATCAGAGTCTGTGTGATGTTGTTAATGGCTACCTTTTGTCAATGGTGGTTTTTAAATGCCCACTCATTGTTTGATGGGTTTAATCTGCATTAAATCAATTGTTCTTGATTCATATGCCAGAAATGTGAATTTCTTTGTAATTTATGACACTAGGCTCATAGAGTTAAAAAGTCATCTTGCTTCAAATCACGTCAAGTTAGATAATTATCCAACGTCTTACAAATCAGATGATTTAAAGATTTAACAGTGATAATCACTGCCTGGGGAACTGGACAGTAGTGTGTCTATGAGAAACATGTTCTAGCCTGAACTCAGAATTTATACCTTGTTACTGATCCATACCTTTGATTTCTTTGTCTTCCGGTTGTCTTCATCATCCGACTGTCTTCTCTTCTCTCGCTGTTTCCGGTCTTCCTTCCGTTCAACTTGCTCATCATCATCATCATCATCCAGGAGAAGCTCATAACGAGAGCTGTTAGGAAATGGTTATGGAAAATAATATATTTTTTCTTTTTTTTTAACCATATTTGACAACAGAAGTAGGTCTTAGAAGTATTTTGATAATGCGAAACTGTAACAACAGTGTATAGGAAACACCTGAAATACTCATGTAGCTTCTACTGGTGTTAAATGTACATAAAACTACATTTATCACGAAATTTCTCTCATATACTCTGTACATGTACATCATTATTATTTTTTATTATTGTTCTTTTGCTGGGTACAGTGTTTTAAAAAAAATTGTTTTTTTTAATAAAATGTATTATTATTAATATTATTATTAAATGTCACATTATTAAATTCAATACGGTATGGATATAACCCCAGTTGGAAGGATACTCTTGCTTGGGTTTGACTTTGTCTTTGAGAGCAAGCTTGGCTCTGTTGTCCAGGTCTTTCTCATAGGCCTTGAAGTCATCTTTGGTGTACTTCCCACCTACAGACAGACAGACAATATGGCTTTTCTACCCGTATACGTAACTTACGTCAACTTTAGCAAAGAAAATCTCTATTGCACTATAATAATCCATAATAAAAAGCAGTAACTATGCAATATCCTCACATACCTTTGCCCTTCCATTTGATTTTGGACACAGACTGGCTAAAGTCCACGTGGATTCGTCTGTCATCAATCAGCACATTGTCCATCTTAAAATACGCTTTCTCACAGTCCTCCACCTAGAACACACGTAGTTTAGCTGTAGTATTAGTATTAAGTATTAGTATTAATGTAATATTAGTATTAATTTAATTAGTATTAATTAAAGATTCTACATGTGCAACATTCTTTGTGGACAAACTACTTTTTTTCACATTACAAAATTAAACGTAATAGTACTAATGTCCTCCATTAGATTTTTATTTCTTCTATTACATTTTAGATTTTATTTTTATTCTACTAGACTATTTTATATTTTTCTTAAATTATTCTATTCTACTGTTATGTGTCTCTGAGTGTCTTTGTGTCCTGTGGCAGTCAGCACAAACAATTTCCCCCTGGGATTAATAAAGTTTTCTGATTCTGATTAGGACATCGTTATGGAATAAAAAATTAAACCATTTACAAAATAAAGACCAGGTAACAGTTTAAAGTATTTATACAAGAGAAGACATTTCAGGATTTACATGTGAACATTAGAAACATAATTTCCTATGGACATCATGAATTCTCTGAAAGTTTTCTGACAATAGCAGCACATAACACAATCTAAAAACCAACCACGGCCCAACATGTAAAAGGGAGTGTGTGCTGACCCCTAGTGGCATTGAGCTGTAATTACTTTCAATATTTCAATTTATACAACCAAGTTTATTTTACTGTTTATTTAGCACACATTACATCCCTTAAAAAAGCAATAACATTATCATTTTTAAAATAACAGGCCACGTTAACCCATATGTAATTAACTGGGAGGCAGTGGTGGCCCAGGTTAAAGATTAAGGTGGTTAAAGTCGCAGCCCTGGTGCCACAGAAATACCCTTGAGAAATGCCCTGCTCACTGTTGGTACCTGGTTCCATGTCTGAATGGGTTAAATACATTTCACTGTAGTGCACAGTGTGTGAAGAGGTGAAAAATAATCACTTTCATATTGCAGCTGTGTCACAGAAATAACTGGAAATGATTGGCGCATTCTTAACTGCGACCCATTTATTTAACTAATTTTCTGCCATTTCTGCGTAGGTGTTAGAGCTGCCTGACGGGACCTGACGGCTCTGGATCAGACAAATATTTCACAGTGGTTACTCGGGTTCGGTCGCGTCCGCACAAAAACTTTTAATCATTAAAATAGTAAAAGCTGCTACACACTGAAGCTCCAAAAGATCTGTCTCACATGATGCAACTGTAAAAGTATTTGCTCTGTCAGATTCGGGTCTGGTTCGGTCACTGCTCCGTCGGGTTCGGTCACTGCTCTTACGGATTCGGGTCGGGTTTGGTCACTGCTCTGTCGGGTTCGGTCACTGCTCTGTCAGGTTCGGTCACTGCTCTGTCGGGTTCGGTCACTGCTCCGTCGGGTTCGGGTCGGGTTCGGTCACTGCTCCGTCGGGTTCGGGTCGGGCTCGGTCACTGCTCTGTCGGGTTCGGGTCAGGTTCGGTCACTGCTCTGTCGGGTTCAGGTCGGGCTCGGTCACTGCTCTGTTGGGTTCGGGTCAGGTTCGGTCACTGCTCTGTCGGGTTCAGGTCGGGTTTGGTCACTGCTCTGTCGGGTTCGGGTTGGGCTCGGTCACTGCTCTGTCGGGTTCAGGTCGGGCTCGGTCACTGCTCTGTCAGGTCCGGGTCGGGCTCAGTCACTGCTCTGTCGGGTCCGGGTTGGGCTCGGTCACTGCTCTGTCGGGTTTAGGTCGGGTTCGGTCACTGCTCTGTCAGGTTTAGGTCGGGTTCGGTCAGAAAAAAAGGGCCGATCAGCTCTCTAATGCACATGGGTGAACATTTCAAAATGAAAACAGTAGTACAGTACGAAGGCCTGGGAGATCTATCCAAAGTAAATCCGTAGACTATGTCCACATCAGTAATTTGGCATGACAGCTTGGTTGGATTCCTTCTGGGATGAGTATTAAGTCAATACAGATGCAGCTTTCTGTTTTTCATGCAAGTTGTTCTGACTCTGCAACTGACCAGAGCCTGGACTCTGAAGCTTCACTAAGACTTACAAATTCCAGCTTGTAGTAAAATTCTGCAGAAATATGACCCGTATTTCCAGTGTTTGAGGGAAACTTTTTGTGCTGTGTGAGTAACAGTCGAGCAGTAAGAGGAGCCCTGGTGTGTTTAGGGATCTTCTCCTCAATTTCTCTTTGTCAGTGTTGGGGGTAAAAACTGGAAAAATACTGAACATTCTCTGTTTGTGTGCAGATGACTCTCTGCTGGGAGACGGCGGCCATGCTGGTTTCTGCGGCTCTGCCCAGCTGCAAAGCCTCATCCACAGCCTCAGACAGGTCAGACATGACTTCACCTCCATTTCCTTTCCACAGCCTTGTCTTAGCTCCAACCGTGTCCAGAGTATCACTCCAACCACTCCCTTCCTGGGTGAACCCCCCGCCAAAAAGAGCTAATCACAGGCTAATCTGACCACATCAGGAAATCAGGAAATGACAGCTCTGGCTAGAAAAGATCAGATACTGATTTTTTATTGTAGAACTGTCAAAGTTTAGAACATTTTGTTGCATTTATATGAAATTATTTCCACTTTCTGCTTTTTTTTTCAATTTTCTGTCAAATTTAATCTAATTATACTCTGTAACTATGACTGCAGCTACTTCAACATCATTGGACAAGATGGAGAACACTAACCTCCAGTTCTGTTACATCATGCTAACTAGAGTATTGGGGGAGAGGGAGGTCCATCCTACTTACTCTGAGAGGGTGATGCCAATAGTGTTCACGGGTTCCTAAATATCACCACTGAGTATCAACACTTACATAGACATTTTCATTCTGTTTCAGTGTCTATGAGGAAAAACCCAAAAGGAATTAGTGCTTAGTGGTGTCGCCTCACAGAAAGGAGGTTCTAGGTTCGATCCCTGGTTCTGTTTGGCATGTATAAGCTCTCACTGTGATTGTTTGGGTTTCCTCCCACTGTCCAATAACTTATGGTTTAGGTTGATTGGCTACTCTACATTTCATGTCTGACGATGGGTTGGCTTCTTCTCCAGGGCGAACCCTGCATTGTGTCCATAGTCAGCTGGGATTGGCTCCAGCTTCCCCACAACCCAAAAGAATGAATATGATAGAATTTGTACTTCTATTCAATGATTTTGACTAGAAATGAAATAAGCGAGAAGGTTCTCTCTGACGTTTGTCCAGTTCTGCAGTGTATTTTGTTGTCCAGTGTAGAGTAATGATTCTAGCAGCAGCTGTTCGCTGTGAAGGGGTTGGGCTTTGCTATCTCTCTGATCTACAAGGCCTATTGTTCGTGACCCTGGGCTGGTTTATAGCCGTGTTGTAATCACCCGCAATGGGCTCCAGACAATTGGAAAGGTCTTGTCGAACGACTTGTTGTTGTATTTTAAGCACATACTTGTTGCAAGACATAATTTCCAGCAATTTGGTGTCTGATCTGAATATTACCTTAACAGATGTGATCGTCTTTGCCTTGATGTTGCCGCGGTTTCTCAGGCTTTGTCTTCAAAAGTGTATGTTTTGACCCACAGGAAGAACCTGTGTCCAGGTCAAAGCGGACAGTGGACCAGTCCAAAACCAGCTGCCTCCTCCATCTGCATGCAGATCATTTGTTTTACCAAAGGTTTGGCAGCATCGAGGCTGTTGTTGCCCAGGTAATCCGAAAAATCCAATATCCAGAGTTCATTCAACCTGTCAGCAACCTTGACTGGTGGAAAACATGACCTCAGAGTAGCAACCATGGCAACCATTTCCAGCTATTACCAAATACATGTTATGATTTTTGTTATACTCTCACATTTACTAGATGTTCTGGTCATCCGAGGTCTATTTTTTTGTCCTCTAGTGGTGGGAGTCTTTTCAATCATGCTGCCAAATTCTCTACCTGGCATTGTGACACCGGGAACACTCAGTTCCCTTTGGACCTGTATCACACAAAATCAGACATTATGCAATGTTTGTTTGCTGAAGATAAGACCCGAAGTATGCCACGCTCTCTGGGAATGTCACTTTCTGTCCTGGTGGTCTCCTTGACAGTCCATGAGGTCACCAATCCCTTTATTGGGACCGGTTTCCGTTACTTCCATCCAGTTTGGCTCACTTGATTTAAAAGTTACGTAAGGATTTTGCTATTTGGACAACGTTCGTTCATTTGCCCTATTTACACACCCAACACTTGTTACAGCGACTACAGACAAGTGAATACAACAGCGCTACATTTTCTTCCAGTACTTTCTCTTTGTTCTCTTATTACAACTTCTGGCACATTATTTTCTTTACCTTACAGGAATGATTTGGGTCTTGGCTTTAGTGGATATGCAGTGACATGTTTTTTTGATTTTCTAAGTTAAAATCAGTGCAACATACAGAAATGAGACATTTTTGGTCAATTGCAGAGCATGGTTTGTTTATTCGCTTCAATACAAAGGGTCATCAAGGACAAAGGGCGAATTCCAGGAGCCTTACAACTCTAAATCCAAACCAAAAATATGGCCACACTTAAGTAGGTGTTTTGGTATCAATTTTCTTCAAGTACCATATTTTCTCTAACGAGACTGTCCCATTCTATATGACGCAGAATTGCTGAATTTGTAGATCTGAAGTAAAATCATCTAATTTGGCCTTTGTACCTCTGTACCTTAGTGACATTATACCATAGTTGAGTGTAAACAATTAAATTAATAAAAATGTGAACTTCTGGATATCATGCCACAACAAAATAACTACTTTAAGCTCCAGGTTGTTGCTTTCGTGAAGCAGAGTGTGATACCGGTGACAAGCATCAACAACAGCAAAGCAACACAAATCGAGTTGTTCAGCAATGATGACGTTTGTGAATCTGATTTTGAAGGATTTGAAGAAATGTAAGCCTAATAATTTTAGCATTTGAGTGTTGCTAATTTTATACTGAAGAATTTACATGTAGACGGATGATTGACAGCGCTGTACTGCAGTACCCCAGTCGTTCAAACGGAAATTAAAAACTCCTCTTTTCCAGCCAACAATAAACATTTGTTCTGTTAAATTGAGCTTTTTTCCAGCTTGTATTATACACTAGGATGTAATGTAGCAAAGAGCTGAAAAAAGTTTTAGATGCTGGATGCAGCATTTAAGTGACAGAACATCGTCACTGATCTACCTTTGCTTTGCGCTGCTTTTCAAACTGTTTGTAGCTGCAGAAATCCGTACATTTAAATTCCACTGATCATTTATGGATGTCGTCTTCTTGTACTGAATTATACTTTTATCGAATGTGTTTAGATGTTTTTAGATAGACCGCCCCATTTAAACAAGCCACACCCAACACCAGGTTTGTAAAACTCATGTATAAGCCACGGCCTATCGTTCGGGAAATACTGTAATCCTCTCTGTGGAAATGTTTGGCCTTGGATCGCTATGAATTAAAAAATAATTACATATATTCAGTACTGTGCAAAAGCATTTTCCTTCCAACAAAACATTAATATTAGTATCATTGTAACTGACAGTAACACAGTAAACACTGACTTTATCTGTCAATGTTTTGGCTTCACCATTTCCAGACCTCTTCCCATGGAAGCACAGTGTTACCTCCATAAAATCTCTGACTCATACATCCATGCAATGACTGGAACCATGGAGAGGAGATTTGGAACCAAACCTGTGTTCTTCTAACCAGCTCACAACAAATTAATTACTTTTACACTTCTTTACACAGATCAAACTCTTGACACTTTTACTGCTTTACTGTTGCTTTTACTCTAATGTTAACTATTGTTCTTGCTCTGCAGAAAAACACTCACAGCTGAGATAAATGGCTTTAAATCTTTATAGTGTGTATATATTTTAAAAAAATATGCACAATAACTTTTGCACAGGCAACATTTTATATATTATATTGTATTTATTTTCCCTAGTATGACAATCTAATAAACAGTACTTGTGTTAACAGTTTATTCTTTGTAAAGAAAAATCAAATAATTTCTTGCCCTCCAGGACCCCATTTGGGCATTTGTTATTTAGGCCTCTTTTTTGCTTTTCGAACCCGACCCGAACCCAACATGCATTTATATGTTTCTGTCGGAACCCGATCCTAACCCGATAGGAATTCTAACGTTTGGCTGAAAAATCTGCTGCGAAGCGATTGTGTATCCTGCCTTTATTAAACAACTGTTCAAAGAAAAGCATATGGTATAAGAGGAGCCATGTCATGGCCTATTGAAAATGAAATTCAGGACTTATCACGGACAAAACTTCTATCTTTGTGAGCATTTTAAATGAACTCTGGGAATTATTTAAACTAGACTATTTACATAATCCAAACTTCAAGATTTAACTGGAGTTGTGTAAAAAGAGGAGCATCAACACTGGAGGCTTTAGCTCCATCATCCTTTCATCAATGATTCTTCCAGCAGCTGAAGTTGCGTTTGCTGCTTCTGCTTGAACGACGTGACCAAACCCGACCCGAACCGAGTAACATTTCGAAATTTGTGTCCAAATCCGGCCCAACCCATCGGGTCCAGTCAGGTTTGGGTTGGGTAGCCGTAGTTAGTGGGGTCTGGTATTGCTACAGTATGTTTACTCAGCCCCTCCCCAATCATCATCTTCAAATAAAAACTGTCCAATCTCATCACTTCTCTAATAATGTAGTAATGGGAGTAGGATTAGAGCAGAGATGTTTGTTGGAATGGCGAACAGTTGGCGAGTCCTAGTGCCATGACGAAACAGCACCCCATGCTCGGTCTGCTGGTGTCCACAACTGCTATCATCTCTAATTGCTATGTAGTAAGATGTGTCTGCTACCTATTTTGGAAATCACCCCAGTCAGTCATTTCACCAGGCCTTGCTTGGCAGTCTGGACACTTGATCCCAAAGGGCATGTCTGTTCTGTGGGGAATATTAGGACATGTTCTTTTGACAGTGAAATGAACCAGAAATATCCATTAATATCTTCTGCAACGTTGACAAAAACCTCGCAGGGCAGAAGGACAAAAATGCTGTACATGAACTCTCGTCACCACTGAACTGAAGTTCAGGGAAAAGGCTTTATTAAGGAATACATTCTTATTTAATTTTGAAGGTTGAAGGTTGGGAAAATAAAAAGCATATTTATGAAGTATTTTCTTTATGACATTCATTGACAAAATGTTAAGATATTGGGTATTACTTCAACAGTTAAATTTTGATTTTGTCATATTTAATAGACCATGGCATGCCAGGCCTACTATGCCAAAGGCAGCTATATGTGCTATCTTAAGTGTTGTTCTCGGAATTTTCATTTAGTAATATGACTTCATCTGAGCATCAGTAAGATTCCTGCTAACATACAATACATGGATGTCTCTGAACATGAAGAGTCTCAAAGCACCTGAGGTGGAGAATTAGTGGTTTGTTCTTTGATGTGTTTTATTGAACAATTCAGGAAAATGTAAAAATGCATAGAAAATAGCAGTTTGACTGGTTCATTTATATGTAACTTAAATATATTTAGCCCAGTCATTTAAGCCAAGTTTCAAGGTACCTTGATATTTGTCCTGATGTACATTTCTAAAATCCTCCCAAACCCTTGTGGTTATATTTATCGCAGTAGTATGATTTATTATGCAGTGCCTTCTGAGGGCTTGATGGTCACACATATTCAACAGAGGTTTCTAGATTTGACCAACATGCATTGAGATTTCTCAAAATTACTAGAATTAGTTTTACAATATTATGCACTGTAGATGATGACACCCTTATACTGTGGATTGTTTCAAAACTCAGAATAAAACTTTCATTTTTATTTTGCCCTGTCCCAACTTTTCTGAGTCTGTTGCAAATTCAAAATGTATGTTTACAAAATACAATCGATCCAGGTCAGCCAAAATGGTTAAGGTAATTACTTTACACTTTTATGAGTTAAACAATGGCTCAGGAAAATGTTTTGTGTTACTTGATCTTTTATACAATATCTCAGATTTTCCAGTAATGGGGTTTGTTCTTGTTCCTTGGATGGTGAAACTTTATCTGGATGGTATCCATTTTTCTGACCAAGCATATGGGTGTCAAGACAAAACAGATGGTTGACCTTTAGAGTTGAATATTGCATTGTTTATTATGGTACTATTGTAGTTTAATATCTGTAATCACCTGCCTCAGTTACTGTCAACATCAATATTTTTGTTGCAATTTTTTATTAACATTGTCATTTTCTGTCTGTTTGCACCAGCTTTATTACTATACATATTCTATACATATTTAAATATCTGTACATATTCATATTTATATGTTCAACTGTTAATTTTGATCTTATCTTGTGTTATCCTATCTTATGCTGTCTTATGTTATTTTATCAAATCTTCTCTTCTCTTATCTTATTGGTTCGTAGGTTGCTTCTTACATGAAAGCAGTAAACAATATTTATGACAAGGCAGACTTTGATGGGATTGATCTGATCAACTTCAAAGTAAAGTCTATGAGCGTAAGGGTTTCACTTTTCTACGTTTCTTTTACAAACACAGGTTGAACCATTTGGTCAGTGAAACAAACTCCAACTACCTAATTACCCACAAGTTTCCCCTGTCATTCTTTCTCAGTTCTCCTCAGAAGAAGATCCAAGTGACCCAATGCAGGAGACTTACATTGGCCCGGAAAAGCTGCTGAGTCTTTATTCAGAGACAAACTGGGGCAACTACTGCCTGTCCTACCTGCTCACCAACCGAGACTTCAGTGGGGTTCTGGGACTGGCCTGGGAGGGAAAGCCAGGTGAGCATTTATTCATGGTCGCTGGAAAACAGTAGAGCATGGCCACAGGCTGCTTGACAGACTTAGTCTATAAAAAGTCAACACTTTTTGGACGTTTAAAGAGTTGGCCAGAGGTGAAAACCACAGAGCATTCCTCAGCACATCTGTTGCTGCAGATGCAATTCTGTTTGGTCAGGGAGGAATGAAGAGGATGAGAGATACTTTTTAAAAATAGTTAAATTTTTTAATTAATTAATTAATTTCTTCATTTTTAGTATTCTTATTAATGAATATCTTAAAAATGTATTAGTTAATTATTGTAATTAATGGATATCCATGGCCTAACATGCAAGACCTTTGGCATGGATCAACCAAACCTGTGTCCGCAGAGAAGATTACTTGTGGGAAACTGATACCAAAACACCTAGTGAAGTGTGGCCACAGTTGTTGCTTGGATTTAGTGCTGTGCGTTTCCTGGAATTTGCCCTTTGTCCTTGACGCCGTAACGTATTGAAGCAGCACAGCATCAGTTCCACTCAAAAACTTCCATCTCCCAGCTGGTGGAGAATTTTGGGGTGGGGCCTATTACAGAACACATTCTTAGGAAAACAGTAGCTGTTCTCAGAAATATCACCTGATCTTACACACACAGCTGCTGTAGTATCCGGCCCTTTAACAAAAACAATACTCCATACTACGGGTCTGTTTGTGCACAGTGATTGGAGGGCGTGATTCTCTGTACAAGTCACTAAATGTCCCTCGTGAGTTTTCATTGAGGTCCACTCTTCTGTTGACTGCTTTAGACCTTCACTGGTCCTCAGCCTCTAAAGTGGCCAGGAAATTAACATTCCTCCGGCCACGACAATGCCATCTGCATTCCTCATCACCAGCACGCCAGGACCTTTCATTTTACCTAAAATACTTCTTTATTTTCATCCCTACATCTTTTCATCACAGCATCCTTCACTCTATTCTAGACATGAGAACTATATAGACTCTTAAATAAAGGTTAAAACACTATGGGTGTGTAATGTGGGAGTGTGAGTAACCTCTAAAACAGTGGTTCTTAACCTTGTTGGAGGAACCGAACCCCACCAGTTTCATATGCGCATTCACCGAACCCCTCTTTAGT
>JBBIGC010000152.1:16009953-16027097 GCA_037576955.1 Lepidarchus adonis | reverse complement strand
AAAATCTTCTCAATCGAGAAGAACTCTCAATAAAATCTTCTCAATCAAGAAGAATTTTCAATAAAATCTTCTCAATCAAGAAGAACTCTCAATAAAAACTGCTCAATAGAGAAAAACTCTCAATAAAATCTTCTCAATCGAGAAGAACTCTCAATAAAAACTGCTCAATCGAGAAGAACTCTCAATAAAGTCTTCTCAATCGAGAAGAACTCTCAATAAAAACTGCTCAATCGAGAAGAACTCTCCATAAAGTCTTCTCAATAGAGAAAAACTCTCAATAAAATCTTCTCAATCGAGAAGAACTCTCAATAAAAACTGCTCAATCGAGAAAAACTCTCAATAAAATCTTCTCAATCGAGAAGAACTCTCAATAAAAACTGCTCAATAGAGAAAAACTCTCAATAAAATTCTCTCAATCGAAAAGAACTCTCAATAAAATCTTCTCAATCGAGAAGAACTCTCAATAAAATCTTCTCAATAGAGAAAAACTCTCAATAAAATCTTCTCAATCGAAAAGAACTCTCAATAAAATCTGCTCAATCGAGAAGAACTCTCAATAAAATCTTCTCAATAGAGAAAAACTCTCAATAAAATCTTCTCAATCAAGAAGAATTCTCAAAATCTTCTAAATCAAGAAGAATTCTCAATAAAAACAAGAAATTTAGAGTTTTAAACAGGAAGTAATGCTCAATTGTGTCCAATGCTTTCTACAAGTCGAGTAGGATCGTCAGTGGCAGATGAGTTTGAAGATTTGTGTATCCGCTCACCGGTTGAAGACACATTTCCATTTTTACCATTTTTGTTTAGTTTAAACACACTGGAAATAACATAAAACTAAAAAAAGACATTTTGTGTTTTATTTGTTACAGCTGACTCTTTGAACTGAAAGTTATCAAAGCTATTACTCTTCATGCACGCGCACACACAATGAAAACAAAATCCTCACACGAATCATTATTTAACTTACAAAGTATAAAGAAAATATTTAAAATAGTTTACTGACCAGTTTTATTTTGTAAATACACAAAAGTTGGGACATACGTGTTACTAAAACCAGCTTCTGTGTTTTCTGACACTTCTATCGTCGCCAGCAGGGCCTTTACTCCCCACATGCATTCAAGGCAGTATTTTAATTTATGGTGAAGCAGAGTTCGCGGGTAAATGTCGTCACTTCCTGTTTTGCAGATGGTTCGGTTGGCGCGCGGCTGTATTGGTACCGGGCAGCGCGAGACTGTAGAGTTTAAAGCTGTCAAACGACGAGCAGCGATTAAAGAAACGCCAATTTCACCACCAAAATTCACCGAAGACTTTATCCGGGGGCATATACCTCAACTGTGCGTTGAAAGAGACTGTCTGTGCTCCATGACTCTGCGTGCAAATCCGCCTGTGCTGTTAGCCAGTTAGCTTTGTGCTGTTAGCCAGTTAGCTTTGTGTAGGTGGTTAGCGTTTCCCTCAGGTTGTTGTTGTAGGTGAGCAATACTGTTTACCTCATTAAGTCTTTTTATATTTTACATCAACTGTTGGTAAATGTTTTTCACAATTACCACTATTTTAACGCATGTCTTCACGAGCATAGAAGCTAACAAGACAGGAATCTAAGAGTTTAGCCTGTTAGCCTTGGGCTCGTCTGTATCTGAGAATGAAACTTAAATTGCTTTATGTATTTTCAGCTTCCTTGAACAATTAATGTAAGAACAATGGTTTAGATCAAGACATTAAAGTACATACTGTATATAAACCTGTCATTTTATCGTTTGCATGTAATTCAATTATATAGTGTCCATACTGAACATAACATCACACATTGAAGGAAGTTATATATCTTTTTTTTCTATCAATATAATAAATGTTATGTTTTTATTGGGATTTCAACATTTCTCTCTCACTTTCAGTCAAGTCAAGCAATGTTCTGGGTTTTGTGATGGATAAAATCATGGAGGACGGTGCTGTGGATATGCTTTATGGTGATCTTGGGCAAAGGTGTTCTGGTAAGAGGCTCTTTTAAGCATCTGTAATCAATCATTAGTAGTAAGGGACCATTACTAATTTTATTTTTCATTACAAGGAGAGCAAAATTAACCCAGTTTAATTGTACCTCTTCCAGTACATAATGTAAAATTCTAAATAAAAAAAAATCAAAAATCAAAATAAAGCAGCTAATTTGTGATTTTGAAACCTCTGGCTTTTGTTTCAACTTTCAAGAGATTTAATGTCAATACAGCAGTATATACAGTGTATTGCATTGCCATTTGTAAACAAATTAAAAGGTAAAAAAAATATAAAATATCTATAAATATACAAGAAATAACCTTAAGTACACATCTAAAAGTAAATAATAATTCTGCGGTTTGTCACTGTTTTGTGAATATTTTTTTTTGGTTTTTATTTTTATTTTTTCATATACAGTGACCTTGAGTTTGAGAAAGGTGCTATATAAATTCATATTATTATTATTATTAATTAGACTAAAATAAAAGCTACCTATACATATATTTGAAAAAGATGCTTATGGATCTAAAAATATAAACTGAATTTTTTTTTAAATTGCATCCTGTATGTGGACCCTGTTCATACATTCATTTAAAACACAAGCATATTTTTTTTACCAAAAAATTGTTCAAAAAATTCAAAAACTGTATTAAATCAGAATATTGGTGGAGTAAGGTCCTTCCATAATCAAAAGGTCAGAAAAATACTTCCATGTATACAGTATATTGCTGTCTAGCAGAAATTGCATGGTTTACTATCATATTCTAACATAACAACATATTTATTTTAGATTCTTCAGTGAATTATGATGAAGAATCTGTGGATATATACTCAGGGCTGGATGATAGTCCAAAAAGTGATGGCAGCAAAGGTAAGTATATGAAACTATTAATTATTGCTGATAGTTTATAGGCTCTTTTCCAACTGAAAAGGTATGTAACACACTCACTATACAAAGAGTGATCCTAGGTCTGTCCTTCTAATTTATTTGTCTTTGGGCATCTGTTTTTCCATCAGGAAAAGACATCACTTTCCTCTCACCACGGAGGCTGAAAGAATCTATGGATTTGTATGAGGAACTCATCACAGAAGAGCAAGAGGATAAAGAGGCAACATACAATGAGGTTATAAGCATTCATTGTATTTCTTTACATATTTTTCTACATTAAAACTGTTAATTGATCGGGTTTATGTTTATTACATACATTTTTGCTTTTATTCCAGCTGAAAAATAAATTTGATGCTGCACAAAAACAGGTGAAGGAATTGCTTGCACAGTTGCAGCAGATACAAACAAAGGTGTGTAAATTTCTTTAAAACTGAAGCATGAAATAAAACTTAATTGCAACAAATAATGTGTAATTTTATAAACGTTATATGTATCCAGAATGAGTGTGCTGTGAATGATTTTAATAATATCTAAGAAGGCAGTAAAGCATTAAATTAATTTCTCATAATTAAAGTAAACAAAATGTCTCTTTTTTATTACAGAACTCAAGCTTACACAAAGAGAACATACTGCTGAAGAAAAACATCTGTGCACTTATTAAAACTGCGAGAATGGAGATTGTTAGGAAGGATGAGGAAATAAGCAAACTTAACAGGTATATTGTGCTTCTTCATTTTATTTGTCTGTAGTGTCATTCAGTGTTTTGAGTTTGTTCGTATTTTGAATTTCTTGGACAGTCACTATGTGTCTTTCTTGCATATAGTTCCAAGTCTGGTTGGAGTAGATTCCCTCCCTCTCGTGTGGAAAGAAGCCAAGAACTCCGTTTGAGGAGCCAGTCCCACACTGGGTCCTGTGTGAAAAGCCCAGTGGACACAATGAAAGAGTCCCGGGACGGTACGAGAGGATTATCCGAGGTCTCCGAGCTCAAGAATGGAAGTGGAATATCCAGTCACCCTGTACATAAGGAAACGAGGACTGATGTTTTACCATCGGCGGTGCCCCAGAGATGCACCAGAAGGAACCTGAACAGTCCTCTGCAAAGTAAAGACTCTGTAGGAACGAAGCAGGAATTCTCTTGTGGACAATCAGACCAAACATCCAGTGGCAAAGCAATAGAAAAAACAGGTTCTGAGGTTGCAGGCATAAAATCTCAAAGTGTTAATGTAACAGTAGGGGGGCAATTGGACAGTACAGAGGGACGTAAAGAATATCTACAACAGCATAATAACTCTGAGTGTAACCCACAGCAGAAGGACACCATAGAAAAAACTCTGGACAAATCCCAGAGATCACAAAAGGAGTCAGTAAAAGTGAACTGTGCATCTGCCCAAAGCCAACAGCTGGCTAAAGAAGATCCTGTAGTACTTAGAAGGTCAGGTCGTTCAAAAAGTCCTTTCTCACCAATGCAGTCCTCCACATCTGAATTACACTCGCAAACATCCAAAGGACCGTCTAAGGTGACATCAGACACACAAAAGCAAGAACTTCGGCATCAAAGAGAAGACAGACGCAGCAGAAGTGGAGTTCTTCCTGTAAGTGAGAGAAACTCCTTCCAGAAGTCTGGTACCTCCCCTGACCAAAAGACAGAGACTAGAAGGTCCAGGGACCATCACAGAAAAGAGGAGAGGCGGCAAGAAGATGCTGGCAGTTCAGAAAGGAGGAGAACCAGGGGTGATGGGAGCAAGGAGTATGAGCCAAAAAGGACAAGAGAAAGTGATGGGAGAAATAGAAATGGTTGCAGTAGGGAAGACAGGAGAAGCACTAGGTCAGAAGCCAACAAAGACCATGAGCGAAAGAATGCCAAAGAGCGTGACGGAGATAGACAAAATAGACGATCATCTCCTGTTAAATGTAGTGATCATGGTGGTCGCACACGGAGAAAAGATCATGACGACGAGGCAAGCAAATCTAAAACATCTAGTAAAACAGAGGGGCAGTTATCCAGAAGCAAAGTGTCCGGCAGTTCTAAGGATGACAAAAGCTCTACGTTACGCGTCAGTCAGTCTGACAGGCATAGTGTAAAAGAAAAGTTTGTCGATGTTGGTTTTGACAAAGGAAGAAGGAGAGTTGATCAAGAAAAACAAATGAGCCAAGAAAAGTCAGGTAATAGCATCTTGCCTGCAGATGTTGCAAAGTCCACCTGTCTTGAGAAATCTGGAAATGGTGAGAATGGACTTACTGCGCATGGTCTAGCAGATGTAAATTTGCAGACCCCGTTGCAGTCAAACAACAGCTGTGACATTTTTGCAGAAGAAAGTAGTCCAAAGAGAAAGTTGTCCTTCATGGAAACCTTAAACCTTACTCTCTCACCAGTTAAAAAGCAAAGTAAGAGGGATGAAGCTGAAGAGACAGTAAGCAAACCTCCTGAGGATGTTCCTGTGAACAATTCAGAGGAACAAAGTGGTTCTTTTGAGCTTGGAGAAGAATTCTGTGTAATAGATGACATAGAGAACAACCAAGAGTCAGTTGAAGCCATGGAAGACAACTTGGAACCTGCAACAGATGGCGATGTGGAACTTCACGGAAGCGATCTGGGTGCACTGCCAAACCAGGATCTGGCTATAATTCCTGTTTCCAATAGCCCAAAATCTGAAGAAAAAGACCTGAAAGCAATTTGTGAAGTCTCAACTCCATCTGAGGAAACTTCTGAGGAAAAGACCTCCGTTACAATAGCAGATAATTCTGCTGTTTCTCCTGTGGGAATTTCTGACAATTGTACTACGAATTCTCATAATGCTGGAGATGAAACTATTCAGGGAGAAATTCCTTTACCTAGTGAAGTATCTGTGCCTGTTAATAACGTGCCCCTTCTTTCAGTTGAAGAGGACGAGAATCGTGAGACTTCTAGTAAAGGATGCCAAATTAAAAACGAAATTGAGCCAAAAACTCCACAAACAGTTGAAAGTGATGCGACGCAGGAAGAAGTCTCCACCTCTATGAAAGTAGAACAACCTGTCTCTGAGCCCTGTGGTAATCCTGACCCTTGCTCATCTCTGGAACTTGTTTGTAGCAGTGTCAGTGTGGGGATTAACACTCAAAATCAAGATGCCTTTGCTGAGACACCTACAGCTGTTTTGGATTCAGAAACTAAAACAGAACCAGAGGAACTAGATTCTTGTCTAAAACCATCAGAAGATGCTGTGCCAGGAGATTCCAGCAACCCTTTGATGGCAAAGGGAACCTTGCCTGAAGAAGCAAGCTCCTCTGAGCCCAATTCCACAGAGAAAGAACTTCAGAACTCCAGGCCGTTCAGTTCACAAGTAGAGCCGCAAGATGATGATTCCATGACGCTAACCCTAAACAACATCAAAGGAATTCCCAATCTCATCAGCCCTCTGACGAGTCCAATCCGCCAGATCAGGAAAACCACGCAAAATTTTGGAAAGGAATTGCATGTCAAAAGCCCCTGTAAAGGTCAGTATGCAGTTCTGTATTAAGTGTTTTTAACTAACAGATAATGTTGCCATACAATTGACAATGCACCTGGTCCACCATCATCTTTAATCAATAATCCAGATTACGTTAACATAGCTGAATTTGATTTAAATATTGTGCTTTTTAAAGGTGTCGTGATAAAGGTGACGTTTTATGAAAATGTTTTTTTCCTGTGTAGATTTATCCACTGCTGCTTTTGTAACTGATAAGGAAACTATGAAGATGGACATGAACAAAGAGAATAAGCGACCTGATTTGTCGGTCATGCCCAGTGTGGTAAAAGATCAGGTAGAAGTACTCCCATCCACTGCTATTGAGGAGGAACTAGAAGAGGGGGAGATAGACAGCAAGAGTGATGAGGAGAGTTCTTTAATCATCCCGAGTCCAACATGTGAAACCGCAAAACCGAGCTCTAAGACTCTGCCCTGTCCCAGGTCACCAAGGCAAGAACAAAGAGCATCTCAAATGACTCTAACCGTTACTCCAGCACATGGGCAAGGCCAAAATCCGACTGCCGCTTGTAAAGACAGCCCCACTTCTAACAAGAGGCGCTTCAAAACAATCACCATTCCACCCAAGGCGAGCATTTCAACAACTGCTGAATTTATGAATATGTTGCTGTTTATACGGTCAGAGCTGAGGAGAAAGTACATGAAACTTCACAAAAATGTCACCAAGAAAGCCTTTTGCTGCATTGTAAACATGTCTTCAGCCTCTCTCACAGATTTTGTAGATGGCGTTAACTTTCAGAAATTTTCCTGTCACGATAATGACATTAAACCAAGGCTCAATAAGATTATCTCTTCTGTTATGAGCAAGATCTCTAACAATGGCATTGTAAACCGCATATTTGAGCAACGAGCTGACGATCTCAAACAAAAGCTGTGGAACTTTGTAGATGGTCAGTTAGATTTTTTGTTTAAGGAGTTGAAACAAACGCTTAAAAATGCATCTGGATTTTCCAAAAGTAATTCTGTTGAAAGGAAGTTTTCAAATTCAAGTGTGAAAGATGAATTTAATGTGGATAATGGTCAAATGCAAACCAAGAGACCATTGAGCACAACTGAGCACAGACCAATTATAAGCGCCAGGAACCCAGAGATGAAGCAAACGGGTTCTACTTGTACAACTAGAGGCCTTGGCAGCAGAGGCAAAAACATTAAAGTGATCATGGAGGACGGAACTCCGTCTTCAGAGATACAGTCGTCAGGCCAGCCGTCTGCCTTTATCTTTTCAGAAAAGGCTTTCCAAGAAAGTGAGAAAGCTTGCACCTATGTTCGCTGTCTTTCTCAAAGTGGATCCACACAGGACAGGACCGACTTTGAGATTCTTACAGAGCAGCAAACCTCAAATTTAACTTTTAATTTGGTCACAGATTCTCAAATGGGTGATATATTCAGGTGTCTGTTGCAAGGCTCTGACCTCCTGGAAGCTGGTGTCGCAGCTGGGGACAATCAAAGCTGGCCACTTGATACTCCACGAAAGGAAGGTCCTGCAGGAGATAGTCTTCTTGGGATTGTGACGCCCAGCAAGCTCATAACGCCATCTAAAGTCGTCACAACGTGGGCTTCCATTTCACCTTACAAGCTTGCCTCCCCAAATAAAATCCAAATGTCTTTAAACCCGGCACTCTTTGATGAAAGCTGCTTGTTAGAAGTTCCAAACCATGCTGCTCCTGTCTTGACCACAGCAAGTTCCCAACAGCACTACTCCATTTTGGCTGAAGATTTGGCTGTGTCCATGACCATTCCATCTCCCTTGAAATCAGACAGTCATTTGAGCTTTTTACACCCAGTTAGTGGACAACCACTGTCTGCACCCAGCAGTGTCATTAGCGCCCATTTCAGTGAAGATGCGCTTCTCGATGGTGAAGACATCACTGAACAAGATATTCACCTATCTCTTGATACGGATAATTCCAGCAGTCGGTCAAGTGCTGGGCAAACTTGGGAGGAGCGCACCCACCCACCAGTGTTCCATTTCAAACCAGACTTGCCTATGCAAGCAGAGGTAATGGAGAGGTCCAATGATCACTTCATTGTTCGGATTAGGCACACATCCACTACTGCACACGAGGAGCCTAGACAGGAACTCAAACTACCACCAGCGGTGGAAACCAGTGCCATATGTCTCGAGAACAAGACTTCATCCTCACAGACACCTCTGAAAAGTGGTTCCCTCGTAATTTCTCAGCCACTGCTTACTTTAAATAATGGCACAAATTCTCAAATGTCAAGCAAGGGCAGCACTTCTGAAGGAGGTACTGAAGAAGACCCTCTCGCTAGCTTGCTCAAAACTTCTGAAAGCCCAACTGAGCAAGCTGCTGATGCCACATCCAACTCTGATGCCGCACCCAAAAATGTTGAGGGTGTATCTGAGACGAATAGCACATGCGAGAGGATATCTAGAAAACGTAGGAAACATCATTCTGGACCAAAGGCAAAATGCGCTAGGACAGAGAAGCCCCAAGACAAACATGAAAAACAAAGGCATAAAAAGAGATCAAAATCTTGCAAGGAAAAAGACGAGAAGATTTCTAAGAAGGTCGATGAGCCTCTTCCGGAGTCCCCTAGTATTTCGGCTAAGAACGTCATCAGGAAAAAAGGAGAAGTGGTTGTGACTTGGACCAGGTGAGTGTACGCTGGCTGTTGAATATGAAACAAATAGTGTGTTCCTACTCAATTCTTGCCAATGCAGTAATTTACAAATATTTATTTAGGGAAGAAGACCGGGATATTCTTCTTGAGCTGAAGATGAAAGGACCTTCTTCTAAGACATTTGCTGCTCTGTCAGCAAAGTTAAAGAAGTCACCAGCACAGGTAATTTTTTTTTGCACACTAGAGATGTAACTTTTACTAAATTCCAATTTTGATTGAACATTGTACGCCCTCAAATTTGTTACCCCTAGCTAATTTACTGGCCACAAGATAATGTGCTAATTACAATGGGATACAACTCTCCAATCCAGTTGTAGGAACAGTCCTCCATATTGTAGATGTGTTGGGTACATGTGTTCACTTGAGAAGAACATAAGCTGTTGTAATTCTGCTTGGGTATGCACAGTAGAGCTGCATGTAAAAGAGAAATAGTCTTTTGTGTAAGGGTTTAGAATCTACTTCTGTCTTTCTTCCTTGTTACAGATTGAAGAGCGATTCACTCAGCTCATGAAACTGTTAAAGAAGAAGGAGAAGATGGCCAGCTGAACCAGAGAGGCTGCTGATTTGTTGCTAGTCCGGCAGTTGCGAAAGGACACATGCCAGCAGAACCTGTCCATGTTACTGCGGTTTAAATGAGCCAAGTGGTCTCATTTTGGGGGAGGTTTGCCAATGGAAATGTTCTGAGAACATGGAAAAATAATGTCTTACCTTCTCAATGACCTGAGATTTCCATTTCCATTGAAAATGTTTGGTAAAGGAGTGTTAAGTCACCAGGTGCAAGCAAATACTGCCATACCTCAACAGAATTTAAAGTAGTTAGTAGTTTGGTATGACCTAGGCCAATGGAACCCTTCAGATCAGGGCTGTGAAACTGGAGAACGGTATCCAGTTTGGTAGCTTTCCTGGTCAAACACACTCACTCGGTCTGGGAATTAACATTTGATTTGAAGCAGGTGCGTCTGAGCAGGGAAATCATCAAACTGCAGGACTGGAGCTCGACACCTGTTTTAGATCTTCTACCCTGGAGAGAGTTCAGATCAAACACACCAGGCCATTAATATTCAGAAACCTCTGAAGTCCTTCTGCTACCACAACCACATGTGTTGGGTTAGGGTTGGAGTGGTAGACGCCCAGGATTGGGATTGGGCACCCACTGACCTACACTGTACCCAATCTACTACCCTTTATATGTGCCCTATTTATTTAGTCCTGATTGGGTGTTCCCCACACTAGATCTTCGCAGGTTCAGAAGGTATGCTAAGGCCAGAAAACTGTGAAACTGCGAGAACCGAAGTTGAACTCTCTCTGGGTTAGACACTGCATGGAAACATCAAGCAAATAAAACCAATGGTTCTTCAAAACTACCTTTGAGTTCCTGTGTGTGATAGTCATTTTTGCCTTGTATGATCTACCTCTGATTGAGAGCTATAGACCTGCATGAATGGCAGAGGAAAACCATAAGGTGCTCTTAATGTGGTGACGCCTCTGTGTTCAAAATTATTTCCTTTTTTGAATTTACAAATTGAGATTGTAGGAGTGTCCTGTCTTTATTATTGAGAGAATATCTCCATAAACCTCTTCGTTGCAGTCTTGGCATCTGGTCAGGTGAACATCAAGTAAAACATTACAAATACATTCAGAAGTAGCTTTTGATTTAGCGGTTTCTAATAGTTTCACTAGTTCCTTTTGGAAGCTGCTGTTTGTTCCACACTTCATTATTCAAGTGCAGATGTTACCGAAATGGGTTTTTGGGAAAACATTTTTTTTTTTTCACCTTTTGTCATTGTCCAGACAACTAGCAGTTTATTTTGCCAATTGTGTACATGTTCTGAATTGAGTGTAAAGTGGACAAATTTTCATAATAAATTTCTTTTTGTTGTTGTTATCGATGCAGAGACGTCGATCTCTGTCCTATTGAAACACATGTATATATTGTAAAGTGGGTCTTTTCACTTTTAAAAATAAAGCTAATTTATTTCTAATGTTCTGCTGGTCAGTGTGATATTCACATATTTCACTTTGGTTTTATAAAGCTTTTATATTAACATTGCAACTGCATATTTTGACAATTGTACTGATTCAGATGCCGAAAATGATTATATTTTACATGGCTTTAATTGGAGACGTCCATCAAGACGTTAACACAATTAGATTCAATGGCAGGTTTGAGGAAGTGATTAAAGCAGGTTCATTTGAGCAGGAAATTAAATTTGAAATCTAGATTACTGTAGAAAAAGGCAATTCCATACCCTTGCTCTAGAGCAAGGACCAAGGACCACATGACGTGCCCACAGACCCGTTCCAAAAACTCACCAATGAGCATCATCTAAAATTAAATTAAGGTATTTTTCTTTAATCACATTTGCATTAACATTGATTTGAAGTAAACTATAAAAACGTTTATTATACATGAAGTTTAGAGAAGTTTAGGTAAATTGTTCAATGGTCAGTATTGTGCTCATAACAAAATGGTGGAGAGTAAACTCGCTGGCGCAGTGAAGATGGGGAGTTACAGTGAATAGGAGGAGTTCTTTTCTGTGAAAGAAACCTGCATGTATCTCATTATTAACGTGATCAGTGCCTTCACATAGAGGAGTGACATTATTATTAATTAATAATATATAACTAAAGGTAAACTGAATTTGTTATTTCAGACGCATGTATCAAACTGGTAGCCCTTAGTGTGGCATGGTTCCCATGAAGTATCTCTCAGTTTCAAAAAGGTTGGCACTAGAGCAATGGTTCTCGACTCTTAGCCCTGTTTGTCCTGTTTTTCCAGCTGAACTTTACTCAGTCAAATGCCTCATTTCCAAACCACCCCTGAATTTAAGTGTGTAATAAATGAAAAGCAATCTATGGGGGTACTTCTTTGAAGCATTTCTGAAATCTGACATGACCTACTGACCATTGGGTATGGTCCATCCCAAATTAGATTCCTTCAATACAGATTTATACACCTTTTTCCAGCCTGAGCAGTGGCATCTGTAAATTACTGTAATGCACTGCATGAATGAAGCAGTAGCTATTGACATGTGGATGCTACAGGTCAGAAGGTTGCTGGGATTGTCACTAACATGCTCCCCCTCCTGCCCTGATGCGGTCAGTGGTTGTGTTATACTAGCTATGCCCCGCAGGGCCTTGTCCAGCTGCCCATGGATCGATAGAAGCCTATGAGTTCACTTTCCTGTGGGTCTGGAACTCATTTGCTGAAGCTTTGCTCAGAGAGAGGAGCGCACCTGTTTAACGAAGAGCGGCTCATACGGGAGGCGTTCGGCCATTCTACCGTTCAGTCTCTTGTGATAATGTATGAGTGCTGAAAGTCATTGACCATAAACGTGTAAGTATCCTTTTCATTGACTATTCCCTTAACCATAAAGATATTAGTTGCAGTTTGAGGACAAAATGATATACACGGATTGTCAAAAGTTTAGGGCCATCTTGAAAGTTGTCTTTCTACATATGAAGGGTAGATTTAATTGCATGCTTAGGATTAGTCAAGCTATTGCCTGGTTCCTGACTGACCTTTGTGTTCGGTCTTCAGGGTATGTGACACCAAACATGGGGGACTGGAACCTTTTGGGGAGTATCTTGGAGGAAGTTCACATCCATTCCACCATCGTGGGTAAAATCTGGTTGACTATCCTCTTTATCTTCCGCATGCTGGTCCTCGGAGTGGCCGCCGAGGACGTGTGGGATGATGAGCAGAGCGAGTTTGTGTGCAACACAGAGCAGCCCGGTTGCAAGAACGTCTGCTATGACCAAGCGTTCCCCATCTCGCTCATCAGGTACTGGGTCCTGCAGATCATCTTCGTCTCCTCGCCCTCCCTGGTGTACATGGGTCACGCGCTGTACCGCCTACGTGCTCTGGAGAAGGAGAGGCACAAGAAGAAAGCCCAGCTCAAGGTGGAACTGGAGGTGACTGAAGGAGTTGTTGATGAGCACAAGAGGGTTGAGAGAGAGCTGAGGAAACTGGAGGAGCAAAAGAAAGTAAGGAAGGCCCCACTGAGAGGCTCTCTACTGCGCACGTATGTGTTTCATATCTTGACCAGGTCGGTGGTGGAGGTGGGCTTTATAGTGGGTCAGTATGTCCTCTACGGGATTGGACTGGCCCCATTGTACAAGTGTGACAGAGACCCTTGCCCCAACATTGTGGACTGCTTTGTGTCGAGGCCAACTGAAAAAAGTATCTTCATGATCTTCATGCTGGTCATTGCTGGGGTGTCGCTCTTCCTGAACATCTTGGAGATCTTCCATCTGGGAGTCAAGAAGATCAAGCAGAGCATCTACGGAAGCAAGCACGAAGGAGACGACGAGAGCATCTGCAGGTCAAAGAAAAACTCCATGGTGCAGCAGATATGCATCCTCACCAACTCCTCGCCCCAAAAAGTGATGCATGTGACTCAGACGTCTTACATGATGGTACCTGATGGACAGGCAGAATTTTTGCCCCTCTACCCACCTCTCACTAATGCTAGTGCCACCCTGGATGCTAAGAACAACATTGCTCAATCAATTGGGTCAAAACAGCAGCCCAGGCAACTCAGTCTCCCCAGCCAACCTGAGATCCAGGCACTCCAGCAGCTGGGGGCCACCGAGCGGCGCCACACACTGGACGAACGTGCCCAGTCCTGCAGCAGCGAAGATTCTGGGCCGAAGAGTGCTGTTCCTCCGAAAAACTTCGGGCCTCGAGCTTCCCTACGAGCCAGCAACATTGAGATTCCAACGTTCCTCCGCAACATGGCCCGCAAGCAGAGCCGGGTAAGCATTTGCAAAGATGTGAGTGAGGAGAGCGAGTCGCCGGACAGTGACCACTACCCTACCGGCAGAAAATCTAGCTTCATGTCCCGAGGACTGTCTGAGAGCAGGCTGGCCAGTCTACCAGACAGTCCTGGGACCAAGAGCGGCTCGGATTCAGAAGCCAAACGGATGGCTCAAGGAGAAAGTCCTGCCGTGACCCCTCCGCCCGCTGCTGGCCGACGTATGTCAATGGTGAGTATATGTATAGTTAGAGCCAATCAGCCATTACATTAACACCAGTGACAGGTAACATGAACAACACTTGTCATGTCATTACAGCAAGTCTTCTCAGAGGGGTGGGATATGCAGTCAGTTTCTGAACTTGATGTGCTGGAAGCAGAAAAATGGCCTTTAGACCAGAGATGGAGAACTTGAAGAGTTTGGTGATCTCCCTGTTCAAACACACCTGATTCAACTCACCTGTAAATCACCAGGTTTAGTGAGTGTGTCTGATGAGGGGAACTACCAAACTCTGCTACAGGACCAGAGTAGCCCACCTCTGCTCTAGACCAATCAGAGCAGCAGGTCTTGTGGAGTTTTACTCAATATTAGGAGGATCTACTCAATATTAGGCAGCTGGAGTTAATTATGTTAATGTTAATGTTATGGCTGACTGGAGAAAGTGAAAACATACTGAATTGTTCTAGGGTTAGGGTGTAGGGTGTAGGGTTTAGGGTTTAGGGTTTAGGGTTTAGGGTTGGGGTTAAGGGTTAGGGTTAGTTTTAGGGGTTTGGATTTGGGGTTAGGGTTAGGGCAAAGGTTAGGGTTTAGGTTTAGGGTAAGGGTAAGGTTAAGGGTTAGGGTTAAGGGTTAAGGGTTAGGGTAAAGGTTAGGGTTTAGGGTTTAGGGTTAGGGAAAGGGTAAGGGTAAGGTTAAGGGTTACGGTTAAGGGTTTAGGGTTTAGGGTTAGGGAAAGGGTAAGGGTAAGGTTAAGGGTTACGGTTAAGGGTTTAGGGTTAGGGTAAAGGTTAGGGTTTAGGGTTAGGGTTAAGGGTAAAGGTTAGGGTTTAGGGTTAAGGGTAAGGGTTAGGGTTTATGGTTAGGTTAAGGGTTAGGTTAAGGGTTAGGATTTAGGGTAAGGGTAAGGGGTAGGGTTTAGGGTTAAGGTTAGGGCAAAGGTTAGGGTTTAGTGTTAGGGTAAGGGTTTGGGTTTAGGGTTAGAGTAAAGGGTTAAGGGTTAGGGCAAAGGTAAGGGTTAGGTTTAGTGTTAGGGTAAGGGTTAAGGGTTAGGGTTAGGGTTAAGGGTAAGGATTAGGGTAAGGGTTTAGGGTTAAGGTTAGGGTTAATTGTAAAAAGATTCAAAAGTTTGCTTTGCAGAACAAAACCTAAGGTAGAAGTATCCACAGAAGTGAGATCTGTCATTATTCTGTCATTTTCGATGAATTCTCCTAAAAGGGTAGGTGTCCTGGTGCTGTAGACACTTTCAGGCCAAATGATGAAGATCTTTGAATGAAGATGTTTCCCTCTTTCAGAGCATGATCCTGGAACTGTCGTCCATCATGAAAAAGTGAGCTCCACCAAACAGATCAACAAGTGGGTCATTGCTTTGAGGTTCCATGGCTTCGGTGACGGCAATTACTGTTGAGTGCGAACTGCTTCGCCATGCATAGTGCTACTCAACACTTCGGTCCTGACACACAGGAAGTGGCACACGTTTGTTATATCTGATTGCAATGGATGTTTTGCACATGAAAGCAATGCTCAAAGAGCTATCTATCAACTGAGATTAAAATCATAGCTGAAGAAATGTACCTGTCCATTGTTTTATCAGTAACTGACAATAATTGCATGTGTTCTGTATGTGAGCGGTATCTCTTGGGGATAACACTGAATCAGCGAAGGGATTTAATGTTTATCCTGGTGCAGAATAAAATGCTTTTTGTATGTAATGTCACTACGTTATCTTTATTCGCTGTCCCTGGACCAGGTGAACAGATTTAGACGGCAATATTAGGAGATGTAGTGCAACAGAACCATCTAGTGGCCAAACCTTAGATACACGAACACATGGGCCACCAGTTTCCAAAGACATTGCCTGCGGCTGTGGTGTAAACCAACAGCTCGAAATGTGTTGACCTAATGTGATGCTTTATTTATCTGTATTGTAGCTTCAGTTGTGAGTGCCTATACACTGTCCAGCATTGACCGATCTCTGTGAACTGCTGGCCTTATTAACAGTTATCAATACGTTCTAAGTTTAGCTGAACACACACTCTGACTGTATCGTAACGTTAGTTTTCCATTGATCCATGTGTTACTGTAGCTGATTATCCAACATTCAGTTGTATTACTGTTTTGTAGGGTGTTTCCATTTGCTCGATGACCATGTGCTCCACCTAAACCAGCCTTCAACCCAACCCAACCCCACCTTTTACTTTTTCTAAAAAATATTGCATTGGAAAAGAAGTTCCTCACTCACGGGCAACCTAAAAAATTAATTTGACAAATAACGACATTTAATAAATAATAACAATTCGTAATGATAATGATTTATTTTCGTAATGTTAACTTTTATAGGCATTTTTTCTAAATGTGTGCACAGTTTAGTTAGTTAGTTATTCAAGGCGGTTTGATGTAAGAGAAACTTACCAGTTGTAAGATAATTGATATTTTCTTTGTTTTAACTCTTTCAAACTCATTCAAAAATGATGTTTTATGCTCAAAAACGAAGGGTTTTCATAACCACTTCATATAATAACTTTCTGTGAATGAAACTGTGCTGATGCGTTTCTCTAGAATGGATTTCATGTCTAACCATTTAATTATGTAATCAGACTGAGGAAAATTCTGTACTAACATGTGACTTAGGTCACACTGAAACAGGTTGTATGAGCCATTAAGCTGACACAGTAAAGACATAAGGGCATAATAACATATTTGGATCATTATTTTGGAAATTAGTAATTATTAACTAATATCTTACACAAAAAACAAACACAACCATTCTTACAGGGTTCTCCAATGGTGCTATTTTGGACATTCTGAAGATGATGTCCAAACAGTTTCTTATGCTACGTCAACATTAACTGATCAGGGCAAAAGGAGTGAGGTATCAAGTACCAAATAGAAACTAGTGTGAAGTCAAGCTGAAACTATGTAGTCAGCAAAAACAGTATTAATATTCATTAGCGTTTCACTTGTAGTGTCTGTAACCTTTTGAACAGTACAGCAAGATGATATAAAATATTTTAATTATAGTTTCCACAGAAGCTAAATGTGTCAATAATTTAATGTATATTACATTTTATAGCTGAAATGAGGAAATAAGTAGAACAGGTGATTGTTATTGTATAAGACGCTTAGATGCTACAGATACA
>JBBIGC010000152.1:15849807-15861025 GCA_037576955.1 Lepidarchus adonis | reverse complement strand
TAATTACACAGTGGATTCACCTTTATTATTATATTTACTAAATACCACAGTTTTTGTGTTGATCAGATCATTTTATTGTTATTTTTATCACCTTAAATGCCGGTCCGCGGAAATACTGTCTGATATTAAATCGGTCCATAGCGGGAAAAAGGTTGTGGAAAGCTGAGCTAGGGGATGGAACTGGACAATGACCTATTGTATGTGAGATTTATTTCTGTGTGTATGGTAGAGCTACAGCCCTAGTGCGAGGATTGACCCTGGTGAGGTGAGGGCCACATATCTTGTCTTCTTGGGCAGATGAAGGTTGTGAGACAGAGGGTAAGATCAGCCTCAGGCTCCAGTTTTGACCTTGTTCAGGTAGGTACAGGTGGAAAATCCATTCCTGCAAAGATGGTGGCACTTCATACCTGACAGAACGGCAATACAGATTTCACACATTAATAATTCAGCATCCCCAGTCTCTTTAAAGGTAATCTTGAGATAATTATCTGAATATTGTCATTGTAACAAAATGAGTGATGAGTATATGAATTTTGCCAGTGGTTTGGTCTGTCAGAGGTGTTATAAAGAAGTCCATTGTAAATCACATTGACATAAGACTGGCTGTATATACACAGGCTAATAACACATAATAACATCTATTATCCTTATATAAGCTAGACTCTCACATTATTTAAGGATTCATGGGTGTCAGTGTTGTAAATTGTAGCAAATAGCAATCTGCTTATTAAAGGTTGCAATTTTTAGGAAGAAAACGAAACAAAATTGGGATCAAATTGTGATGAACCTGCCTTTTGTGGTCCAGTTTATGAAAGGTTTGGGATTAAGTTGATGGAGTCTGAATGAGATTAGGGGAAAAGTGGGGTTCTGAGCACTGGCACTGGGCACCACAAAGAGGCAAGTCACAGTTGACTCTAAATGCCATTAGATCTTTCTGTCAGACGTAGATTAAAGCTGTAGATTGTAGCGACAGAGCGTCGGGACGGCCCACAGGCACATAGAGAAGAGTAATGGGAACAAGGTGTCTCTCCAATCCCAACCTCCATCATTCCTCACTTTCTCTCACAGTTCATGTTCAAAAGCAGTCAACACTAAGGAATATGATGAAATGGAGAAGCTGTTGTTCTGTACATCTATTGTTTACCATGTAAATCAGTAACAATTTTGCTCTATATTTTTGACTATTAAATTGCCAGTTTAACGTGGGCAATTAAACTGATCAGTTATCAGAGCATGGCTTTATAGCTTTCTCTCTAGCTGTACAAGTGTAGACAAAAAATAAGTTTATTCAAGCGACTTATCAGTGTATATTTATGGCCTGGACCGTTCTCAAGTTATTCAAAAGTGTTTAATTATGGTTTTACTTTTTCCCATCCAAACTGCTGCTAGATGATTAATATAAAACTCATGTTTAGTATCAAATCAACATTTCAAATAGTTTATGCTATAACCCCCAGGACTTCAAAGCAGGTGTTTCATTCTAAGCTTAATGGAAGAGTAAGAGTGGCTTTCTATTGCATCATGTCTCACTTTCAATATGTACCGCATTTCCAAAAAATACGTTTTAAGGCCTTGGAAAATCGAAAGCAATGAAACAAAATGGAACTATTCCTTTAAAATATCAGCCACAACATTAAAACCACTGACAGGTGATAATGCTGATGATTGATCAATGAGGATTATCTCATTACCGTAGCAACTGTTGAGTGGGATATACTAGTGATCAGTCCGTTTCGAAGTTTCGATGGCTAGACAACTGCACCAGAGCATCTCTAAAAGGTTAGCATCTCCCAAAAGTGGTCTGAAGAAGGATGGCTCGAACTAGGAATGGTCATCGATGTGCATGGGGATTCTTGCCCGCCCCAAACTAATCCCAAAGAAGAACTGGTGTTTGTAGGGTCACAGAACTGGTAAATCTGGGGACACAAAACATGTAAAGCCCTCTGTCACATTGTAGCTCTGACTCACTGTAAGCTGTATCTCTCAGTCTCTCAGAAAAAGGTTCGTTCTCTTAAACAGAACGTTTTGTTCCTTCAAGGACAACAGAACACCATCTCGATCTAAACACGTACAAACATACGAAACTGCTGAGTCATCCAGACTCTGTGGCACTAATTAAATCACGCCATTGACATGCCCATCTATTCGGGAGTTCATACCACTCCTGACAAAATTCAGTCTGTGTGCTCAGACTTCAACCCCCTTTGGACAAACCACTTCCCTCTTATCCCATAAGAGAGGCTAATCACTTCCCTAATATCCCATAAGAGAGGCTAATCACTTCCCTAATATCCCATAAGAGAAGCTAATCACTTCCCTCTTATCCCATAAGAGAGGCTAATCACTTCCCTAATATCCCATAAGAGAGGCTAATCACTTCCCTCTTATCCCATAAGAGAGGCTAATCACTTCCCTCTTATCCCATAAGAGAAGCTAATCACTTCCCTCTTATCCCATAAGAGAGGCTAATCACTTCCCTAATATCCCATAAGAGAGGCTAATCACTTCCCTCTTATCCCATACGAGAAGCTAATCACTTCCCCAATATCCCATAAGAGAGGCTAATCACTTCCCTCTTATCTTGTACAGAGGTAGAATAGGCAAACAAGTAAAACATAAAAATAAAACAGACATAACACAATGGAGATAAATATAAAGAAAAGCAATAGCAGAGATAAAAAGTATATTCAAAACAAGAATAAAACAAGCATAGAGAATAAAGTAAATTAAAATATAATTGAAGAACTAGACACTCACTCAGAAACAATCAGAACTATGGTTGTTGTCCGTTAACTTTCAGAAAAGTTCATGCTGGTAGTAATGATGGTGTCAGAACACACGTGCACCACAATCCAAGCTGCTCTGGTGGCATGAACTGGTCCTATTCAAAATGGCGGATGGTTTAAATGATGGTTAAATGGCTGGTGTATATTTTTAACAGTTAATGGCATATCCCCTGATATCAGCAGAAAGAAAAGAACCCCCTGCAGTGATTCCTGCTGTTCGTCTTTTTGCATTCAGTCCTTTACATTTATACAGCACATCTAAGAAAATTGTTTCTCTTTGTACCAGAAAAAACACTCTTTTTGTTCCCAAGCTGCAAGCTCAGTTAATCTTATTCCCGCCAAGAACATTGTGAAGCCCATTTAACTGAGCTGCCGTCCGTCCGGTGATATTTGCTTCAGCGGTAGCTTGTGGTGAGCACACAATACCTTGTTTCGAGTTTGCGAGCTCTGAAATGAACACGGGGAGTAAATGGCTCTTGCTGACGTGCGCTTGCTCGAGACGGTTTTATCCCAACAAAACATTTGTCCTCTCTCCTCTGCTGCGGTGAATCTGGCAGGTATTACAGCAATGCTCCAAACCTTTGCAAGAGGAGCATGGTGAATACAAATCCAGCTGCTGCTGATGATCCTCCGTGCTCTACATGTGCAGAAATGAACAGATGAAGGATGTCAGACCTTTTCACCCTGTGGCTTGGCGATTCAAACGTCCTGGCCGAGGGTCTGGCCAGGTTGCATGTCAATTACAGCTAATGGCTAATGTTAATGGTAATTATGAGTCCAGGGGAGGAAAGGCTTATTAAGAGCTGCTGTGTTTGTTGACCCTGTCCACTGTGGCTCAACGTTATGGTCCAAAATGTGATGTAATAGTGCTATGATGGTGTGTGATAAGGTATAAGTAAAAATACATCATTGCTTACATTCTCTCTTTTTTGCCTCCAGGCCTAGCAGCCCTCAACATTTCAACCGGCTAGGTTCTCCATGGTCCTGTTCTAAGTGATGGGATCTATGGTATTAGTGTGTTAGACCTGCTGTTAGAACCTTAAATACAGTGGTGAATGTGAATAGGCCAGAAGAACAGAAGTTCTCTCCATGGTGATTCCATAAGGCATCATGGGAGTGAGGGTTTACAGGGTTTTCTTGGAGTGTTTGAAGTTTGCCAGTGTTAGTACAGTATACGCCCTGGTGTGTGTTGATGGGGGCGGGCTGTGCTCACCATAGTCGTGATGAGTAATCGAGTCGATGACCTGGGTGGAGCAGCCAGTCGGCATCGGTCTGGACAAAGGTGTAGTGCGAACTCTGTGTGTAGAGGTTCCTGAAGCTTTTGTCAAAGCTGGTAATAAAGCTGTGTCCCATTCGTTGCACTGAGCCTTTTGTGTAAGTGTCCTTCTTCTCTCTGTCAACTCTGGAAGTCCGTTACAATATTATGGATTTTGTGTGGGAATGTGGGAAGAAAATCACTCTATTAATCTCTTTGCTGCCTTTTAACATGGCGGCGTTTGAGCAGGTTACAAAGAAAGGTACGGAAATTAAATTTGTTATGACCTCACCTCTACAGCGAAGCACTGTAGCAAAGCCAGAAGTAATATTGCATAATTATGAGGCTGATGACAATATTGATCATTTCATAGATTGTTCTCTGTCCTGCATTAGCAGGCAATGGGGGGGAAAGGTTCATAAATGGTCTTGGTTGTTGTCTGGCTGGAGGTGCAGTAGGACTCTGGGGACGAAAGGGGGGAATCGAAGGAACATATCAAATGGCATCGTTGGGAAATAAAAGGTCCATGGTGCTTTGGCACCCAGTGGGTTGCCATTAAAGCTCTTGAGATGAATCATCCTATTGATTCCAGCCCACACACACACACACACACACACACTTACATGAGCTTTCGCACGCCTACAAACATGCATCCATCACGGGTCAATTCTGGGCTCTTTGCCGATGTTTTATAATGACTTGCATAGAAAAACATTTTGATTGAACAGAAAAAAACCGCTGCCCTAGCGCTCAAACACTGCGCTTCCATCTCCCGGCTGCTCAGACCTGCTCAGTCCGAGGGTCTGGTCCCAGTGTTATTTATGACTTACACACCCGGGGCCATGATTAATTCTCAGCTAATTGCAACCTGCGCGAGTAATATTGATTTCAGGAGACATAACTTCGCCCCTAGCTGGAAATGAATAATTGCGCAAAGACAAATGTGTCTAAAAGCTTATCTGAAACCGCAGAAATTAATGACCGTCATACTGCAATAATTCCAAAGTGGGTAAATATTGCATTTCTGACTAAAAAAAGGAGAAGGAAAAAAACAAAGAGACGGCAGAAAGCTCAGACAGCCCGGAGACGCCTTGTTTTCAGCCGAATTTACAAGCCCTGAAGTGTCTGTGATTTCTCTCCCTGGAGAAACACACAGCAATATTAAACAGGAGTACAGTCCCACACGCAGCCAGAAGAAATGTTTTTCAAGCCTGGAGAGGAGGCAGCTGTATTTTAAAGTGCACCAAACACACACCGGCTATTATATTACATTACATTATCACATATGGGCTTCACGGAGCGCTCCACTGTGAATTCATATGAAAATTACCGCCTAGCCCGCGGCTCTCTCTGGTAATGAAATGTGACTCGGAGCATTCTTCACCCACTTTTTAGCAAAGAACGATGATACGATGAGACAAACTTAAAATAAAGGTGAAATAAAGATGTCACATGCAATAAAGCATGTGTTTTTCAGTGTTTAATAATTGGAGCATATTAATTAATTACTAGAAGCAGCTGTTAACAGAACTAGTGAAATCAACGAGATGCATTATTTCTCTTTTTCAGCACCTGACATATGGTGTGGAACCTAATGAAGGCATCAGGCATCACCTACACCCAAAAGTCCCCGACTGCTGCCCCCGCTCAATAAGCAAGGTTTTCACCCGATCCTGCCAACCCATGTCCCGTCTCCGGAGAGGTAACCGGCTGCACTTTCAGACTACACTCAGTCAGGATTACCTGTGTGATATACGATACCAGCCTTATTCTCGCTGAAACGGGGCCACGAGCGTGGAAACTCCAACACACCTGACATTTGTTTGAGTCTGAAAGTCATGGATGCTGCCTTTCGTGGGCCAGATGGTTGCATGACTTCACCAAAGCAGGGATCAAATCTCCATAACATGGCACTGGTACAGGAGGACATCTGGCAGGACTAGCTTGGGAATGTTGACATATACTGTGTGGTTTTCCATATAATCCTCAGCACAATGTATCAGCTTCATTTGACGCAATATTAGGTCCAAAAAATCTCATTTGCACATTTTGACCAACGATATAAGTTCTAAAGCTCATCAAGTCTGTCAAAATGCATCACTCTGTACGTCCAGTTGTTATTGGGCTTTTATTTCAAGCCTGTTTTGGGCTTGAAACAGTGGCGGACGACCCAGGCAGTGACTTTAAGGCAGAAATTCGTTGGAATGGCTAAAAAACATAAGGTGTTTCTTTTGAAATGCTTGTACTAAATTCCATTATCAAGACCAGTGATCTTATGCAACTACCTGTACAAAATATGTTTAAATCCAATATATTGACAATAAATTCCATTGGCAATATATTATACTAGCAACATTATTCCATTTTTGGGTGGAAATGACCTCATGACTGAACCAGTAGCCTCCATTCACTCTTACAAGGTCTTTATTAGATATGATGCTGGTGCCAGACTGGTGTAATAATATACATGCATAGCAGGTCTGATGCTTCAAACACTCAGTAACATGCAGGCTAATGCAGATGCCAGCATATGTTCCTTCCTTCAAAGCATGGACGCCATTGCTGTAATCTTCCCTCGACCTTTCCCTGAACTCTGACAGGTAGCCCGGGTGCCTCTTCGGAGGCGAGTGCATATTTAAAAAGTGTGTATATTCTTTCTCTTCTTCGCGCTGCTTTCATCTTCTGCCGAAGTTTCCTGACGGGCCGGAGGGGATGCGAATCAATGTGATATCTGGAAAACTGCATTAAAGTGATAAGTTTATTCCACTGACATGAAAGGGAATGGCAAAATAAGGCAGCTGGCTCTGAGGGTTCTGCTGCTTGCGAAAGTGGAGAGACTAATAAACCTCAAGTCTTCGTGAACTCCTGCCTTCCACTGCCTGCAACATCCTGCAAAACGGCAGGACAAATCTGCAGCTCACGGAGGATCCGCATTTTGCAGACACAGGCTGTGAATTATGGGCCGATATCAATGAATCCTGAGCTTGATCTCCGAGCGCTCTGAATTATTAACGTGCAAGCAACGGATTTCACCACGAACACAGTCAGGGTGACAGCTCGACAGGTCCGGTTTGGCTCTCCTGCTATTTTTACCTCTAGACTTACAGCATAAAAAACAAACTTTCTCCAGAACTGACCACCGGCTGCTTTGCCATTTGATGGTGTGTCTGTTAAATCGAGCTTGTGGTACCTGCAGCAGAGCTTCAGCAACGCTAACTATCCAGTGTGGCAGTAGATGCTAGCGCCAGGGCATATGATTAATATCCCAGTGAATCTGTTGATTGTTTATTATTTCCTGATACAAATTAATAAACAAAATACATTTACTTATCTATATATAGTTAAATATTTTTTGTATTTATTTAGGAAACAATGAATGATGTAAGATTTAATTGATGAAAACCAGAAAGAAGAATTTTACATATAAAAATGTGTTTTGTTTTCAAACTTTTGTAGAATTTGGTCAAATATTAGAAAATCCTTATGTAATATACTTCAGAATATGATTAGAACATTTAAACATTTAAAAAGTAAAAAAATGTGTGGTTCTGAATGCCAAGAAATTATGATTATAGGAAAGATTTGATATACAATCACATAATCAATCTAAAATGAAAATAACTAAAAGCAACATTTTGTGAATGTGTTGTAATCACAATAATTGACTTAAGGAAAAATAAATTATAAGACAAAGGGTAACAAAGCAGAAAGATAGTCAGAGTAAATTTAATCATCCATTTTGGACACTTTTTTGGTAAAATGTCATTCAACGTGAAATCGCAGGAGGATGTGACTATTGACTGTGACTATTCTTTATAGAAATGCTGCACACCACATGATCCCCAGTGATTAATGTGCTGATATGGAAATGTTTCACACTCATGTGTGATTAGATAATTAGATAATCAGAGCGCAGCATGAAGAAATACTGACAAGAAAACTAGGTTGTGTGTAACTGTGAGTAATAAGACTACAATAAATAATGTTTGGAGTGATTGCTCTCATCTCTGGGCTTTCATTCGAATAGACTCTGCTGCTTTTGCACTGTGGAGATGAGATACGTATCGATCATTTTGCATGAAGTCAGCGTGAGGTGGATGCTCTTTGCTAGCCCCCCAGTCACCTAGTTCGGCTGAGCTTCTCTCTGATGGAGATCCAACACAGCCTTAGGCACAGTGAGGGCTGTTGCTTGGCCTGAGAGAGACGTTCAGAACCCAAAACACTGCTCCATACTCATATCCCCAGGCTCCATCTGCACCTGATACTTTTGCCTCAAGTAGGCATAATGATTGTTCATCTCAATGGGTCTAAAAAAAACCAAAATGCTGCTGTTGTGTTGTATTCCAAAAACAAATTGGTGAACGTGGAACATGTTAAAATCGTCTGTAGACATCTAGACCTCTTAACCCTCTCCACACTTGACAGAAAAAAAGCTATGCCTTCTCAGCTTCAGCTAAAAAGAGCATATATTTAAACCTGTATTACCATTCTGAATGATCTGTACATCACTCATACCAATCATGGGCTGTGCATAGGCCTTCAGAGGGGCAGGTGTTCAAATTAAAGTTTCTTACCAAAATTTGGTGGATGTGACTATTTGCTCAATGGAAGGCAATGTCTGATTAAAGTAAAATAACCCACAAAGGTGAGTACACCCCTCACATTTTTGTAAATATTTTTTTATTTCTTTACATGGGACAACACTGAAGATACAATGTAAAGTACAGCTTCTATTACTGTGTAAATTTTCCCCTTCAAAATAACTGAACACAGATCCTAAACCAGCAAATACATGCAAGTTGGACCAGGATTGAATGACGGGGCCCATGTGCAGGGGGGAATGATAACAGAGGAACATGCTTGTGCTGCTCCCCCTCCGACAGTAGTACTGGCAGAAACTATACGTGAGTGCACCTTGCGCATTAATCCAAGTGTGCTGCCCTTTGCTTAAAAGAGGTTAAACACAAAAACAGCAAGTCAGTGCCAACCACATACTTGCTAGCCTGCTATACTGACACCATGATGTTATGGGCAAGATGGAAAATGTTGAGGCTGTGTGCAATGTTGCATGGTTCTAGAGTCGCTGTCAGGGATCTATGTGAAGGATGTCCCTCTGAAATTAGGATCATGTCTCCCCTCAGGAGTATGTGTCCTGTGAAACCAAGGAGCATGCACTGAGCATGCACGCCATCTGCACATGAGGACTTCACTGGGCCCCACCACCTCCCAGCACAAAGCCACGCCTCCCCACACTGGTGTTCAGTGAATGGCATCCCAACGTTACTCTTAATTTCCAGCATTGCCATGACTCTCTTGGGCATACAGTTCACTGGAGCTTCACATGTTGCCACTGGAATCGTCTTTCACTGGTCCACAACCCAATTGTGAAGTTGGTGGGTGTTATAGACCTTGCGCTCTTCCACCTTTGGTTTGATGCCCTAAAGGTGGCCAGTCCAGCATCTTTACCCCCAGTTTCTTTAGCAAGGCAGTGGTCATCTTGGAGGTGTGTTCAGGGTCATTATCATGTTGGAAAACTGCCCTGCCGCCCAGATTCCAAAGCTCTTCTTCTGTATATCACAATAAATGTTGGCATTCATGGTTCTCTCAATGAACTGCAGCTCCCCAGTGCCGACAGCACGCACTTAGCCCCAAACCATGACACTCCCACCACCATGCTTGACTGTAAGCAAGACACACTTGTCTTTGTACTCCTCACCTGGTTGCCATCACACACGTTTGACACCATCTAAACCAAATAAATTTATTGTAGTTTCATCAGACCACAGGACAAGGTTCCGGTAATCCATGTCTTTAGTCTGTATGTTTATAGCAAATTGTTTGCCATCTTTCTTGTGCATCATCTTTAGAAGAAGCTTCTTTCTGGGATGCTAGCCATGCAGACCTAATTGTTGCAGTGTACAACATAGTATGGTCTGAGCACTGACAGGCTAAATTGACTTTTTTGTTCAACTGTATGGTCTTAGCCACTGTGCTGCAGCTCAGTTTCAGGGTGTTGGTAGTCTTCATACACCCTAGGCCATCTTCGTGTAGAGCAACAATTCTTTTTTCATATCCTAAGAGTTCTTTGCCATGAGGTACCATGTTGAACTTCCAGTGACCAGTATGAGAGAGTGTGAGAGCGATAACACCAAATTTAAAACCTTTTCCCCCTTCACACCTGACACTGGCAAGGAAAATGGCTAATTGGGCACATTTTCACTTAGGAGTGTACTCACTTTTGTTGCCATTGGTTTAGACATTTTAGTTATTTTGAGGAGACAGCAAATTTAAAATTTTATAAAAGCTGGACACTGACTACTTTACATTTGCTCAAAGTATCATAGAGATAAGATAAGATAAGATAATCCTTTATTGTCCCACAAGTGGGAAATTTCAAATGTTACAGCAGCAAAAATCACACACAATAAATAAATAAAGCAAATGTTAAAAAAAAGAGAAACATAGCTTCAGTGTTGTCCCATGAAAAGATATAATAAAATATTTACAAAAATGAGATGGGTGTACTCATTTTTGTGAGATACTGTATATTTCACTGATGATGTAGGTGAGGGGGAGAAGTAGGGGGAGAGGTAGTTCCCCTCTTCAAACACACTCAATTAACCTGGTCATTAACAGGTGATTTGAATCAGGTGTCTTGAAACAATTTCCCCCTGGGATCAATAAAGTTTTCTGATTCTGATTCTGAATCAGCTGTGTCTTGATACATCTGCTCTAGATCACGATAGAAATTCTGTTAACTGGAAGGGCCTAAATAGCTTTGTTGAGAGGGATGTGGACTGAAGATTTTTGTTGAGGGGCTGTAATTGAAATGTTTTGTGGTCCTGAATGGAAATGTTTTCAGCAGCACGGCGTGATCTAAGTATTGTGCTGATGAGCTGCCTGATCTAAGCATTTTCTTGATGGAGGGTGTATTGAAAAATTCTGACAATGGGAAGAGGTGGCGAGGCAAGGAACGAAATCAAACCAAACACATATAAGAGGCACGAGCACTACTACTGGGCCGTGAAGCATTTCGAACTGGGAAAACCCTGAGATCACCACAACAGCACTGAAAATTTATTCTGAAAGGAATGTTTACACGTTACCATAGCGACCAGAGCACGTGAGGGGCAGAGGAGGACGTTACTCTGATGGTTGTTAGCGCATTTCAGAAAGA
>JBBIGC010000152.1:15831730-15843273 GCA_037576955.1 Lepidarchus adonis | reverse complement strand
AGCGATGCCCTCACACAGATCTGGGAGGAGGTGCCACAACACACCATCCGTCGTCTCATTAGGAGCAGCCCCGACGTCGTCAAGCAGCACAACAAGCTCAGGAGCCTCACAACATACTGAAGCATTTTGAGAGTTTTTGAAAAAATGGACAAGCTGCACATCTTCATTTCACTCTGATTTTAGTGTGTGTGTGTGTGTGTGTGTGTGTGTGTGTGTCTACACAATTGAGCCTCTGTAGCTGAAAACTTTTATTTCCATTAAAAGACTCGGCTCCTTTTGTTCCTAAGACGTCGCTCTGTCGTTATTTGTATAGATATCAACTTCATATTGAGATCTGACGTATCTAATGTGTTTCTTTAAAGTGTTCCTTTAATTTTTGTGAGCAGTGTATATATACATACACACGCGCATACACACATGTACTGTATGTATATATTGTAGGGTCTTTTATTCTATTCCTTATTATTCTTTTTTTTTCCAAGTGCTGCTTACAATTAAAATACAACATAAGTATACCTACCTGTTTTGCTGTCTCTCTTACTCCGTAGCAAACCTAGACTTTTGATGTGTTGGTCCAGAAGAAAAAATCAGTGATACATGCTCTTAGCAGACATGCGTTTGCGTATACCTAATGTAAAATGACTTGTTGACATGGCTTCTGAGATTGTGTGGCATTTCTGACTAAATTGACAAAAGTTTTTAGTTATTAATGTTTCATACCACATAAGCAAGAATACCTTCAACTCTTCAACATGGTGTTTAATGATCTAGGTATGTAGTTAGCGCAATGCTAACTACAAGAATCCCCCCTCCATAGACTCCATATACTATGTGTTGATGGACATATGCATTCTGTTTGTTGATTTATGTTTTTTTGCTTCTAAACTGAAAAAGAATAATATTTCTGAAACACTATGGCACAAGTTAGTGAGGGTTTGAAGCTTAAGAACTTCTGCAAGGCCTTCAATGAAACATGATATAACCGTGCCATTAACAGGTTATGCTCATTAATGTAACAGTGCCATTTATAACAATGTCATGACTGTTGCATTCTTATCTCATCTATCTATGAAATCAAACACTATAGTGTCTTTGATGAAATGACAATGTATATTCCGGGACATAATCTGAGATATTTGACAGCACTTGACATTTTCCATGACACGTTCAAGTCCAAGGGTTTCCAGTGTTACCAGATGTGGTTTTCATTTTAACAAAGCCATTCCACTTAAATGGCAACTCATTTCAACAAGTCTGCTCGCTTTAATATGGTCGCTGCTTATTGTGACCTGGCTCTTTTCTCTTCTATGGCTTTTTACCGTTCTCTTCTAGAAAGGAAGAGGTCCAAACAACAGAATTAATGAGTTTGGCCTCTTCAGTTTGGTGACGGCCACTCGGTTTCCCGCGGCCGAACTGGCAGGGCCGACCATGCTGCAGAATACCATTGTTCAGAGTAAATATTGACATTTCTCTGGCTAGTAAATGAGCGAGACCTGGCCCCTGCCCCTTCACGCGGGTTCAATGCCACAGAGCAAATTAAACGCTGGACTCCAGGCCTGATGGGAAATTGATGTTGCTGTGTGTCCTCTGTACAGTTTGATTTACTTTTTTTCTTGTTTTATGGAGGCAATAAGACTCTATGGGATTCTGCCTGCAAGCGTAGTGTTTGGATACACCGTGCACTGAACTGTGGATGGTTTCTACCGTTTACTCTTTGTTTCTGGTTTGCCACAGGTCAAAACGACTCAAAACGATTTGATGATGCTGTTCCACTGGAGCGAATTAAAACCCCTTGCGTTTATGGCTCGCTCAAAATGAAACATAATTTCTCGGCAGATCATAGCAGCTTTTCATCATGGAAGCCTAGAGAATGGGATTAATTGGTGTGTGAAAAGAAAATGACAAAAGTTACAGTTTATGTTTTGTACATGGACTTTTGCAATGAATGGTGCCAACAAAGGTCAACTAGAGCCAAAGGCAAACCACTTTTGGTTCCATAAAGAACTCAAAGTAGTACATTTTATAGAACCATACTGTAAGTGTTAAGAACCATAAAGATGAAAGAACCTTTTTTTTTAAGGTTTTGTACCACCAGGGTGGTCTAAATATGAACTCTATTAAACAAAAATTAACAATAAAAAACAATTCATCAGTATTAATAAAGAGCTTATGCCTGCATTCATAGAATGACATAACAGTATTTATGAAATTAATGAAATTCTTTTTACATTTGTTTATAACACTGTTTTGTAGCATTATAACAATACAATATGTTGAAGAGGCTGGTCGTAGGTGTGGGGAGAAATGTTTGGAGCTGTGGGTTGTGATGCAGAGTTTGAGAAGTGTTGTGGTCTCTTTCAGTGTAGAAATGTTTATAGTGCGTATGTGTGTGTGTGTGTGTATTTTAGGGATGGGAATCGCAGGGGATCTCACGATACGATATGCGATACGTGGCCCACGATAACAATATTGTGATAATCGATATATCGCGCGACAATGACATAGCGGTATAACACAGAAACATGGGGATGTGTTATTATATTTACATAAGTAACAGCAATGCTATTGTCACCTTTTCCATATTTGCATTATGACCACAGAGACACCGCTACTTCAGCTTCAGGGCTTCACTTTTGTTCCCCTTTGTCACTTGACAAGTTGCGTTAGCATCATGCTAACAACCGAACTCACATACAGCAACTCTTTCCCCCATTTTCCCAAATCAAACACTGCGTAGTCAAACAAACACTACTCAGTGTATTGCTACTCATGAAAAACCTTCCGCTACAGAACTAGTTTAACAGTGTCTATACCGGACACATTATGGAGCGATACGCTTCTTTTCTGATCTAATTTATTGTTGAGGACAGTTCAGCAAACACTAGATACCGATGGGGACGCGTGATTCTGCACTTGGATACTGAGTCTTTCCCCGTTTTAAAGAAGCTCCAGCGTGTGTGTTTACTCACGTTGACGGTTCACTGGTAACGTCGTCCAATCTCTATAAAAGAAGTGCAGGAAAGAGACGCACGGAGATACGGCGTCACACAATAATCCACACTCTGTTCCGTCAGTGTTCTAAATCCAAACTCAGACTTTAGATTTATATGTGGCTGGGCGGCTCAGTCAAGCTTTTTTACATCTACCTGTTGCAAAGTTCTTCTTCAGCTTTAACACAAGTCTCCTGCACTCAGTCGAGCAGCGCCACCCAGAGAAGAGAAGAAGTAGCGACACTGGTGAGTCAAATTGGCAGTAAATGTTAATTCATTTAAATATTGATATTGCCGTATCGCATTGCGTGAACAAGGATGATGATAAATCACTATTGTAATATTTTGTCACACCCATAGTCCATTATGCGTCCTGTCCTGTCCATGTCTTGTTTCTAGAAGTAAAATCTGAGCCGATTCTGGCTCATTCTTTACTGTCTCACTCTACTAATTGAACTTTCAATAATTTTCTAGTGAATGTCCTTCAGTCAATGAACAACATGGGGTGAGACATTCATATTGCAGTAAATCAATAAAGGCTTTGGACAAAACTTGGTGTGCGTCCTCAGAATACGGTGCTTGACCCACTGCATCACCTTTACATCACAAGATCTTGGCTAGTGAAGAGTTAGACTTTTGCATTGACATTTCCTGTGTGGTGCTACTGCACAAATGAGTTAGAATGAGCTATGGTCAAGCACCTTCCAGAGGCCAACTCACAATTTGTTCTTGCGAAATGTCTAGAAATGTCATGGCGAATTCTTAAACCACACAACCGCAGCGATGTACTTATAATGATGAATGATGTAACCATCTCCTCTGAGAATGTGAAGAAATATATTCCACATATTATAAATCTTCTTTACCAGTTCTAGGGTTTGTTCTAGATTATCTGGAGGTTCTTTCAGTTTTGTACAATTTACAAAAAAACATTTTTCGAGAACCTTCAATTGAACGGATATTTAGAAATTCAAAAGCGGCAACTACCATTTTTTTGTTTTTTGTATGGGTGTCCGTAGCAAAAAGTATGCACTAGTATGCGTACAGATATTTAATATATTCAATGAATATGTTTCTCTTTTTAGGATTAAAGGAAGAATATTTAACCATTATTCAAGATGTCGTTTTGTCTTGATCTCCAGATAATTTGCAGTTAAAGCTTAAAAACCCTAGATGTTTGGTGGGTGGTCTTTTCCACCAAGAAGGATTTGCATGACCATTACTTGTCCTTGTATGACCTTTTTTTTATCTCCACATTAACATGATGTGGAGCATACAGCACACAATACGTTATGTAATATTAAAATATGTCGATTGCTTCCTGAAATAATGGGCTGGTGCGACATGATCAGCTACATAAACAGCTCTGAAGCCAAAGAAAAACACCAGGAACCATCCATCAGCCGCTCCCGCTCCCTCAAGCTGCTGGAGCACCTGTGAAGTGGACATGTTTAATGTTTCTCCACCGTGTAATGGACCAATTTGATGAGTGAGACCTTTCAGAATTCCAACTGTCGCAGTCAGAGGCAGATATATAAAGGCTCAGGATCCCATCTGTTTCAGGTCCCTTCACAAAATAGAGCCTGAATCATGATGAGTAGGACGTACACTGATATTTTTCTTCTTGCTAAGTGGCACTGGTGGAGAGTGTGGCGGGAGCCAAGGACAGATCTTGTTCCACAGCCTTGGTTGCTATTTCTCAGGGACTTAGGCACAAAATGAAGTGGATTTCAGGTCTATAATGTGCTGGACGCTTGGTGTAATTACTCTAAAGACTGTCAGCCCTCAGAGCTACCTGACCCTCTCGTTCTCCTCTTTGGGATGCAGTTATTTTTCCTTCTAAATGTTGACAGCTTTCTGTGCCTTATCTCTGAGCTCCTTCTGCTAATAACAAAAAAATCTCACTTCTAGATTCAAAATCGTCAAGCAAATGAGACTCGTAAATTGTCACCGTGACTGAATTTAGCACCTGCCAACAAACCACCACATTGTGGAGAAGCAGAAGCAAAGGTTAAGCTTTTACACTTCGGTAGCATTTAGCTTTTCAGGGTCGTTTATGGATTTTCAGTCCCAATACCACAGCGTTGGATCTTTTGACAATTGCTGAAACTCTGGAGTCTGGGCTGCTGGCTTCAAAAGCACCTGGACAAAAGCCGGGAGTGCGCATGGAGAGAGCCCAGTGGAAGCCCACGGTCTTGCTGCACCCACAGAGATTTGACTATTCATCTGAAATCTGTTCGTTTTCACAGTGGAGATCCAACGTCTTCCTCATTTGGCCTCCTGTGATGACGACTGGTCTAGTAGCAGCCTCTTCCATTACCCAGCCATTGTAAGCGGATTAGCGCTTTAAGAAATGGAAGGTGGTCTACAATCTTTGCCCAGGCTCCTCGGGGAGGTTATATATTGGGACGATTGTAGGTTAGAGGATTACGGTTTACATGAGATGAAAGTAATTATTCAATGCCTGCTGGAGTCAGGAATGTGAAGAAGAAGAGGTGAGTTGAAATCTGTTTTGAATTGAGTGCTGTTAGGTTAAGAAAGATGTCTGAACACCAACGAATCACAATATCCAGACCGAAGCACAAGCAAAATAAGGCCAGAAGGTACGATAACACATTTATGACCACAATTTAATATTAGACTTCAAAAAGACATCAGCTAGAAATATCCAGGGCTACAATTAACAACTGGTTGACCCCAAAGCATTTTGTTTTATGAACAATTCAGTTGTTGAGAAAAGTCCATGTAGATAGATTTATTTTTGCAGTGGTGGTGATAGGAACCAGGGGTCACCAAGCGTACAACACACATTTAGCCATTATATTTATTCCTGAAAGTGAACAGTGAATAAACATAAACTTTGTGTTCTGTTGATAAATGTTAAAATCATAGGAAATCAGATTAAAAAAAAAAAAAAGCTTTTATATGCAGTTTATTTGTTGCCATTTCATGTAATAATTTTGTGGGTTGGAGCTTTCAGATGCATTAAAAGCCTCAGATGTCTGGTTCCTATCAGCATAACTGTCTACAGTTCTTACTCTATAGGTTCGTTAAGACTGTATCATTTCTATAAATGACTTTGTTTTACATTTATTATTGTAATTTACCACAGATAACATTACCTCTAGTTCAATAAAAAATACACAAAATAGGTCTGTTTATGAGGGAAAAAGTGTTGACAACACCAATAATAATAATTATTAAATAAAAATTATGTGCCATCTGAGCATATGACTTAAATAATATTTTAACCGTTTAAGCAGAGTGGTGCAAACCCAGTGTGGGGAAGATGAACAGTTAACTTTCAGATGTGCTCTTGGAATGGACACATACAAAGCAATGACTGTATGAAAAGAAGGACACATGCACTTCTGTTCAATAGTTGTCGCCATCTTGTCCCATTTGGAGCCAGACATGCACAGTAGGAACAAGTGTGGACGTATACAAGAAAGACTTGCTTGACAAACACCACCACTGAGAAGAAAAGTCACTTCATTCTGAGGTTTAGGAAAGAAATAATCCATGCTGGATATTGTTTATTGTATTGTAATGTTTTGTGGGGGGCACTGGAGCTCACTGTTATAATGTAGCTCAGTTTAAAAGTGCGTATGAATGTAAATTTAAAAAGGCGAAAAACATGAGGACAAGACGAGCCAAAGATACAAAATTAATAACGTATTTTAGCCAAATGTAATATTTATAAATTAAAGTAAGCAATGTTATTGCCCATGTGAATTGTGAGTTATTTTACTATTGGGTTGGTTGTTTTTCAAGGAAAATCCATGAAAATCATAAAGTGTTATATTAAAAAATGTTATGCAGTTGTATACGTGAATATATTGGCACGTGTGTTTGTCCATTTGTCGATTTTGATGTCTGTTTCAAATGTAAAATTACATTAAAGTCGGTAAACATGTAGTCGTGCCCAGCAAGCTAGCATTGTTAGCCAAATTAGCTAGTAAGCGGGCTAACTTAATGAGACATTTATTGAAGAAATTTAACTGGAAGGAAAGACAGTGTAAATAAGATGTGATGTGAATAATTTCTGAGATTCGAGAGAATATGCTGCACATGATTTTATACAGTAATTGCTTCAAACACCTGTTTATTCATAGTATGGTTCATAAAGGGGCGGAGACTTTGGTTGAGTGATTAGAATGTTGCAATATTGAAATACACACCTGCAGAAGCAAAACTGATCATTAATGTTATTTTGACTATTTGAAAAAATGTCTTAACATTTCAACATGTTTTATGTCATTTATTACACAGCAATGAAAAAGGCAAGTTTAGGGTGAATTTGCTTTCATTCATTGTTATCTGTGACAGCATGGGAGAACTTTATACAGATCGTTTCAGCGTGATGGTTCCAGCAGTTCTACATGATTAACTAGAGCGTTCAGGTGAAGCAGCAGGTGGGGGCAACACCATAGGAGTGAAGCATTAAGGTGCAAAATGAATCTTAATGAAGGCTAAGTTTGCTAGCTAGCAGTCTACTGCTTGGTCACTTCAACACCCGAAATTTCCTGCGGTTCTTGTGGCGTTTTTTGTAATCTACTGCTTTCAATTATTTCCCCATTTTTCAAACCTGAATCCGAATCCCAACCTGCTAGCCTCTGAAACGTGCATGTGCGCTTGTAGCCCCTGCTAATGTGGAAGACTGATATGAGCCTCCCTTCCCTGTTTGTCTGTGGTTATGTTCGCTTGTCCTTCTGCACTAATGAGGCCTCCCTCGCTAAAAGACCTCCACAAGGTGTCATTGAAATCACCCAAACTTTAGTTCCTGATGATTCGCGGGGCTTCTCTTGTCTGCACTTTGCCAAGGTCGCACTATATCTGGTAGCAAATGACAAATAGCTGGCCTCCTCTGAGCCTCGCCTCCTCTAGGGAGAAGGGCTCCGTGTGACTGCTCTCTACTTATAGCACACTGGGACATTGTTTCAAATTAAAGCTCTACAGCAAAGGGCTTCTTCAGGGAGACAGCAAGAAAAGTCACTACTGCAGACTTCGACATTTTCTACATCAGCAGCACAACTTATTACCCATTCCACACTGGTGCATGACTGGTCTTGAAGGAGGCGACTTGGTTTGCAGAGGTTGGTCATTGCCCAGACTGTGTGTTCACGCTACATTTATTAGTAGAATTCACTGCAAATTGATGTCAATTCAGATCAAGGCTGAGATTTTCCATGAATGCTTTTATAGAATTCAAAAAAGGTTTTACTCTGTGTAATGTATTGCTCTACGCCTGCTCCATTTCATCCTAAAGTGGATTATCTAGAGCAGGGTGCCCACACTTTTTTTGGGTAGTGAGCTACTTTTGAAATGATCTACCAACAATAAAAATACTAAAAAATTAAAACTGTGTAGTCAGTGTCGTACTTTTTAATGAACCGTCTGATATTGATTTCTTACATGGTGCACCTCCCCCACTCATGTTTACACTCTTTCTTTAGAAGTAAATCAATTGTTAGCCGCTAAGGTGACTGGAGTTTGGAGGCTGGAGTTTAGCAGTAGCGCGCGGTTGATCCCTTTGCGACCGACCGGTAGATCGCAGTTGACGTATTGCGCACTCCTGATCTAGAGCATCCATTGCTGTGACAAAATGTAAGATCTGGAAATCTTCTGTGGCCCCCTCAACCTTTAATCCCTCAACCTTTAATCCCAACTCAAATAAACTTTTTTTTTACATTAACAGAATTATTCTTTGCGACCAAAGGCCTATAGCAAAGCATTCCACATGCAAATACACACATTCATATGAGTTTTGCTTTTTTTCACTGAATCGTTTTGATCTTGTGATTTGCTCATTGAGATTGAAAGTCGTCTTCTACATTCCTGATCAAAAATGGGTCAGATAAAACAATGTCTTTTCATTTAAAATCCTATGGCTTTGTTTCATTACTTTTTATTCCTTTGTTAAACATTTAATCCATCTATCCATTATCCATACAGTGTAATGCATTTCGGGTCGTGGGGGAAGCTGGAGCCAAACCCAGCAGAATACAGGCCAAGGCAGGGTTCACCCCCGACCAACATTTAATAGGAAATAGTGTAAATATAAATCTATTATAAATATGAAATGTATAGTATTTTGGTTATTTCAAACAATTACCAAATAACATATTTTCAAAACAATTTATTTATTGTGAATAACCTTTTGTGACCCACCCACAGTGGACCACGGCCATTGTCCACAACTTTTGGGAAGATTGCTCAAGAGTGAAATCTACCAGTTTAAAACATACATCTGCTCACTTAACATTGCCAGATATACAATGTCTTTAATAATTTGAAGTAGAGCGAATTGAAAACAGCCTCAGCTTTTGATTTAGCAAGTCTCTGTCTTTTTTCTCTGGCAAAAATCATCTCTCGCAATAACTTTGTAATGACCATGTAGGTATAATTGCTGTTTTCTTTGCAATTTTGTTCAATAATAAAGGTAAGAGTCTAATTTTTTTCGACTTGTTTGTATTTCGAAGCATATTGTTCAGAAGCTATTGCTAGCTGCCAAAACTGATTGACACTACAGGTTGTAGGATATATTTGCCAAATTCTATTTAATATATATTATGTTGCATAACACAATACTAAATAACATGCCAAATAATATATTAATCTCTGCACTTTATACAGAGTGGATTATTTACTTATGCAAAACTGTTAATAGTTCAGGTTTGAGGTAAGAGTTAAGATCAAGATTTAGTTTAAGATTAGGTTTATAGATAGATTTAATAGAATCTGTTATGGGCAACTCCATATTCAGCTTCAATAAATACATAATAAGTGTAATTTAATAATTTCTGCAGAGGTCAGAATGTCCCTACATGTTCAGTATATCACATTTGGCTACATATTGTTAAAAACCTAATTTATATTGAGGTTTGGTTTGAACAAGAATTTAATGAAGTTCATGACTTTCAGTGCATTTACACATATATTCTAAAGAAATAATAAAAAGTTTGACCAATGAGTATATAAATGCAAATGGAGGTGAAAGTTAATATAAGAGCATTCTTTGGGTAATTTTCCATCGAGGAGGTCAACAACGTCGAGAGTGTAACTGAAAAAAATGAGTACAGAAATATTCCAGTATGACACCTTGAGATAAGGACAGAGCGATGAAGTGGATCATGCTAATTGACCCTAACACATTTGATTAAGAGTTATAAATAGATGTTTAGGATGCATTACAGTGACATAAGGGAAGATTTATACAATTAAAGTGTTAAAAAAATAATAAGGTGGACGCTTCCCTGGTGATGGGAAATTATGCAGTGGATGTGTGTGTATATTTGCTAATGAGTAATGTGAAATATAATTAGATCCTTCTGTACTCCAGCCATTATTGCCGTTGGCAGAGAATCATAGGCTACACGGGCTACTTCAGCCCAGCCGTCTCTAGAGACACAGATCCATCTCGGTCCTAGCATGATTAGATTGGAAAAACAAGAAGAGGACGATTTACATTTCACAGTCTGCGCTGCTTATTTTCTGACAATTAGCGTCAGGGGGATTCAGTTGGAGCGAGAGAAAGCAGGCGAGAGAGGGAGAGCTTTTTTCCCACAGAATGTATGCTAGTTTTGTGCCGCCAGGAGACTTAGCTTAGCCTTCTGCAAGAAAACCCTGCATTTTTATCTCTGCCTTCATTTTTTCCCCTCAGCAGCTTTCTGTCTACCACCCCAGTCCAACTCAGCCACAAAAAAATAGTCGGCCAGGCAGACAATGAAGTTTTCACGCTGCTTAAACTTTAATGCTGTGTTAGCATGCGGCTAGGCGGTCGGCGTTAGCTGGACGCTTCTGTCGAGGGCTTCCGGGGAGACAGGCCTAGCAAGTTGGCTCCATGTTTAAAGAGCATGAGGAAACACAGCTGCAATTTGAGGAGAAAAGAAAGAGTGAGAGAGCGGGAGCTGATGGTATCATCTTGCCTTGCGAAATTCCGCCTAGCTCCCCCATCCAGAAAACATGGCCTCCGTGCAGTAATCCAGTATTAATGGGGTAGGGTTCACCCAGAGTGTCAACGCTGGATAAGTACGGAGGATTTTTCACAGCTCTGCTCCACATTTCTCTCCGAAAAGCAGCAGCGCTGCTGCGATAATGAACGAGGGAAAAAAAAGGTGACAAAAAAGGGAAAAAGGGCCAGCGTGCTATTTTATAATTAGCCCTCTGGGTTTGGGCTGAAGAATCCCATTTAATCTGCGGGACGTGGAGTGTCAAGCCTGTGATGTGGCTTCGCTTAAGCGAGTATGAAATCTCACAATTAAGAACATGACGAGCCCCTCGTCCTCTCGGCCTCCGTAGACCCACTTTGTTGTCTGCTTCATCATCAGCGTTTATTTTTTACTGCTTTTTCTGTCCCCTATTCATCTGCTGTCAGGGAATTAGTTAGCGGCGCTCCCGGGTCTGAATTCTTCATTCCACCACGGGGTCATCTTGTTTTTTGGTCAAGTCATTTGCCATTGGTGATGCGAAGCAAGAGAGAAAGAGAGATAGACGGGGGGGCCGGGGAACACGGAAGAAAGAAAAGATACTGAAGAAAAAAGGATTGGGGGG
>JBBIGC010000152.1:15800512-15815382 GCA_037576955.1 Lepidarchus adonis | reverse complement strand
TTTACACAATACCACAGTTTTTGTGTTGTAGTATCATTTTATTTTGTTGTTTTTATCCGCGACACATTAAATGCCGGTTCACGAAAATACTGTCTGACATTAAACCGGTCTGTGGCACGAAAAATTTTGGGGACGTCTGTTCTACAGTATTATGAACACACACAAAAAATGTCCATGATTATTTTCTTGTTCCGTACTACAATAAAAACTGTTCTAAACTAGTTCTTTAATTATTTTTTTAAAATTGCTAAATAGTCTAAATATTTTCCAGTGTTATTACAGTTCGACAGTGCTACATAAAATCATTTTGCTGAGCATGTAAATGTAAAAAAATAATAAAAATGACCAAAAATGGGTCGCACTTGTTATAAACCATATAATGACTTAAATGTGTCACAAAATGGAAATGATTTAACAAGTGCATTGGCATACAAAAAATAATTTTGTATCTAATAAAACTATTTTAATTTAATATATTTATGAGAATGGCTTATTTACCAAATAAGAAATCATTTTCACAGGTGCTTCAAACTTTTGCAAATATCTAGCTCAGTGATTTTCTTATTGTTTAGATCTAAGTAACTGTTGTTGTCAATTGGCAATCATATGATGTCTTGGGTCAATTCTGTTGACCAATCATAGGCTGTGTTGTCTCAAATGATCAATCTAACATGTTCAACAAACAGATCAAATACTGATGCTTGGTTGAATGGATATTGCATCAGTCATACCCATGATGCTTTGCGTATCTTACCAAACACCTGTGGAGAAGAATAAATCAGGCAAAAATCCTGAACTGATATTAATCCAGCTCCTGTTTTATAGCCGAACCATCACCAGAAGCTTCAGTTTGATTCTCGACCCATTTGTCATGATTGTTTTATTTTGATCGTTTTATTCTTCTCTTTTTCCTGCATATATTTGGTGTTGGCCTTCTACACGGGTAATTACCCACAATGTCACATGCTGGATGCTAGAGTTGTGCACTCACAGATCAAAGATATTTTTGATAAATGTTATTTTTACTGCTTTTTGCACCAAAAATCTTATACAATTTAAAATAAATGTAAAACATTGTCAGAAAGAAAAATATGAGCTAATTTCTTGCTAATCTTGAGGCTTTTGTTGTTCTTCCTTTACTTACTACATGGAAATGTGTTTAACTGACAGCACTATAACAATGCAAAAAAAAAATGGAGGTGCTGAGGTCTACATTCCTGTTGGGGTGAGGTGCAACATCTGGCTGAGATCTACAGCTGCATTACCAGAAGCTAGGATGTGACAGTTTATACAGTTTTGAGGCCTGGAGTGGTGCCCCTCTGGCTTCTGTGGACTGAGCGTTTAATAGGACATGACAGTTAATTATCCTTTTTCCAAATTCCGCCTCGTAAGTGGGGTTAACTGGTACACAGCCGAAGCCTTCTTTACTTTGTTTAAAGTACAGGCCGATTTAGCGAGGCAGCGTGGTCTGTTCTGCAGGATAAACACATTTAAGAAAGACAAGGAACACTTGTGCCTTAACCGGCGAGCGGAGTAATGTGCTCTGAAGAGCCACGTATGTTTCGCAGCAAAGTTTTGCTTTGACATTCGCCAAACTTCCTCGGAGAGTAAACTCCAGCTCTTTACGCCTCAGTGCTAAGCCAGATTTGCAAAGCGTTTCTATCCCAGAAATTTGTGGCCTGAAACCTTATCCTCTGCAATCTCTGTCACTCAAACCAGTTTGGCGAGTGGCGTCGGCGATAGAGAGCGTATTCCTTTGATTTACAACAATGGAAAAAAACAATTTCTCCTTCCTTGCCAATGTGGAAATGGCCTGTGATGAATTAGTTAGAACAACAGTGTGGAAACAAAGACTCTCATCTTGTTCACGTCAAGAGGCATCACGCCTCTGATACACGCGTATGACGAGTTTTCTCAGACAGAAAATATGTGGCCAGCGATAAAAACGCGTCCCGACTACATAATGCTGCTGATTGCGGAATCTCATGGCATTTTTATACCCGTCTGTTGTCAGGCCAGTAATGGAACCGTCTCTCTGACTATTTAATACATCTAAATTAGGTTCGAATGCGCATGGAAACGTCTGTTTGTTCAGGTTTTGAGGGTACAGTCATGCTATGCCTCCTTTAGCTTGACATGTGAGATTGGTTTGAAAAGATAACAGTTCGCTAACTGAAAGATGCATTTGATGGATTGGTCTTGGCAGGTTTGTGGTCCAGAGGCACTTGGATTTGATTTGGTTGCATTTCAGTATATCAACAACTCTTCATTTTCAGTGTGACTGTATCCCATAAATGACACATGGGCACATACGTCTTTTGTCCAACACTTGATGTGGAAGTTTCTGCATAGGCCCTTCCTAACACACTTCCGCAGACTGTGAGATTTCAGTAATCTTCACGTTTCTACAGGCCGCACTTTGTGATATGAATCTAAAAAACTACCGTATATCCTCTAGTAGTAGCCGGGGCTACTATTTACAAAATTATTCTGACGACCAGGCGTTTATTAGAGACAGGCGTTTGTTGGAGACAGACTATTATTCTCCTCACACTAGATGAGGTGTGTTTCTCATGGAGATGGAAAACGCGTGGGGCAGCGCTGGGGGTGGAAAAGGGGCGGAGCTAGAGTTTGTTCTGGTCTACGGAAAGCGCAGTGGGTCATTTCAGATCGCGTTTGCCACAGACCGGCTACTATTGGAGACCAGCGTTTATTTCTATTTTTATCTTACGCTCCCGGCGTTTAATGGAAACGGGCGACTAAAAGAGACAGACTATTATTAGAAGATATACGGTACATTAAGTTTAATGTACATCACATTTGTGCTCAAATGTGAACCAAGCCCTTTCAAAAGAACGACGTGTGCAGAAGATTAAAGTAGGAGGAGAACGTGGATGTTGCAACTTTTGTAAAGACCTTATTTGTGGAATATATTAATATAATGCAGAGCAACACTACAGTCCTACTTGTGGGCAGTGGTGGCTTAGTGGTTAGGACTTGCCTTTGTGATTGGAAGTCCCAGCCCTTGAACAAGGGCTCCACTACATTGCTCCAGGGCACCGATGAAAGCTGCCCACTGCCTCACATTTGCATGTGTAATAGCTTAAATGCACATTTTGTTGTTTTAGTTAAATTTCTGACCATTACATTTTGTCCCAGCTTTGGATTACAATGGCCTTCACCTCTGTGCAGGGTAACTGGTACAGAGCCGTTAAAAGATGCCTCCACATTTCATTCACTTTATCTGGGTCAGCCAATAATCCAACCATACCAACCATATTGTCCTGAAAAGCAATATGTAAGTATTTATGAATCGGTCATGTCAGAAAACACGGGCTGCTTCAACCACCCATAATAATTTAATACTCGATTTACGACGAGTTACGACACTTCCCCAAATCCTGTTTTTTATGGTGTGAAAGTAAATATAATAAAATGCTCAGAAAAAGGCTAAACAGAGCCTCAGGTGAGTGTGTCTCCCTCTGGTGGACTGACAGAGGAATAGCCCCAGGGAATTACACATGTAGACGCGTATGTAAGGCGGGTTCGACTTACATCATGCACGCTGAGGAACGGAACCCTGTTGTAAGTCGAGGACCCCCTGTATATCAATTCCATTTGACTAAATTAGTAATTATATTGTATAAGACAATTTCAGCTTGTAATTCTGTCATTTATAGAACAGAGTTTAGCGAGTCTGCAGTTTGGAATAATGGATTAGATCATATTTCTAAATGTATGAATTTTTTAAAAGCTTTTGAGCCGAATCTGCTGCCTTCACTGTCCCTTGCTGCCCTTGTCCAGCTCCACCAGCAGACAGCTTTTGTTTTATAGCATTGCCGGCTCTCGTTGCATCACCATGTTTTGTCACAATATTCCAAGGTCCATCTGCGATAAAGAGACAAATGGCAGCGTTTCATGTACCTGGCTGGGACTTGGTTTTGGAGGTGAGTGTATTAGGATGTGAAGAATGGGCTACTGGAGCGAATTACAGTCTTCACTGACCCGTAGCTCTGGTCCTTCAGGGCTGTGGATGAGGAGACAGGCCTTGGCTGCACTGCACCATGGAAAACAGCATTAAAGGGTTTTTAGAGGCTGGTGGTCGATTTGTTTGGATGAGATCATCAGGTCTTGGAAGGTGCGATTATTGGCGGCAATAAGAAAAAATGGAAGATTTGAAGGGAAGGAACAGTGAGAACATTTCAATCAAAACCAAATTTGTGTTTGCAAGTAAGAGTTTTTGTAAAAAAAAAAAAAAAAACTATAGATAATGAACAGACAAAATATAAACTACACATAAATTGACATGTATGTAACTAACAATTTATTTACAAAATTACATTTGCTAATTTGTCAGTCAATAGTCACCCAAATATTGAATTGTGAATGTGTTTGGCCGTGTGTGTGTCCTGTGAGTGACTGGTGGTGAGGGTTTTCTGTGGTGTTTACCCTGTGAGTATTAGGCCACAGCACCACCTGCTACCATTAGAATAAGTGATGATTTAAATGAAAAGTCACTGTGTAATTTAATTTTTTACCTTTACTTTTACTTGTTATTAATAGTGTAATTAATGAAGTAATTACAAGTTAGATAATGATGCACCAACCGATCAAAATATGAGTATCTTTGAGTATACTAATTATACTAATAGTATACTAATTTATCCATCGATTCAATGTTGATGCTGCAAACACGTTCACTTATGAAACTCTTCAGCGTTTAATGCGTCTGAATTTGGCTAGATCTGATCAGAAGTGGCCTTTACTTTCAGCTTGACCTCATGTGAAGACGCGCTCCACGGCCGGTGACTCCACAGTGACACAGATGCTGTGTTGGATGGAGACAGCAGAGCATGAAAATGACTTTCCCGGCCCTGGGGAGTCGGGGAGAGAGAATGAGATAGGGAGAGGCCGTGTCAGCGCGGTCGGTCGTCTCTGCTCTGTGGGAAAGGAAGCCGCAGTCAGCTAGCGGAACAAACACACAGCGAGAACCGGCTGTTAGTTGCTTTACTCCGGGCGGGAAGAACGCGGATGTGGAATGTGTCTGAGCTTGATTAACACTGTACTTGATTGCGCTGAGCTATTTGCAGACGCAGGTGTGGGGAAGGGCAGGTGAAGCATGGAAGCAAATTGCAACCCCTGGCAAGGGAGCTGTCTGCTAGCAAAACCTGTCTGTCTGCGGAGACGCCATGGTGAAGCTCTCAGCGCTGGAGATTGTGTTAATTGGATGAAATGAACTGGTCTACTCTTACCAGAGATTAGGGCATGAAATGTAAATCAAAGAAGAACATTCAGAAGTGCAGTTGTACCATATTGTCTGTGTTTGTTCTTATTCACCCACAGTTGCTAAGATCCAGTTAAGGATGGTGTTCAACCAGGTCTCAGTAAAATACATTGACTGTATTCTCTGGTTGTGAACATGTGCATCATGCTCCTCACTTTTGATGGGCAAAGAGATGAACCCATGAGGACTGATGGTACACTGCAAAAACACATGCGATTTCACTGTCAGTAAGTACTAGCCTTTAGCTTAGCATCTTCCCTACATCTCCATCGTTTTGCTAATGTTCTTAGCCTTGGCGAATGTATTTTCTCACTGTTGTTTTCATTAGCATTAAAATGAATACACTCAACATGATACAAATATTCATTTATTTATAGGAGACAATGCACATTAATCAACATTTTCGCAAATTTTTAGCTTAAATGTAAATGTGTCAGAGTTAGCAGATTAGCTAATCTTTGTCCCTTGGCAAATAATCACAATACAAGCTTTTCACTACAGTAACAATACATGACCAAAATAGAGTGTGATCTGAGAGCAATGCAAATACATGGTATGAAGCTATTTATGATTACAAGTTTGGTTTATTTGAATCAAATGAAGTTGAATGTCAATGAGTGTGTACATCGCTACAAAAACTAGGTTTTTATGGTTCAGTTTATAAATGTGCATTGTTCTTTTAACTTACTTTCATGTTCTTTTCATGATGAGTTTAAAAAGTGAAGATGACCTACTTTATGATCTAAAATCTTTTAAAAATGTTGTCATGTACTGTAAAGGCTCTCTACCTGTTAAAAAGCCACTCTGGAATTACTGTAAACTTGTAAATAACTTCTTGATAATCTTATACTAAAATCTCCCAAATATAAATAAACCATACTGTACATATTTTGAATTTTGGTGTTTATGTAGAGAAATGGATTGCATATTCACAAAACAAATTATTACCTTTAATTAATGGATATTTCTTTCATTTTGAAGTCTTAAATACTATGTCAAAACTTGAGTCGTGTAGCATAATTATGGTAAATATAAAAGTTTCATACACTTAAGGTGATTAAAATAACTTTTATGGTGTATATTCTATATAAAAGTTAATAAATGATCAGATAAATAAATAATAAATGAATAAATGGAATAATGACTATGGACTGCAGAGCCTTTAAACCCAAAATACTTGGACAAGTACTCAGTCCGGCCTATTCCGCATTTTCTATATGCTTTGATCTCAAGGACGTGGCGAGAAAGGCGAGACGTACAGGCTAATGGAGCTTGAAGGCGAAGTGTTCCGGAGAGAAGCTTCTCCTCGGTTTTATAGCATGGCAGCCTCTGATTACGGGAGTGACAGTCTGGACAGCCGGAGGAATTACTGGGATTGTTCTGTGGGAGCTGGATTGAAAACTTAAAGCTCAGAGGAGACATCTCCTCCCCATCAGGCCTCTGCAAAGTATAGAATAAACGAGAGAATCACTGCTCCTCTGGAAGACCTTGACTTTGCTGCTGAAGGACTGTTGACCAGTTGTTTTCCACCAGAGCTGTCCAGGTGGAATTGGAGAAAGACTGAGCCTAGGGACAAGTGTGTGGTCCACTCTATGCATTTGATGTGAAAGGGAGACTTTGAAGGGTTTGAAGACGCCCTTTGAAGTCGGTTAAGTCTGACTCACTTTGCGAGTAAAGCTGACCCTCATCACCTCCTTTAGCTTGAAGAGTGAAAAATGTTTCTATGAAAAAATACCCCCTAAAATGAGGGGATTGGTCTCCTGCCAGTCAATGCAGCCAGTTTCCCAGGCTTAAATACAGAATACTTCACTTTTCAATGACTTTCCTAACGTCCTTTATGAAAAAATATATAATTGCTTGTATATGTTCTTATGTAAAATATTGTACAGTGTGTGGGGAGTTAGAGTAGAAAAATTCAAGTCCCCTTGACACTTTTTGAGACTAAATTGCCAGTTGTTTGAATTCATTGGCTACAAGCAACCTTGCCCACAGCTTCAGTACCATTTAGCTGCATTTCCAACAAAATGAATGGAATTCTGGCGATTCCATCAACCCGGGCTGATGCTGTAGCACTGCTCTGCTGAGAGCGAGGAGCTGCAGGCGGTTTATTTCATTCAACACAAAGCTGCTGTTCATTAGAAATCATCTCTCATTTTTGCCATGTATACCAAACGCCAGCTGTTCTCCATTTCTGCTTTCAGAATACAAGCAGATTGATCCTCAGCTCAGAATAGACTTCAGTGCCATAAAAAAGGTTCAAGGACCAATCATCTCACTGTTCTAAACTCTACACTCAGCAGTGTTTCCCAGTTCTGACCCTGGAAGCTCCTCTGTGCTGCACTTTTTATAATTCTCCCAACACAACGAACCGTCGTGTAGTATAACTGTGGTAAATATATTCGTTTTATACACTTAAGATGATTAAAATAACTTGTACTAAAATTGTAATCTCCCACATATAAATAAACCATACTGTACATATTTTAAATTTTTACTCTGCTGGTGTTTATGTAGAGCAATGGATTGTATATTCACAAAACAAATTATTACCTTTATTTAATGGATATTTCTTTCATTTTGAAGTCTTAAATACTATGTCAAATCTTGAGTCATGTAGCATAAAGATCGATACCAGTGACGAACACATGTCCAACATCAGCGACACCAAAGCAGCAATTGACAATGTTTACGGATCTGATTTTGACGTATTTGAAGAAAGTTAAGCCTAATTTTAGCATTTGCTAATTTTATATTAAAGAATTTACATGTAGACGGATGATTGACAAGGCTGTACTGCAGAACCAGCATCCAGTACAGTTGGGTAGTTTCCTCCTCAAACACACTCACTAAACCTGCCAATTAACAGGTGAAGCAGGTGTGTCTGAGCTGGGAAATCATCACCCTCTACTCGTTCAATCAAGAATTAAAAACTCATTATTTCCCAACAATAGACTTTTGTTCCTTTTATTTCTGTTAAATTGAGCTTTTTCCAGCTTGTATTATACACTAGTATGTATTGTAATGTAGCAAAGATATAAAAAATTAAGTTCATTGCTGCAGTAAACAGTATATTTAAATTCAACTAATCTTTACGGGATGTCGTCTTTTTGTACTAATTATACTTTTAGTGAAAGTGTCATGTTTTTAGTCACTACGTTCTATTCAAGCAATCTGCACTCAACACCAGGTTTGTAAAATCAATGTATATTATGCTTATCATTGGGGAAGTACGGTACGGTTTACTTCGAAAAGCATAAATAAAATGCCAGTAGGGTTTATATTAATGTGCATAAAATTATATACTACTTAAGATAATATCAGTTAAGGAGGTCAGCACATCAGGGAGGCTGTTCTACAGGATATTCTTCATGATACACTCTCCAAATCCTACACACAGATGTTTGCTCTTTTATTCTCCTCAGAAGGGAGAAGGAGAATGTCACTCTTTTGTCTTTCTTCCAATGCAGAGTGTCAATTCTGACAGCAGCTCTTGCACCAATCTCTTATTATCCCACCGGTCATGCTTTCATTTACCTTGCCAGTTCAAAAGCAATGCATAGTCAACAGCCAGGGGCAGTCTGAGATGGGGTCAATGGCATCAGTCCACTAGTCTTTTTATTACCATGAATGTCAGCGGGCCTATTCATCTTTGCTATGCCTCTGGTTCATGGACAGAAATGTCAAATGTATTTACAGCAGTCGTTACACTGAAACAAGGAAGAGAACGGGTTAATCTTGCTTTTACAGTTTGGTTAGACTGATGTGTGTTAATGTGTTTTTCTGTTTACAAATGAAAAGACGTATAAAAAATATGCTTTTTGAGGACTTTAGCTCAGTGTTGTAATTTCAAAAGCTTATATATAAAAAATAAAAAAATAAATTAATATTATATTCACTGTTCTGTGGAAAGAAAGAGTGTCAGGATTAAATAGGGGATTGTCAGTACCTCCATATATCATGCATCACATGCTTTCTTTCTTTTTATTCACCCACCCTTTACTCTTTTTAATTTTGGGATGGATTTGGTCATTTCTTTTGTATTTAAAGCTTAATAACTTGAGATCAGAATGTCCAAGAGGTGTACAAACTCCAATAAAAGTAAAAAAAAATGTAGTAGCATTAACACCAAATATTTTTATCATAAGAGAATAAATAATAATAAATAAATAATCATGCATTACAATGATAATAATTAGAAACTTTACAATTTAATATTTACTGTTTACACATAATATGGATTTTCTACAGAGTAAACACAATTATTAATTTATACTACTACTACTACTACTACTAATAATTATTATTATTATTATTGTTGTCATTACTTCAAGTTGAATTTATATAGCGACTTTTACAATCACAAGATGGGTTGTGTATTGTATTGTCTATATCTTACATGTGCATCTTTTTGTGGAATGTACTAGAGCCATCAGCAGAAACTAATTTCACAAGTGTGCAAACAGTCGTGGTCAAATACACTGAATACACAGTGTGGCTTACAGTGCTTACAAACTTGTGAATTCCAGGTAGCTGGTGAATTTGCATAACAAAGTGAGCTAGTGGTGCTGACGAAGGGGGCTGACAGGGGAAAAGATTTGAACATTGAAAGTATTAAAAGTCATTACACCAGCTGAAATTTATCAGTAATTAGAAAGTAATCCTGAAATTTAACATGAGTTGCTTCAGTCTCAACTGATGGCCTATAAAAAGGTGTCTCACTACAAAGGTATTACTCAAGAATCATTTCATGATGGGTAAAACCAAAAAGCTCTCTCAAGACCTTTGCAACCTTACTGTTGCAATACACACTGATGGCATTGGCTACAGAAGAATTTCTAAACTGCTGAAGGTTCCAGTGAGCACCGTTTGGGCCATAATCCAGAAGTGGAAAGAACATCGTTTCATCTTAAACCAGCCACAACCAGGTTCTCCCCACAAGAAGGAGAAGTGTGGAGAAGGTCAGGAAGATCTGGAACTAGCAGGTACAATTGTTTCAAAGAAAACAATAAGTAATGCACTCAACCAACATGGCCTATACTCATGTTCACCACTGACGACTCAATTGCTGAAGAAAAAACATGTTGAGGTGAGTTTAAAGTTTGCTGACCAACATTTAGACAAACCTGGGAGAACATAGTCTGCTCAGATGAGACCGAAATTGAACTCCTTGGCATGTTTGCAGAGCAAAAGGCACTGCATATCACCCCGAAACACCATACCAACACTGAAGAATATAGGTGGAAACATAGTCTGGGGCTGTTTTCAGACACTGGCACACGTCATATAATTGAAGGAAGGATGAATGGAAAATGTTCAGTCACATTCTTGATAAAAATCCACTGCCATCTACCAGGTTGATGAAGATGAAATGAAGGTGGATATTTCAGTAAGGCAATGATGCCAATGATTGGTTCCAGAGAAAGAAAATATAGCTGCTAGAATGGTCCAGTCACCTGACCTGAATCCTTTAGAAAAAATTATTAGCCACAACTCTTAATGAAAAAATACATATTTCCCTCAATGAAATGTGAATAATTTAATATATGTTCTATAATGTGACTTTCTGGAGTTTCTTTTTGATATTCTATCTCTCACTGTTAAAATAAACCTATGATTAAAACGATAGACTGTTCATTTCTTTGTATGTGGGCAAACTTACAAAATCGGTGAGGGGTCAAATAATCATTTTTAAAAATTTCAATGTTGTTGTAACTTCAGCACAGGCTCCTTGGTTTATAACAATATTTGTGAAATGCATCAGCTGGATTCTCCCCGATGCTCACCAGGCTATGGACACTATTTGAGACCCGTTTTGAGTGACAGACAGAGGACAGGAGGAGGTTTGAGAAAGAGAGTGAGGGAGACTGAGAGAGGGTCATTGACTTTCTTTGTCACCTGCTGTCTCTCTGTTCATCATTTACATTATAATAATGAGAGGCCCTACATCCAGAACACACTTATTTGTCACGTTTATGTCGACTGCTGGAGTCGCTGGAGCTGCAGAGCTTTAAAATCAGCGTCTGAGTGGCTTTAATTTGCCTCCCTGTGCGGCGGAGGAATTTGCAGCCTGGCATTAGAGCAGCGGAGAGTTATGAGTGACCAGCCAGTGTCGGTCGGCTCCGACTGAGCGGGCAGGCTTAACGTCTGTCACTTAAGCAGTGACATCTCGCTCTAGCAGCTTCAGAATACTAAACACAGACACACACAAACATTCTCTCTCTCTGTGTCTCTGACACACACACACACACACACACACACACACACACACACACACACACACACACACTTGCTTTTATACAAAGTAGAAATGCGAGTTCATACATGTGTGAACTGTGTGTGGAGTAGGGGTGGGCCACTATATCGATATTTCGATATATTGTTGTCCTTGCTCACGCGATACGATAATCAATACGTCGTCTGCAATATTTAAATGACTAAACATTCACTGCCAATTTGACTCGTTATTTCTTCTGTCTTCTGGGTGGCGCGGCTTGACTGAGTGCAAGAGTTTCCTGTGAGGGCTGAAGAAGACGTTTCAACAGCGGGTGTTATGCTCTAAACTTTAAAACTGAAACAGGTAGATGCAATAAAAAAGCTTGACTGAGACGCCCCAGCCACGTTTAAATCTAAAGTTTGCGTTTGGCTTTTAGAACATTGACGGAACAGAACGTGGATTACTGTATTTTGTGACGGTCGTATCTCTGTGCAACACTTTCCAGCACTTATTTCGTAGCGTTTGAATAACACTAACTCGTATATGTGCAGTATAATGTGTGAGTTCTACATGAAGATACGTTTATGTAATGAAGAAATAAAATCTGCATGTGCTGAGAGACTGTATTACGTTGTATGTAGCACAGTATAGACATGTTTAAAACTAGACCACTGTAGCAGGAGGCACGTTTCATGGGGAGCAATGTACTGTGTAGTGTTGGTTTGACTATGTTGTTAGCATGATGCTAACGCTACTTGCTAAGTGAAAAATGGAAATAAACAGAAATAAAGCCCTGAAGCTGAAGTAGCTGTTGATCTGCACTTCCGACCACAGTCACAAAGTAAATATGGGAAAGGTAACAATATCATTGCTGTTACTTATGTAAGTTAATAACGCATCCCGGGTTTCTGTGTTATATCACTACGGAATTCGCGAAAATATAGATTATTGGTATTGCAATATTATTGCGTATCATATCCTAATGACTTTAGTAGTTAATATACTGCTCAAATTATTACATCGTATCGTGAGATACCCTGCGATTCCCACCCCTAATGTGGAGTGTGTGTGGTTTATGTTGACTACTATAGTATACTATAGCCCAGAGGTGTGAGTGTGGGTGAATGTAATGGGTTGGCCTCCAGTCCAGGGTGCCCTGTCTTGTGCCCGTAATCAGCTGGGATCGGTATTGGCTTCTCTGCAGCTCGAAATGAATAATTGTTTTGCAAAAAATACATTGTATTTCTCCCTCTCTGAGACTATAGAGCCTATGCAGCACCTACATGAAAGTGATTATACTCCAACAAATGACACAAAGTTGACACAAACATTTTGAGGTACGTTTCCTAACTTCCATCTAACTTCTATCTGGCAGGACATGGATTACTAGTCAATACAGTATAAAGTAACTCCAGGTAATGTTGTCACTCGTTCATAACAACGGTCATAAACCTATATGAATGTTTATAAAGTGAAAGCTTGTTTTGGTGTCATTTCATCTCAGAAAATATAATGGCAACTGGCAAAGTAATCCCCATTTTGGAATAAATGTTTATGCAGGACTATGTCAGGTGTAATGTATGGTTTATAATACCTAATACTGGTGTTACCGTCTTTAATCATTTTGTACTGTAAATGTCTATGAGTATAAAGAACCTTTCAAAAGTTTAGGTAAAGGTTCTTTATAAACAAGAACCATTTAGAGCCGTATTTTCAAGAGATCTGAATAAGGGTGTGTTCACTGGAAATCATCAGAGATGGAAAACCAGAGGAGAGGTCATTCCCAGTTCACAGCAGCCACCCGCCGCTCACGTCCTGAAAAGCCATATTTATATATTTTCCCGTTTATCCTATTGTAGCCTCTGTACAGCAGAAGAGCAGCATCAGACGGCGATTTCTCCAGCCTAGAGCAAGCCCTCCCTTCCCAAGCGTGGATCGAGTGAGATAATCTGAACTGAATGCCATTTTAAACCCTTTTAATCAGCACAAAGTGTTCATCTGAGGCATTTAATATTAGGCCAATGCCATGCTCCTGAAAGAGCTGCCAAGGTTGAGTTTTTACAATACAGTTAATAATACATTTTCCTCTACTGAACCATTTTTACCCTTTTCATGCTAGAACACCTTAACGAGGTACTACAAAAAATAGTCCATGACAATATAACTGAAACAAGTCCTTTGTAAAAGAAGTGAGCACATTTACTTACATATTTGTAGTAAAAAGATGTTGTACTAAGAATCTTTTACTGTAAATCTCAATTTTACTGCAAATCTCAATTAGACCCAAACCGTAACCCTAACAACGCTTAAGCCATGTTGGTTCTTTGTTAATCCGGCATATTTAATCAGAATAGCTAATATTCTGGTCCTGATGTGTTTAAAATGGGGAAGATTTACCAGGAAAAAAACTCATTAATTTCTTAAATGGTTTAATTACTACTCATGAAATATTGGAGAATTAATGTCAAATAATCAGTACACTGACCCATGGTTGTTTTCTTCTACTTGGCTACTCAAGTGGTAATGGAGCAGCTGTTGGTGCAGTAGATTTCTTGTAAGAGGATTTTCCCTCACTGTTCACCATTCTACCCCCAATGACGTTACAGATTTCAGCAAAGAAGAAGAAAGATTTGGTGAAACAATGTCGTTTCTTAAAGGTATCAACAATTAGAGCAACTGTTTTGGATTCCCTTTAGAAATGTTGATGTACGTACGTATGAAGAACAGTTTTAATGTTTCAATAGCCTCCACAGGTTCAGTGTTTTTATAACTGTATGTCCAAGACAAGAATCATTTATAATCTAAGCACTGACCCCATAATCAGGAGATTGGGAGATTCAAGAAGAGCTAATGACCTGACTCAATCGAGGTTGGTTTGATGGCCCATCCCTCTTCATGCACCATTTAGCATGATGCTAGCTAATGAAGAAGTTTGCTGAAGTAACAGATTTGCAGTTTTTTTTCACCATATGTGTTGAGTTTTCCATTCACGTGTTCCAGAATGAGGAATAATAATCACATTTTCACACTCAACACTTTAACCATACTTTTCGGGATGTCCACTGTATTGCACAGGCCATGGATCCAATGTGCTCTACAGATTTGTAGATGTGAAGAATCATTAATGCATCTTTCCTGCATGAAAGTGGTGTGTTAGAGCAGGAAAATGTTAAAGTCAAAGAGCATCCAGGGCCAGACTTGGGATCCTACGGCAGTGGTCCACAACCACCAGGCCGTGGAGCTTTTCGAACTGGGCCGCGGGCCGATATCGGGACGTACAGAAAATGTATACCTTAATCCGTAGCATCTACGTGTGTTAGAGACTCAACTTTGCCGCTATTCTGGATGAAAGTCATGGCAGAAAACCCTGAG
>JBBIGC010000152.1:15776979-15791544 GCA_037576955.1 Lepidarchus adonis | reverse complement strand
GTAACTCACACATCAGTGTTGTCATGTCTGAATTTATACTGATTGTTCCTGAACCTGGAAGTCGCTTTGGACAAAAGTGTCAGAAAAATGAATAAATGTAAATGTAAATAAGATACATAAAATATATATTCATAGGCATAGACTTTGGGAAATTCTACTTTAAATTTTAAGTTGACAAAACGTCAGTGTTCAAACAAAGACTTCACATCAGTAGTCAATTTTCATCTGCGCCGTGGCCTTTGTTAGTCAAAATGAAGATGAGGAAGATGATGAAGGCGATGTGGAGAGCGGTGGAAAGTCAAGGCCGGACTCTACACCGCCCTTGTGTGTGGGGTGGAATGTTGGTTCATGGTTCTTGTCAGGGACTCCCAGCTCTGGAAACTAATAACTCTTGACATTTTCATGCGCCTCTTGCCCATTACTCCTGTAGAATGGGATTAAACACTGGATCTTGGGATGTTTTTCATTGGATATGAAGTGTGTGTTGGTGGAGTGTTATGTGGCAAGACTTTGTATCTGCAGCTTGAGCAGTTAACAGCTTTGATACTCTCAGCTGGCAATTATGTCGGCATAAATCAGACTGTTCAGACTGTGGAGGTTAAGACGGGTTGAAGAGATTTATGGTTTGGTAATCTGGGCTTTTTTTCCCCCTCCCCTTCCAGCTGACTCCTGAGACCGTGTAAAACAACCACTGCAGAAAGTTGCTCTCCTTGCCAGATGTTTTATGGAGAGAGGAGCCATGACACTCGCTCACAGCAGCTGAGACTGTGTGGGTTGCTCATAGAGGCTTTGGAAACATGGGAATGTCACTTCAGAGCAAATGCAAAGCCAAATCTTTCTGAAAAGGAAGGAATCTGACTGAATTTGACAAGCACAACCCCTTGTTGAACTGTGAAAACTCTACAGCATAGAGAAGAGTGGAGGACTATAGTCGTCTTTGACTTTGAGGTAAAGAATGGCATTCCCAAATGGTGTGCGGCTTCAAACAACTCAGTGTAATTCAGAGGTGCGGCCTACAGCTGCTGAATGTATTGAAATTCCTTCCAGTGTTCAATGTCTTTGTGCATTCTACTTATATTCAAAAGTTTTTATTTTGTCTAAGGCCATCCTGCTCAATCTCATCTTGGAAATTAACTGTCTGCTTACCAAATGTCCTTTACAGGGGGTCCTCGAATTAAAACATGGTTCCGTTCCTCGTCGTGAGTCGAATTTTGACGAAAAGTTGAAACCCCCTTACATAAGCGTCTACTGTGTTTTGCCCATTCTTCTGTCAAACCACCGGAAGGAGATATTCACCCACCTGCGGCTTTGTATTGCATTTTTTGAGCGTTTTATTAAAGGTTCTTTCACTTTTTCACACCATAAAAAATAAAAAAAATTAAAAATAAAAACACGGTTTGAGGCAGTGTTGTAACCACAAATTTTTGGAAGTTACATTGTAAGTTGAGGACCCCCTGTATTTACCAGTTCAGTTCTAAATTTCAGCTTTATTTTGGATGTCCTGGTGTATTCTCAAAAAATTAACAGCAAATTCTGCTAAAAACTTTAATAAACCTTTTAACAATCATGTAACCAACTGCTCATGTATTTGCAGTTTTACATGGATCACAACAGCACAGTTAGCATATGTAAAGCTTTTTTATTTTACTTACACATGAATATCCTAGTGTAACTACGTTGCTTGGTAACCACTTTGTATTGTATTGTTTTATTGTATTGTCATTTATTTTGAGAAGAAATGCTAGAAACAGATGTCGTATGTTTTGATTTGGTTCATTGTTCGCAGTGTACTAAAATACGTATCTTTGAGATGTATCATCAATTTCAGTTACAGCTTATGCTTCAAACACAGGGCACATACGTTTGTTCATGCACAGAGATGAACAAAACTGCCAAAAAGATTCGAATTGCCCTAATTGCTGTATTACTGTGCCTCCCTGGTTCTGGAGTCCACTAAACCTGCATTGAAATTCTCAGTAACTTTGAGTAGTTTGGTGGTCTCGTCTACCGTGATGGACGCCCTGGTTTGATCCCCGGCTTCTGAAAATATACTTCACATTAGATGAACAGTTGTCTGTCGCAGCCATGAGCAAAGCAAAATTAACACTTAAAAGGTACCTATCTATCTAGAGCTGTCAATCAAGCACTCGTAATTGTGATGTGTGGAGAATGAGTACTATGATATTTGAGAATTGAGATTTGAGGCTGTAGTCATCATCAGAAGCATAGTGAGATGTTTCTGATGCTTCTGATGATGACTACAGGAAGTAGTTGAAACATGTCAAGCAGGTAACAATAACGCTTCTGTCTTATGAAAACAATGTTAAAAAACATTATTACAAGAAGACAGTATGAACTTGTACCAAAGACATCTTTTTTTGACTGAAAGTCCACTGCAAATCAAGCTTTCTTCTCTGGGCAATGGTAGAGTGCTAAGCTTGGTCATGGTTGCCTATTGGAACGAGGTGCTAAGTGCTCCCATCCAAGCGTGTTGAGGCACTTAGAGCTATGATGTCTTGGATTTCAATGTGTTTCATGTGCGTCATGTGCAGTCTTCTTCCACAGAGATGTTGTGCCATCCAGAGGAAGACATTGAGGAAGCGGAGATTCTGAAATACTGGTAACTAAACTCTGAATGCCCGTCTCGCAAACTGTGAAACCAAGTGAGCTGAAACCAAAGTGCAGGCACTTTATGTAAGTGCTATGACATGTTTTAGCAGTCGTGATATGTTTGAGGTTTGTGAACGTGTGTGTGTGAGCACACACATCCATATCTTAATTCCCTGCCTATCATGACTCCAGGCAGGGTTGAGCTTGGGGAGATTGGTATTCTTGTACAGTAAACATTGTTTTGACACGATGACAGCTGTGATGCAGAAATGCCTGAAGCAACTCACGGTACTCACTCAGATTTAACTACGAAAAACAAAAACAACACCACACTACACTAGAGGTTGAGGGCATCACACAAACATCGTCAGTGAGAATTACACCACGATTAGCAATAGAACAGAAAACTCTACACTATACTTTGATTAGAACTGGACTACACACTCAAATAGAAAACCTCTCAACCAAGACTCTCCCAACACACTCGACAACACTTGAGCAATAATTAGTAAAACAGAACAACACAAAAACGTGTTTGCAGTCGAGACTTTGACAACTATGCAACTAGCAAAACAAGTCAACACTCTTAAGTAGACTATAGTTGCTTTTCCACTACTTGGTACCAGCTCTACCCATACATTTCTTTGTGCTCTCCTTGTTTTCCACTGCAGTTAATACCCCCATACCCTCCACCTTCATATGAACGATAGCATTGCAAGAACCTGTTGTCAAGTATCTACTGAGAATACTGCAGGGAGGATGTTCTTTGTATGTAGCAATGATTCTCTAAATAGGTCTGGGTATCAAATAAAAGGTTGTAAACAAAATGGTGAGAAGAGCTTGTAACATGCTGTGGAATATTGACGTAAGATACGTCTCGCTATATACAAAGACTTAAACGATGATTAGCGAACACTTTAATTCTGACTTTGGTCATTATCAAGGCTGTGGTTCTACATGAAGCCAGACCTGAACTGTGATGATCAAAAGAACCAAACACCAACCAGACTTTGACATCAGACTACACACCATGAAGACTTAATACTAGCAAAACTATGTTCAATGGAGTTCGTATTAAGGAAAGGATGAATGGGGTCATGTATCGTGAGATACAAAAACCTCCTTCCATCAGTGAGAACATTGAAGATGAAACATGGCTGAATCTACCAGCATGACAACAATCCTAAATACACCACCCGGGCAACAAAGGAGTGGCTACGTAAAAAGCATTTTAAGGTTTTGGAATGGCCTAGCCAGTCTCTGGACCTCAATCCAATAGAGAATCTCTGGAGGGAGATGAAAGTCTGTGTTGCCGAGCGACAGCCCCAAAACATCACTGCTCCTGAGAAGATCTGCATGGAAGAATGGAACAGAACAGCAGCTACAGTGTGTGAAACCTGGTGAAGATCTACAGGAAACGTTTGAATAACCAAGGTTACATTACAGTATTGAGGTGAACTTTTCTTATTGACCAAATACTTATTTTTTGCACCATTATATTATTAAATTCTTTAAAAATCATACAATGTGATTTCCTGGATTTTTCTACATTCTGTCTCTCACAGTTGAAGTGAAACTATGATGAACATTACAGACTCTCATCTTTCTATTTGGCACAACTTGCAGAATCGTGGCTGCCAAATACTTTTTTGCCCCACTGTAAACAAAGGGTTAAATAAATCTCTACCTGAAAGCAATTGTGATTGGTGGGGACATGAATATGGACACATCGCCAATGTGATTGGCTTTTTCATTTTCCTGCTAATATGAGACTGTTAGTGCCAAAATATTCAAATAAAGTTGCAATTTGAGAAATACATTACTGTATTTATTTTACTATTTTTTATTTAGATATTTATCTTAATATTTTGTTATATTACCTGGTTGGTTATGTTGACTAACACTATCTTATATACATATCAGTATATAAAAAACAGAGAACTGACAGAGATATGTTCTAAGGTTAAGAAATCTTAAATTATTAAATTTCCTCTGTCATTATTTACCTTTAACATTACAAAAGTCATTAATTAATATATTGTATTCAGAATAGATTTAAAACACTGAGTTTTTGAAAATTGCATTGCTATTATTTATGTCAAATTGTTCGATATTGTGAGTATTGTGTGATATGTATCACGAGTGAGGGTGGGGTGGGTTATGTCCCCACAAATTTTAAAACCAGACCTACATCTTTGAAGTCAGGCATCAGTAAAAATGCTAGCTGCCATTTCTCATTACACCAAAGCTTATAATGTGAATAAAAAACATCTAGGTTTCAGTCAATGACTTATCTTCTTATCAACCCCTAATCAAATGCTTTATTTCCAAATCTCCTTATGAATAAAAATAGATATTTTCGAGTAGCATAAAGTCAAATAAGGGGAAGATAACCACTGCTAGCCATTTCGTCTTGAAAGTTTTATGTTTGCTGTTCATAATGATAACTACTCTACTCTTGCCTTGACGGCCAAATGCAATGGCTGCACATTTTTATAAAAAATTCTGCTGAGCTTTCCCTCACACCAAGGAAGATTCTGCTACACTGGAAACCCACCGAGCTCCATTATAATGAATAACGATGTCAAACCATCATTAAAATTCAAATAAATTAGCAAATGGTAAACCATTTATTGTTCATATCACATAAAATAAATATCAGATTAGATTAATCTGATCTCATTAATCTCATCTGTAAAAGCAATTTTCATGTTTCCTGTCTAAACGTAGGTGGTTATTTGCCACAGTCATGACTTTCTACACTCGAATGAAGAAATAAACAATAAGCAAACTTTTAAAACTCAACAGCATATATTGCTGAAAAACTTTTCAAACAGAAAAAGCGCATATGATATATGACTTCAGTTCATCAGCTTGAGGAAAGAAGCTTTACCAAGTGATGTGAGGCAGGAATTATGGCTAAATCAGTTACTGCCAACAGAAGGAACTGCAGCTTAAGCCCATCATTAGGAGACCAGCACACACATGCTCACACACTCGCACAAATCATAGCCCCATGGTGCCAGCACATCTGCCCGAACCAGGTGTGTGAAAATAGTGAAACGCTCATGAACAGTTTAAACGCTCTGAACATCTCCTCACAGTTCGGCCTTTGAACTATGTTCCACTCAGAAGGACAGTCTATCCCATTACTCTTAACAGGCTTGTGTCAGTGCCTTGATAAAACCTAGATGATTCTGTCACTACTTCAAGCTTAGATTTCTTGGGAAGGTACGTTTGGAGTAGGCAGAGTAACCCAGACATCAAGGAAGAAAAACTCCACTAAAGCTGAAAATACTGTCAATGTAAATGTTAAAAGGTCAAGAATCTGGACTGTGGGCAAATACACTCAATGTTCAGAATAACCATTTGATATTTACCTTCAGGCCACCCACGGACCTCTGAATATCAGCCTTCTTATTGATAAACTCTGAGCTACAGAATATCATTATCCACCTACTTCCACACGCCAGCTGTACAAACTTCTGTTCAAATCTAAGGATGTGGTTATTAAACAAGAATACCTGCATTTCCAATAGTTGGTGGAAAAGTGACTAGATGTTGAAAATAAAACTTAAAACTCCCACCACGAAGACTCTCATCTAGTCACTCTCTGTTCTGCTAACAAACGCTTTCACTTCATTACCACTGTGTATGTGCTCCATGTGTTTATGTGTATTGATATATTTATTTAGGAATAAAGGTCACTTCATTACTGTACAGTATGTTCTCCATATGAAATGCATAGGTGCTTATGTATATGGGCTTTTACACAATTTTTCCAAGTTACAGCGAAAATCAGGTTACGTCACATCCGGAGAAACGGATCTCTATCTTAACCCGAGAACCCCCTGAATTTTATAGGAATTGTTAGAGATTATAACCTGAAATATATCAACTACAATGTTTAACTGTCCCATTCTGATTCTTACAATGCACACCCTATTGAAAATTATTGTATTACATTTTAAAATGTTAAATATAAAGTTATTTAAGTATAATAAATATTTAAGTATCATAAAAACATAACATCAAAACTCCTTTTTTCATCATAATCTATTACCAATTAATTAAAATATTAATTATTAGGGAGTGTTATACAGGCTTGTCCAAATTATTAGAGGGGTCATAAAACCACAACTCCTTAAAGAGGCGGGAAAAACCGATGTTTCCCAGATGTTTGATTTTGCTGAAAGATTGTCTGATTGCATTATTCATTTTGCTTCCTCACTGTGGTATTTTCTCACTTTCTTTCCTGAGTGTGATTGCACTGTAATTATGAGATGAGTCAATAGTAAAAGATATAATTTGTGGAGATGCCAGGAGAAAACCTGAGATGCCAAGTACTGCAGACAATTATGCTAAACATACTGTCTTTCACTCTTCTCCGAAACAAGCCTCGCTCCTGGATGGAGTTGAAACAGAAGTGAGATGAGAACTACACGTGAGGATCAGAAGGCACTTTGCTTTAGAGGATATTTGTAGAGTCGTATCTTGGTGTTGGGAAAACAATTAGGAGCCAGTCTTTGCCCATTGCCAACATCTCAGCCTGATTTCTGGCAGGTGGTTATGTTTTAACTGGAACCAGGAGAAAAACAAGAGAAGCAGACGTTTGTTCAGAGTTGTACGCAGTGAGATCTCTGAGGTGCTCTGATGAGCTGTTCAGAAACAATTAAGCACCTAAGGCAAAGTAAAAACCTAGCCATAGAAATTCTGCCTGTATAGTTGGAGTATTACTTATTTATATTTGAAAATGAGATGATATAATATTCAAAATGCATTATGGTTTGGGTAAAAGTTTATATTGATCAGCCATAACTACAGAACCACTGACCGGTGACACGAATAACATTATCTATCTCGTTATTTCATTACAAAAATACAAAATACAAAAAATACTGAGTCTTTCTGAGATTGATGCAGATTGGAACCAATAAGAAATTCTCAGCCATGACAATGACTGACAGTTTAATAACATGTCCATAAGGAATTTGGAGAAATGTGGAGGCACTTGTCTGAGAAAACGTGAGATGTGAAAACACCATCACATACACTGCAGCACAATAGACTGTGACCTCTGTTCTTCACCTGGGCCTGGACTTGTTCCTTCTGTTCACATCTAAAACACTAGGCTGCCATTGGCCACAGTGATGTTTGACATGCTGCTATGAAAAATGCAGGAGTCTGGGCTCAGGAGAACTTCAGAAAAACACTGTCACTTAACCCAGTCCACCACAGCGTCAAGAAATACATCCTGGAACTTGGTTCCGCAAGGAGAAACCCATTCATCAGTTCTAAGTAGAAATGCCAGAGGCCCAAGATCATTTCTCCACCAGAATACTCGAAGCTTTTCACTGAGATTTTGTCTCTGTCCCAACTTATTTTGACAAGTGTACTGCAGGAATTTTCAAAAACACATTAAACATTAATTTAAAACCAAGACAGACTCATTTTTGTAATATTGTCAAGATTATTATTTTTATCCCAGTTTAAGAAGTTCTGTATGTCTGTCTGTGATTGGCCATTGTCATTTCTGTCTTTTACAGGTGTTAATATTAGATCAATTTACTTTAAACCTTTACGATCAAAACCTTTTGCAGAAATGGAGTTTGTATAATTTCATTGTAAACCCTGTTATTGGCCATTGAAGAACCATCCAAGTAGAACTTTCTGGAATACTGTACATGTTGCTTCTGACAGGAGGAAGGGCAGGAAGGGCAGGAAGGGCAGGAAGGGCAGGAAGGGCAGGAAGGGCAGGAAGGGCAGGAAGGGCAGGAAGGGCAGGAGGAGACCTCTAGGCTCGTCAGGCTCTGACATTGAGGGCGAGAGAACTGGTGAGTGAACCGCAGGATAATTACGGCCCGTGGTTTCGCCGGTCGAGCCGCTGGTGCGCCGCCCTTTAGCATGCGCCGCGGTCGGTGCTCAGTCAGCTGAGAATGAAGACTTGAAGTTTGCAGTGCAACACGCAGCCCAACAAATGAATCTTCAAGGTTATTTGGAGAAATTCTTTCAAAAAGAAGAAACTCAATGCAGAATCATAAACGTACAGAAGTCAGATACTGAATGATGTTATATAACTACTGAAATACATCCAGACTGAGGATTCTATTTAAACTCCAAGTACTGCTCTATAAAAAATCAATCATAACTTCAATTCTCACAAAACTTTTGTCCCTTAAGTTGAAGTCAGTGTTGCCATAATTAATAATATGTATAATTATAACTGACGTGTGAGGCTGAAATTTCCAAATGGGGCACATTTACTTTTTATAGGCCTATAATATCCGGGAACTCAATTTTAGTTCATTTTTATATACAAATCTGCAAAAAAAACTTATTTATTGACTTTGTTTCAAAGACTCACCATCACACACACTATGCACCACAATGAAATGTGATCTCTGCATTTATCCCATCACATGTACAGGTGGAGCAGTGGGCAGTCACCAGCAGCGCCCGGGCAGCATTGAGGTGGGGATGGTTCCTGACTCAAGAGTGACCTCAGTGGTGTCCAGCTGGAAGGGCAAGGTCCTAACTGCTGGTCACCTCTTCCCCATTAAATTTTTAAAATGCTTAGTGAAAAATATTCTCTCGCTCTTTATTTGGTGAATATAATTAACTCTCCCATTGAACAGGCAATGGCTGAAAGTTCAAATGTCAGGTTCACCACTAAACAATTGCAATTTGAGTTATAATTTATGGCACCAGGTGCAAAATGTTACCGCCCTCCAACTTCTGGCTCCATTACTGACTGTGACTGAGCAGCAGCTGAACATTGGGTTTCTATCAGAGGATGGTCAGCAGGAGCGCGGTCAGGACAAGTCTTATCTTTAAAAATGCTGTTTTAAGGAGAACTTGTTTCTTTGATAAAAATAATCAACCCTAAAGCTTGAAAAAGACAATGTGTAATGAACATAAGCCAAAATGTTTAACAGTGTCAAGCAGAAATGACGATTTTTACAATATTTTACAAAATGTTCTCTTTCCTATCACGTATGTTGATCTAAACAGTGCAAACTGAAGGCCTTGCTTTAACAGCAATGGTTTGCCACTGAATATGGTGTATATACAGAAAGTATCAACACAGCATTTGTCTCTCGTTAAGCATGAAATAATATTCAGTGCTTCTTCAACGTGCAGCAATGGTTCTCTGGGCTTTTTAAATTTATTTATTTTTTTAACCTCCATCCTTTTCTGTGGATATATTTTCCTCACAGCTTGTTTTGCAGCCCACGCATCTATATCCTAAAGCTGCGCTGATCGCATCACTGCTTAGCTGACTTCTTCAACTTTCTGCCAACTCCTTTTCGCATGCAGGAAATTTGCATTAATCAGGCAGGAGTCAGTGGAGCTGCTGCAATACGTTCGGATGCTTTTCTTCCCTTTTCTCACACACTGGAAGTAAATAAAACATTGTGTCTCGAAGGTGAGACATTTTGTTACGAAAGTGTGATGTGACACTTCAAATGTGCGACATGATTCGCGATTATTTTTAAGCAATTTTAACCCGAGAGCTTCAGGGTGGCACTTCCGCTTGCTGCTTTGTGTGAAAACACACGGATGATCACTTAAATGTGTTAAGAGCAAGAAGTCATTCACTCCCGTGTCGTTCTCTGATGCCGCAAATGCAATCAAACCACAATTTCTCGCCCCGTGCAGAATTCAGATCACATTTACGTAGGTTTCTCAACTTTTCCACGCTAAACCTTTCGGTTGGGTAAAGAAGAATCCATTATAATTGGCGGTAGATATGATACCTGGTGCACCGTACACCCCTCCACCCTCCACCCCGTTCCCACCATGTGCACAGTTCCCTCTTAATCTGCAGTGGCTGAATTATTAACGTGCCTGCCGGCGGTGTGGGAACATACCTTCCAGCTACAAATTACACACGGCTCCCACAATTAGCCAGCTGACGTGCCGCTCAAGCACTTCATTAGGCTTAGAGAGGTCTGCGGAAACCCTGCTCCACTACTCATGCAGGAATCCTGCAGCAGGTGGGCAACCAGCCGTGGAGACCTGCAGCACTCAACACTCAGCACCTGCATCATATTTCAGCTTGTGCTGGAAATAACTCCCTGATTTGCCCGAGTCATTTAAAGGCAATGTAGTTAAAGAACCTTGACAATTAAGCGAGTAGTAACAATGTTGTAGATTTATGGATCACAAGCGAAAAGTGTGGGACTGGGCTCAGGTGGAACTACAGCACCATCAGCAAATCAGGACGGAAAAGGGTTCGACTGATTTACACCTAGCCCAAGCTATAAATTCACACAGGTCTGCAGTGAGTACTAGAAGCATAAATAAGTCTGGTTCTAGAATCTATATACAGTAATATTGCACCTGAGAATCTAGAAACGATTTCTAATTTTACACCAATTGGCAACAACTTTAAAATCACTGACAGGTGAAATAAACGACAACGATTGCTACAATGGCTCCTGTCAAGGGTGGGATATAAAGTAGGTGTGTGTGTGTATGTGTGTGTGTATATAATATTTTTTAATATAATCTTATTTATATATATATATATATACAAACAATTAGGTAGCAAGTGAACTGTCAATTTTTGAAGGTGATGTATTAGAAGCAAAAAGGGTAAAGATCTGAGAGCAAGATTGTTATTGCTAGGTATCTGGTTCAAAACAGTAGGTATAATGGGATGCTCCCAGTGGGCAATGGTAGGTATAATGGGACGCTCCCAGTGGGCAATGGTAGGTATAATGGAACGCTCCCAATGGGCAATGGTTGGTATCTACCAAACGTGATCCAGTGAAGGACAGTTGGTGAATTGGCCGCATGGTCATTGGACTCAAAGGCCCATTGATGCACTTGGAGAGAAGACTAGACTGTCTGGTCCAACCTCACAGGAAATAACGGAATACGTAAAGTGGATGCTGATGATGATGGAGGGCCAACACACCCGGAGCTATTTTGATGGCATGGGCACAATATTGGTCAGATGGTTTTAATGTTCCAGTTGGTCAGTGTATACAGAGTTAGATCCGGTCACACTGTCAGTTTGGCATGATTGCTATACTGCTACTTTCTCTCCGCTTCTTTAGAGGAACTGACGTCTTATGATGTTCTAAGCTAATTATGATATTTGAAGCTTACAACTGTTTGGAACAAAGTCTGGTTCGATTTTTACTCTGTAAATTGCTGGTCAGTAATGGCAATGTTGTTTCCGGGGTCACTCTCACTCTGGAAAACAGGAATTTTGACTTTCCACCAAGTTTTAACAAAAGTCCTGGTAAATGTTGGACATCTAGCTTATACTTTAGTTTTTTTAGTTCGAGTATGACTGTAGGAGAGGAAAAACGTGGCCTGAGTTTTGGGAGCCCTCTTTGAAAATGTAGGACCAAAGATGGTGCAGAGGAATGGGGAAGAGATGGGTGGTGGTGGTGGTGGTGGTGGTGGTGGTGGTGGGTTTCAACAAAAAGCTGGAGAACGGACACAAAGTACAAATGGAAAATTTAGACTGAATTTATGTGATGGTGGATGGGCTTCAGACTTTATCCTCCCATTAAACTATCATTGTGGTTATTGTGCCACTATACAAGATGCACTCTCTAAAAAATAACCCCCTAAATGAGAAAATTAAAAAAAAAAATCTATGCCCCTAGAATTCATCTGAACTCTCGTCCTCTCTTCCCTCTTCTCTGATAGGCTGCACTCAGGTGCCGAGTCTGGAGCCTGGACAGTGGTTCGTATGAGGAGGTAAATGTTAGATGCTCTGAATCGTGTTAGGGACTTATTGACGGTACAGTTTTACGTGTCAATACGCTCAATTTGTCAATACGCGACTAAAAATAAATTTCCTTGGTCAGGGATTGGCAACCTCGACTCCCAACCGGAATGCAGCTCTGACCTCTCAAGTGCCTCTTAGTTTTGTCAAATAAACTAAGTAATTAAGACATAAAAATGAATCAATTGGTTTGTTAATTTTTTTTCTATTTACTATGATTGTAGGTTTACTTTTTGGCTTTTTTTTATAAACCAGACATCAGCCAAAATGTTAACACCATCTTCCTATTTGTTCTGACAATGTTCTATCATTAGTCAGCATTTCCCATGTGCATCAGTGAGTCTTGGTTGCCCATGACCCTGCCCTTCCCAGGACCACTTTTGATAGGTTCTGGCTGTATTGGAGATGCTAGTCTTCAGTACAAGGCTCCTGTGAAAGTGTCTCAGATCCTTGATCGTTTTTTTCTGTTTCTAGTACATCAAGAACTGACTGTTCAGTACAAGGTGCAATTGTAATAAAATAATTAACCAATGTTCACTTTAGTTGTGTTAATGTTAGGGCTGTTCAGGTTATTATGCTCATACCCATCAATAATAATAAGCTAATTTAGACTAGTAGACGTCTGTACTTTCTGACTCTAAGGTTTTTCAGCTCCAGACTGAAGCTCTATTGAGGATGAAAGTTTCCAAACCCTGTTTTATTTCACATTCTCTTGTGTATGTCTCATGAATAGACAAGCGTACACTTCAGTCTTTCCAAAAACAAGTGCGCAAACCAGGGCTACGTTCTGACCTTCACACGCTTCAGTAACTAATTGCATGGACCCAGTTCTTTAGGCTTAATAAAGTGGCCCCTTGAGTTGAGTAATAAGCTGAATTGCAATCATGAGCAGCAGGCGAGACACTTTCCTGAGCAAAGCAACCGCACGAGCGAGTGCAACGCGATGACCTGATTGACAAACATGCTGAACATCGGGGCTGGTGGGTGGAGGAGGGCTGGTGGGTGGAGGAGGGCTGGGGGGTGGAGGTAGGGTGGTTTTGGAAGGGGGGGGGGGTGATGGCAGCAAATCGATATGGAGCTTAAAGTTGCCTGAGTGATCTTTAGAGCAGAGGCAGGAGAAATAGTCAAACCCCCTTATCTCGCCAACCCCACCTCTCGCCACGAAAGGCTGCAGAACAGATTTCCTTCCATGTATTTGCCTTTACTACGACTCGCCAACCCCGCCTCTCGCCAAATTTAGAGCCCAGAACCAATAGCGGCGAGCTAACGAGGTTTGACTGCACACACTGAACGCTGTAGTCCCTGCTTCCTCACCTTCCACACTTCCTCCTCATTCCCTCACTCGCCCACCATCCACACACTCTCGCACCTCCCTCGCTCCTCGTCTTTTTCTCCCCAACACACGCTGTGCGCAAAAGAGCTATATTAAATTAGCATTGTCTGACTTTGTGTTTTGTTTCTAAGTGATCCCATTATTTCACAGCCTCTGAACAATTACATATCCATTGAATGCATTCACAGACTCAAATGAAGTGGAACGAGTGATGAGAAACTCTCTCCCTCTCTCTTTCTCGGTCTCTCTTGGGAGTGAAGGAGAGCTTCGTTTTTTATGCCCCTCTCTCTCGTCCTCTTCAGAGGCGGCAGCTGCTCTCTCCCATTTAGGTGTGTGAAATGAAGAAAGGGCGAGCGGCTGGGGGGTGGAGGGAGCGATAACTTGTACCTCTCCTTCATCTTTGAGCCTTGATTACCTCTCAACGTCCTGATTCATTTGTCTGCATGCAACACGCATTAGGATGGGCACATGGAAGAAAGTGGGCAATGAGAGGAAAATGGGACTTCAAGTCAATGCCAAGATGCCATGACGCCAACCTCAGTTTACTTGTTTACTCCTAGAACTAGAATACATACGTTTTCCTGTTTGAGTAAGAGGGTCATTCTACACCCAACACTCTTCATGGGGTCGTTGGAACATGCAATGTTTATGTAGAAATGGCTAATATAATATTATATATATAATATATATAATATTATTATTATTATTATTATTATTATTATTATTATTATTATTATTATTATTATTATTGGTCCCAGGGTTTGCTTTGGTGGAGAAGGTGCAACAGTCTGGACAGGCATCACCAGTCAGAGCAAAACAGATTTGGTTATTGTACATGGATCAGTCACTGCACGTTCTTACCTCAGAGAACCCA
>JBBIGC010000152.1:15763547-15773572 GCA_037576955.1 Lepidarchus adonis | reverse complement strand
AGAGGAGGACGTTACTCTGATCGTTGTTAGCGCATTTCAGAAAGACGCTGCTAATAAAGTTACATAATTACACAGTGTTTTTAAACGCAACACCTTAAATTTTAATTCCTGCGAAAATATTGTCCAACATGAAACCGGTCTGTGGAGGGAAAAAGTTTGGGGACCTTTGCTGTAAACCTTTTCTGTCATTTTTGCTAGAACCTTGTTATCACAGATCACTTCTGCCACTCTTCTCCACCCACTCCACCCTGCCTACACTCTTTTCTTCACCTCTCCTCCACAACCCCCTGTCAAAATGTGACCAATATGAAAGAATGCTGCTACTATTGAAAGATGGCCATTTTCACAGTGACCGGGATTAAGTATGTTCATTGTACAATGTGACTGCTTCTACTACTATTTCCTTCTACTAAACGACCAATAGGAATGTAGCATGAAATGCTACTTAATTAAGGTTTTATTAGCTACCACTATAACTGTCCAGGTACATGCTGGTGACGTTTTATTCTTGTACATGAGTCTACTATTCAGAGGTTGATCTTCATACTTCAGATGTGGTGAAGTTTAGATAGTGTGGCCTGAATATTAAGTATTTATTATTTTAGAAATTATTAAACTGTATTACTCCCAGAGGAAATATCATTCATCATTTTACCCATCGAAAGCTATGAGCACACACCATTGGAGCAGTGGGCATCCACTGTACTGGCATCCAGGGGGCAGATGGGGGTTAGGTGCCTTGCTCAAGCGCATTTCAGCATATTGGCTGGTACTGGGAACAGAACCCATGACCCTTCATTCACAAACCCACCTATCTAGCCAATGGGGACGCATCCCACAAATGGTGCACTGTATCCCTGGTAAGAAATCTAGGAACTGAATTTTTTTAGGTGTGAAACCCTTTAATTCCATAACCTATGTAGAGAACCGTGTACTGTAGGAAGTCACCGTGTAGGAGACTCAGCCTTTTAAACAGGTCGCATCTATTAATTAGAGCAAGAACATCTCAGGAACACATGCATTTTGACATGACTGTTACATTGCCACATGAACCACACATTAATCAGATCATTTCCAAGCAGATCTAAGCCTCTTTCATATGTCCTCAGAACTCTGAAACCATCAGATCTGAATCACACCTCATCCTGGCAACTTATAATAGACTTAGTATAGACTTGCACCTTGTGAGATCCAAGTGTAAACCATATATGGTTTTGTTCCATCCCCAGACCAGCTTCATAAACTATCAGGAGTGTTTCGGAATTTGTTTGCTTTTGTAAATTATGTCCTTAATTTTTATGCTTTCACTGTTAGTAAGTGTGTTATATACAGTGGAGGAAAGAAGTATTTGACCCCTCTTTGATTTTGTAATTTTGTCCACTGACAAAGAAATGAACTATAATTGTAGGTCTATTTTAACAGTGAAAGAATATCAAAAAGAAAATGCAGGAAATCACATTATTTAAAATACGTTCTGGCTCCTGCAGATCAGTTAGATTCTCCTAAATTGAACTCATCACCCACATTAAAGACACCTGACACCCGCAGCTTTACAGAGATTATAGAATCCGGGTCCGAGCCCCCAATGAGCAAGCTAAAGTGACAGAGAGAGTGGTCATCGTGTTTGGGGATGCATTCGCATTTGCCTTCCTCCACTGTCAAGCATAAAGGTGTTTCTCTGCTAAGTGCACAGGACAATTTCAACACATCAACATTAGGATGGGCGGGGCCACGTATCATAAAATCTTGAGTGACAACCTCCTTCCCTCTGCCAGGACAAGGAAAGGTGGTGGTGGATGATCTTCCAGCACAACAAGGACCCAAAGCAAACAGCCAAGGAAACAAAGGAGTGGCTCAAGAAGAAGTGCATTAAGGCCATGGAGTGGCCTAGCCAGTTTCCGTAACTTATCCTCATAGAAAACATGTGGTTTTAGTATTATGTTTTGTTTTTCCTAGGTGATCAAATACTTATTTCCTTCAATAAGTTTTCTTTTTGATATTCTATATCTTACTGTTACAATAAACTATCATTAAAATTATAAATTGTTCAATTCTTTGTCAGTGGACAAACTTAAAAAATCAGATAGTAATAAATACTCCACTGTAGTTATATTTCTGTTTTATTGAGGGTATTATCTTGTTACTTGGTTGTTATAGCTACACTCATGGGTAATATAGTTGGCTCCAGTTATGATCGATTTGATAAATTTTTTTGTTCATGCACAATAATATATAATATAACAATATAACCCCCCCACCCCCATTGCCCTCCCACAAGCCCGTCCACAAACCTGCCCCCTTTTTCAGTGCTATTAGCAGACTTTGTTATGCAAATGTTGAGTTACTGCAGGGACTGAAATTCACAGAAGTCACAATAAGTCTGAATAAATGCAACTGCTCTGTAACAGTCCATATTAAATATTTTATTTCACTTTTTTTAAGAAACATTTATTGATTCATTTTTATTCTATTATGGTAAGTCATGGGAATAAATTAGTACTTTACTAATATTTCTTTTTATATATTATTTTATTTTTGTGTGAGATGCCAGTCTGTATTTGAAATATTTGTGTATTTCATATTCTAATGTTTTTGAATGTTTTATTGTGATATATATGAAATTAATGTGTAATACATGCAGTTTGAGATACCCCAAATATTTGTTTGTTATAATAGAAATATGGATCTGCTCTGTGTCAATAACAATCAGATTATCTGCTAACTTGCAGCCTGCAATGTGTGAATTGTCTTTGCAGACTTTGCATGTCAACATGTGCTATCTGTAAAACTAACCACATCAATGACTGTATTAAAGCATATGCATTTACTTTATTTATGTCTATTTTTTGCATTTGCATTCTACAGCACAGAATCCATGCAAACAGCAATAGGAAGCATGTGAAAACTGAGATATTTCCAGCCGTCTCTGACATCTGGCAACGTTTAATGCATTTATTTATGAAATAATTACTTGTAATAATCACAGCTTCATTTACCCCCAAATATTTGTTCGTTATAATAGAAATATGCATTTGCTCTGATCTGATTAAATGCTAACTTAACCTGCAGCCTGGAATGGCACCTTCATAAATGTAATGACATATTAATTTCTAAACTGTCGTATACAGGCAAGTTTTCACCATTGAAACTACTGAAAAAGTACAGATTTCTGGCTGTCGATAAAGAATGAAAATCAGATGTAAATTTAATTCATTATGTAACTATCATTTACAACATGCTTATATAGAAATTACAAAAAAACAACTAATTCTAATATTCAACAGACAGAAGCTGCCACTTTCACACCTGCCGTGTGGGCGTGTGTATGTGTACAGTCTGTTACAAGTGCAAGAAGCAGCAGACAGGGCTCGGGAAATGAGGATGACAGTATTTATGAGATCCTAATAGAGCAGTACAGCCCCTGGGGCTCTGAGTCACACTCACCTGTAGGCTGTCCTGCACTTAGTAACCAGAATGCCTGGGGGCACTTAAGGGTTTAGCAGCAAATCAGCACACTGCACCCACTATCCGTCCTCTCTAGCCTTGCCGCCATGCCTATTAGAGATGATGAGGATGTCATAAAGCTGATGACTCAATTGCACAGTTGGAAGCAAGGAGTCAGTGGCGAATGTGCTGGTTGCTAGCACTAAGTGGGCACAGGTTGACCCTTTCCAGTCTCTGAGAATTCAGAATATGATCCTGGAGTCCTTCTTCCACCTAGAGTTGCTTATCCCTCCACTTCTCTAGACCCTTCCACTCTGCCAAGCTCCCTTATCGATGATGCTTGTGTAAAAACGGCTGCATGTGGGAGCGTTTTAGCGTAAGGAGACACCACTAACCGAGGCCCCCCTCTTGAAAGGCTACAGAGTTGAAGATAAGACACTCCATTACCAGACTATTATCGCACACTCGGTGGTTGCCATGTTGAGGATCTGTCTGAAAGGATTTAACTGCTAAAACAACAAGGATATGTATTATCTCAACGTTTACCACTGAGAAGCTTAGTTACCATAGAAGCAACGTCTTCATATTAAAGTGGAAAGAGCAAGACCTCAGCGGCTTAAGACTTCCGTAAACATAGTCAGTGTTGGTGCTTTCCTGTAAGCTACATGCCTATCGAGATGTAATCATTTAATGGATTTCATTGGTCTCTCAGACCTCAGGACACCAATGCTGTCTTCTTGGTTGTTACGCCAGTCCTTGAAGATGATGCACTTCCTTAGCTGTCTTCAAGCCAAAGCTCGTGAAATCCACGTGCTATTCCATTCCCTGACTAGCTTCCATTCTAAGTTCAGCTTGCAAGAAGTAATAGCTGTGTAAGATGAGCTAAGACAGATTTAAGTGATTATCCATTGATGAATTGAATGGGATTCTGAACTATGAAGTGATAGCCCATGACTGTTTCATAGACTCCTTGCTTTGAACAAAGAGGATAAGGGATGTTGAATAAGGGTCCCTAATGACAATGCAATTTCAATCTCCAAGAAAAAGAGAGAAAAAACATCCCCCAAGTCAGATTATCTTTTGAATTTTATTGAGCCTCCTCTTCTTTCACAGCTCCCTGAGAACTGTATGATAATGATTACCAAGATTGGCCTAATTATGTCAAATTTTAGTCTTTCCTGGTAGAATCCATGAAATTCAGCATAAATTGCTTAAGGCTATAGCAGTGCATCCACTGCTCGCTGAGACTGTTGCCCAAATGAACAGAGGGAAAGGCGTGTTCAAAAACGTATGATCAAGTTGAAAAAACAGGTCATTGCACAAGCCTACATATGTAATATATAGTCTTATGACAACTCACAGAACCATATGAATGCTAACATGGTGCTCTGCATAGTCCTTTACAATGACCCAAATGGAGAATTTTTATGCAGAAATACTTATATAGAACCCTTTGGTTAAAAGTGTGGGAATTGGATTGTGGTACCAACAGATACACCAATATATGGCCTAGGGACTGGTCATCTTTAACCTGGGGTAGAGCAAACCTGCTCAGGGAAACCTGCTAATGCCATGCATTCTAACAAGCAGGATATGTAAAGCATTGTGTAGAAGTTGCATATATATTACGAACTTTATTGAAAAGAATCCACAGAATCCGAGGACCTTTAGGGAGTGAGCAGAGTATTCCAGGGTAAACGCTCTGTCCCCACAGGTCTTTACACAAATGGAAACGACAGTAAATTCAACTAAGACATCGATCTGATGGAGTATGTTGGCCACATAGGTAAAAGCTTGGCAAAGCTCTGAAAGTAAGGATTTCAGACTGAATTCTACACAACAGAGATCCAGTCAAGAGACATGAGTAAGGAGTTATTTGATACCGTCTATTGGACCGAGTAAGTGGTCTTGCAGATTTCTGAATAAAAACCAAATACTGTCAAGTGTCATGTCGGTCTTGTTTCATTCTGCCATTTATCCAAACCCTCATATTTTGTGTTTTTGTTTCTTAGCCCTGCCTTAGCCTTGTACCTTGTCATTGTCTGCACCTGTCCTATGTTTCTTGTCTTTGCGTATTTAAAACCTTGTGTCTATTTATGTCCTGGTCTGGGACACGCGCTGTGCTATTATACTCTCTCTGTTTATGCAGATTTCACTAATTAAATAAAAAAAGTTAAACTGAGTTACCCCTGTGTTTACTTCCGAAGTACAATCTTGACAGAAGAACTGGCTTCAACATGGAAGTAGCGAGAGAGAAAATGATTTATGAACTGGGCTTGAGATAGTTAATGGACTGGCTGCAGGAAAGTAAGAAAATAGAGCTACACAAAGGCCAAGTCTTCCACCAGTTATAACTACGCCTCATGTTATCTGATGAGAGAACTTGTGGAAAGGGCTCAGAGATTTATTAATTTTTGGTAGTGTTAACAATCCAGGGCCAAAACCCAATCTCTTTCCAGAGACCTCTGGTGGTGGTTCGTCTTTTAGAAGGAGGCAGAGCAAATGGAATGGAATGGCAGGAGCCTAAACAGGAAGTGCTGTGTGGAGGCCGGAAAGAGCAGTGAGCTCTGCAAAGAAGCCAGAGAGCGGCGATCGTTTAGTCAAGCCAGTCAACCTGTCGATAAACACTCTTGGCTGATCAGGGGTTGTCTGCACCTGTCTCTTGTTCCTCGTCTCTGCCCACACCCAGGTGTTCTATGTCATACCTTATGCATTTAAACGTCTCATTCGGTTCTCTGTGCTATTATACTGCTGTTCTCTTTCTGTTCATTTGGATTAGTTACATTTCATTCTATTGTTTACTCTCTGTTTGTGTAGATTTCCCTGCTTTACCCTTGCACTGACTTCCTAGCCACAATCCTGGCGAATACCATGAATAAACCCAAACTTTCTTAAATCACCCATGAATTAAGAGCTCTATGATGAAGAACCTTTGATATTCTTACCCATAGAACCAATGCTGAATGTGGCATTCTTATATTGTAAACATTTTATACCAGTTTAGAGGTTGAGAGTCTTCTTTTCAGACTAAGAACCGTTCACTGAACATTTTTTCGGGAAGTTAAACTTGATTTCTAACCATTTACTGCATATTTTAAGGTCTTGGATAAGGTGCCCTCAGTTCTCTCTCAGGTGTTATACTGTAAACCTGCATTTACCATGTGTTTGCCAGGTGCCATGCGGATTTCACCGTTTACTGCAGTTTTGAGGCATCTGACTGATCCCCGCCCTCTCACCGGTCATCATTTCCTGCCATTTGACACGGAGCTGTTGGCGCTGAAGGAGTATTAACATGTAGAGATGGGAGATGGGCTCGGTGTCGAGGATCTTATTATTCCAGTCCATGGTCCTGTGAGGCTAGTTTGGCGGGTGAGGGGTGGAGTGGAGATCAGGGCAAGAAGCCGCATGCTGAGCCGAAGGGATTGCGAGTAGGAGGAATAAGCCATCAACTTTTCACTACCGCTCTCAGCACCTCCATCTACAGCGCACCCCCCCACCCCCCACCCCACTCCCCACCTCGCTCTCTACCTCCCACCCACCGCACTTCACAAAGTAAATATATATTTAGCCCCCCTCTGTAACTGCGTGGGGGATGACTCGGATATCGCTGCTCTTCAGTCTCAGCAGGATTCAAAAGGCAGAAGGAAGAGATCTCACTTTCGCAAGACCTTTCGGGAAGAGTTTTCCGAAGCCCCAGGAAGACTTAATTGGACTTAGAGTTTATTGTCATTTTGGGTGACAGTAAAGGATATTCTTTTTCATTTAAAGAAAAGTCAGTGGAAGTTCAGACACTTCAGAAATGTATACATTACTACATTATTACATTATTAACAACCCTGTCTGCCAAATAAACCCTGTCTGCCAAAAGTGGGTAGACACCTGTTCTTATGTTAAAATTTCCAATTATTTAAGAAAAAAAGAAAAATGTTGCTTCATTTTTATGAAAATGCCTTCTTTGGTGTGAAGCTACAATGGGGTGAAAACAGTGATGCTTTGGGTAGGGTTGGGTTCATTAGAATTTTTCTATTCTTAAAAAAAAGCCGCATTATGAATAACCTACAGTGCAATAAAAATAATCATTAATTTAATTAAACTGTAAAATAATCATTAATAAATTGCAATCAATCTAAAAAATGAACTTTTATGTATAGTATGTTTTTCTTTTTTGTGTGTTTTCTTTGTAAAGCGACATTGGGATTGTGAAAGGCGCTATACAAATATAACTTATCATTATTATTATTATTAGAACTAATACGGTGTCCATTTTTCCACAGAGTGCATTGTGGGCCTTCATATTAAGATGGATGGATGTGAGCTAATGACACACAGACTCCTCCGCCATGTCCCATTGTTCTACAGAATTGACAGATGCTTCTTTTTTTGTCCCAGGCTTTTAAAACTTCTCGATCAAGCATAAAAATGAGCTTGGAAATTGAGTCCATGCTGCTGCTGACTTAATGTGCCCAATGAGGGAAGGAATAATGGCGGCACAGCTTATGCTAGCTTTACTGCCGCCCAGAGAACTAGCGGATGGAGGATTTGCTTCCAGACGTACGATCCACAGGTCAGTGCAGTTATGACCCCCAAGACGGCCATCACACTCTCCCGGCAGAGTCGTCTCTCGCTGTAATTACACATTAGAACCGAGGAACTATCGAAAGAGTGACCTGTGGCTTCAGTTGCCTGTTTTAATATTCAAACGTCTGGATGAAGTGGCTCAGTGATGAAAGTAGATGTTTTTATGTAATTGTATTTTTTCCCTGTGATGACTGAGCAGAGTTGAGGACTTTGGTGTGGAGTCTGAGTCCCCAGATTCCTGACTTTAAATTTTCACACATTTTAGTCGCTCAAAACTCAAATGTGTCTAAATTTATCAAAATATGTTTAATTGTATCATAACATAACCTGAAGATTCCAGAAGCTGCCAAAAACGTACAATACACAGTTGTAATGGTCTCAAATTTGTTTAGCCAATGGTCATGATTTTCCTGATCAATATGCTGCTGGTAAACCATGTGATCAGGCAAATGGTTATTGTTTTATTGCTTTACTGTGACATCTCATCAGTTTTAGTGTCTGGTAACAATTTATTGTAAAATTTGCTTAAGAATAAATTCATAAATGGAATGTAATTAAACATCAACAATGTAATGTTGATTTTGTAAGGAAAATAAGAATATAGTTGTACAGTAGATCTACAGTAAGAGTTCTAAATTAAAGTGGCTAGTTGTAATCTTTCAATTTGACCCATATTTGAATTATATTTACATAACATTAATTATGACAAGTCGACACCACGTTTATTTGAATTCGCAGTGATAGTAGATGCTGCTAAATGATTGCTTTTTAGAAATTGCATTAACACTTTTTTTATGACATTAACTACAACCCATAAGCAACTAATAATTCATACACTGAGTGGATTAGAAAAACACTGTGTTATTGTATTTTGCATATGAAGTCTGGGAATGTTCAGTTTTTACAGTTTACTATGTAATTTACAGTAAATTCCTGTAAAAAAAAAAGATCACATTTGTAATTGAACATTGTTCCTGTGAAAACTATGCAATGTATATTTAATGCTTAAATGAATATAATACAGAAATATTATTTTTTATAAATATATTAAGATGACTTTAATGTTTGTGTTTATATAGTTGTATTTAATCAGGTTCCTACCTTGTTTAGACCAATTCAATAAAAAAAATAACTCATTGTATAACACATTAATGACAAATTTCCTATCTTTCCTACAAATGGGATATTTATATTTTCCCATTATGAAATGCTTATTCATGTGTTCACTGTTAAGAAATTAAAATAAATTGATAACGCACGTCTTGGGAGGGTTGGGATATTTTCTCCATCTGTACTCCATTAAAAGGAAATCAGTGATAGTTTCCTCCAAGTGTGAGAGTATTTCTGACAAGTGGGGATTTACCCTTTGGCAATTAATTAAGGCCTTGACGATAGAAAATAATATCTTCTTCAATTCTGTCAAACTTTGCACTGACATGAATCATTAGCTCAATTAACCTTTCATATCTTTTGAGAGTAAATTGGGCTTATGTCACCTTGATCGGTTAATTTACCCACTAAAATAGGGTGTAGGTACAGTATACTCTGGAAATGAACGAGCGGAAAAGTGCTTCAATATAACAGAATTCATTGTTATGAGTCAAATGACATATGGGACCTTAATGAATATTTTCATTAGTGAGCTGCTAAAATGACCTTAATGTGAGATGATAAGTATTTCAGTACTGATTTATATATATAATGTTAATATAAAATCGCTTGAGTCCTCCTGAATACGTGGGGTTTTGTGTTGGAAATTATGATCCAAGTGTCATAATAACATTGTATACTGCTTTAATAACACCGTATACTGCTTTAATAACACTGTATACTGCTTTAATAACACCGTATACTGCTTTAATAACACTGTATACTGCTTTAATAACGCCGTATACTGCTTTAATAACACTGTATACTGCTTTAATAACACCGTATACTGATTTAATAATACTGTCTACTGCTTTAATAACACTGTATACTGCTTTAATAACACTGTATACTGC
>JBBIGC010000152.1:15714257-15726545 GCA_037576955.1 Lepidarchus adonis | reverse complement strand
GAGAGAGAGAGAGAGAGAGAGAGAGAGAGAGAGAGAGAGAGAGAGAGAGCGAGAGAGAGAGAGAGAGAGAGAAAGAGCAGATGTTTGCTATATTAACCTCAGACCATGAGAAAACAACATAAAGTCTTGTGGGTCAATGGAGAACAGATATCTCTCAAAATTGCAAAGTTCAGGAGGTCCCAGTGAAACATCAGCTTTTAGACCAACGATTTACTTGCATAAACTCAAAGAACTGATGAAAATGGTGTCAATGATGTTACTTGGAATAGAAAACAGCATGAAAATGTTAATTTTAAAAATATTTATGGACAAAAACTCCATTTACATGTCCATCATGGCATAAAGAGCAACTAAACTATTTGATAATAAGACATAAAACGTTTTATTGTCTCTCTAAACATAGATACCCACTGAGTATGACACAACATACCTGATATTTATAATATCGCACAAAAGTGAGTACCCCACTCACATTTTTGTAAATATATTATTACATCTTTTCATGGGACAACAAAAAGATTTGAATCTTTGATACAATGTAAAGTAGTCAGTGTACAACTTGTAGAACAGTGTACGATTTCTGTTCCCTCAAAATAACTCAACACACAGCCATTAATGTCTAAACCACTGGCAACAAAAGTCAGAGGTATTTTGGTAGCATGAGGGGGACCTCTTACACATTCCCTTTCAGAATGCTTTATAGGGTTTAGGTCTAGAGATCATACTCCACTTCAGTATCTCAATGAACTGTAGCTCCCCACTCATGCAGCCGCAAACCATGACACTCCCACCACCATGCTTGACTGTAGGCAAAACACTTTTCTTTACCGTCACACATGCTTCACATGCTTAAATAAGTTTATCTTGGTCTCACCAGACCACAGGAAATAATTCCAGTAATCCATGTCCTTAGTCTGCTTTTCTTCAGGAAATGGTTTGTGAGCTTTATTGTGCATCATCTTTAGAACAATCTTCCTTCTGGGATGACAGCCATGCAGTGATAACACCAAATTTAACACCCCAGCTACCCATTCACACCTGAGACATTGTAGCACTAATGAATCACATGACACCTGGGAGGAAAAATAGCTGGAAATTTCTGGAAATCTTCACTTAGGAGTGTACTCACTTTTGTTGCCAGGGATTTAGACATTAATGGCTGTGTTGAGTTATTTTGAGGGGACAGTAAATTTATACTGTTATACGCTGCACAATGACTCATTTACATTGTATCAAAGTGTTAAATCTTCAGTTTTGTTTCACAGAATATTTTCACCTTTCTGAAAGATCTAGAAAGCCTAGAGGATTCCCAATGAATAAAGATGGATCAATGAAGGAGCATGATGGTTGTAACATGATGATAATGTGTCAGGTCATTTTAATTAAAAAAATAATCATATATGGTATGATTCCTGCTTTAAAAAGCTGTGAAAACACAATCCAACTTCTTCTTCTTGACCCCTGGTCCAGCAAGAATTCCATAATTAACAAGGAAAAGTAAAAATACTACAAATCAAAACTTTTCTAATTTAAGAGGGACTGGCAGAAAACAAAAAATGGAGAGAAAAGATAAAAAAAAAAAGAGATGGGGGGAAAAAAGAAAGTACTAAGACAGAGCTGTCAGCCGAGGTTGAGCAGTGTCCTTCGGCAAAGTGCTAGCTATTTTACGACCTAGCTGACAGTTTGACTGGTTTTTTCATTCCTTTTCTCTGCGTTCCTCCTCTTTCTGTCTTTCTCACTCCCTCGCTTCTTTCCCCTCACTCTGAGCATCTTTAATCAGAGGCTTTTCTGCACTGTCAGTGTGTCTGGCAGGGCTGTGATCGCGTCTGTCAGTGTGGCTTGGGATAAACATGGCCGTGACCCCTGTCTCTCCTCTCTGCTAGAAACAGGTCGAACACTCTCAGACGCTTCTTCAGTAATCGACTGTGGAAAGTCTGCACACACACCGCACTTCGTGAACTCACTTCATCACAAGCGAGAGTCAGATTGGAACTGGACGGTGATGGGACTCTTGTCAGATTGGAACTGGACGGTGATGGGACTCTTGTCAGATTGGAACTGGGCGGTGATGGGACTCTTGTCAGATTGGAACTGGGCGGTGATGGGACTCCCATGCAGACCTGGCAGATGTTAGGTTGGATTCATCTGATCTGGTTTCTTTTACACAATCCAATCCAACGTTGCATGACACACGTATGTATGTACACCGTCGACATTGGATCCATACTTCCCACTGAGACATGAGGCTGACGTTGTTGTGATGTCAATTTTCAGTTTAAATGGAGAAAAAATGACAGATTATTATTTATTTATTTTATTTTTATCATTATCATTATGTCATTATCACAGACAGCGGCAGATTCAAGCCCAATGCTCGAGGCATCATCCATGTCCTTATTTTCCACTCGTTTCTTCTTCTATTCTTCTTCTATTCTTCTATTCTTCTTCTCATGTCATCAGAACAGCTCTGACTGTAATGCATTGTGTGTTCTGACATTGAAATTTTGCATAGCGTGCATCAAAGAGCCTTGGGTGCCCATGACCCTCAACAGTTCAACAGTTTTGATTTCATTGGAAGGTACTGCACCTCACAAGACCTTCCAGCACATCACCTTCAAAAACTGACCATTCACATGCTGTCTAATATATAACACATGTCTGACATACACGATTGTAATAAAATACCAACTTTATCAATGTATTCACAACCCACTGCTTCTTGATTATTATTATTATTATTATTTTGTTATTTGTAATTACATCTCTGTATAACATTGTATCCTGATTAACATTAAAGAAAAAAGAAAAAGAAATATAGATCAGCTTAAAAGAAAGAACAATTTTATTAACATTGTTGTTTTAGTCTGTAACAGAAAAGATTTAAAGTGTATGTAGTAGTTCAGCTTTGCATATTTCCTCATCTTAGGTTTCGGGAGACTTTCGTTTTTCTTGTTATCTCCGTCTCTCTCCACCTTTCTTTTCATCACTGTTAAATCAGTTTTTCTTGAGGGTTTGTTTACTGCACTTCATATCTTCTGCTTTGTGCTTTGTGTGCGCATGCTCAGTGAAAAAAAACCTGCCACCTACTGTAGTGGATGTGCAATTACACTTAATTTGTAACTCCCCAGAGTCACATTTAACCTGTCAGTGGTTTCAGTCTTATATCTGACTGATGTATAAGCCTACACATCAAGCCAACTGTCTAACTACTTACATATACATGTACAACTCCGCCATTTCCGTCATGGCGCCATTTCAGTGGGTGGCCACCGTCCACTCACTATATTTTTGGCATAGGGCCGGCACACTTATATCCTTCCACCCATATTCGGCATTGGCTCAGCCGGATCTACTTCAGCTTGCACTTAGGTTATCACCATCCTTCCTGCTGGCATGTTACTCCAACTTATGAATGCACATAAACATTTAAAAATGCTTATTCCAAAAGAGGTCAACTGACATATATGTAGGTGTCAACACTGATTAAAAATGTTTATTTTCTTTTGTTCTCTGAGATTCTGTAAAGGCTCAGAAGGCCCTGAGGATTGTAAGAGATTGTCCTTCTAGCACATCAACAATAAAAAATGTCAGCATTAAATGAACGGGGGTAGAATAGACAGTGTCTGATATAAGATGACGAGTCAGACCTCTTGTAAGCATGGATGCTGCCTTGTATATCACACCAAGGCCCTGACAAAATGTTGTTTCATTCCACTGTAAACTTGTATAGAGACAATAAAGTTCTTCTTGACTGTTGGCTTGATGGATGTGGGGCATTTCATGGACCCTGCTGTACACATTACCTTACTAAACTCCATATATCTGTCACAGTATACTGTAACAGGAGGGTTGCCTCAATAAAAGCTGTGGTGTGCTTGTTAAAACGTGTGTTTTGTTAAGAGATCAAAGACCTGCTTTTGGAGACCAGGCTCGTACTTTCGACCAGCCGTTGATTACAACCAGACTCAACATAGGAAGTACATTCTCATCCCAGCACCTAGTAAATGTCTCACATTTATATGGAACAAAATGGAGGGATTGACCCTCAAATCCATCTCAGATAAGCTGCAGTAAAACCACTGCTGGCAAATGTGATAACAAACAGACTTATGCTGCTTAGAGCTGCTAAAAAACCCTTGACAATGTGAAGACATCTTGTTTTCTCCAGCAACGACCAGAGCTTTCTGCCCTGGAGTGACCCAGTCCTTAATTGGCTCTAATTCAACAGTGTAAGTACTGATTTAAGTGCTCGGCAATATACTCTGCCTTCAGCAATCCAACCCCGCAATAACAGGACAGAGTAATGGGAATCGATGCTGGTTGTATGCGGCCTGATAAGCAGTTGCTCAGATGAAGAACAGGAGGCCGATACAGGGGCAGTCTATTGTGTTATTCTTGTGTAGACTGACTCAGACCCAATGTGTTTTCCATTTCTTCATGTATTCAAGACCTACTTTTGTGCACTTGACAATCAGATTTCTTATGGATTCAATAGATTGAATTGAAGTGGAATTGAATTCAAATAAAAAGATCATTTGAGCTGTCCCTCTAATATACTGATTTCTAATCTTGTCCATACATGTCACTCTAAGGGTTTTTTGTTTAAAAATTTTTGAAAAAATATTTTTTCAGCAGCGTGTTTCATGGGGAGCAATGCACTGTGTAGTTTGTTCGACTATGTGTGCTTTATGGGATTTCGGTTCATAGCATGATGCTAACGCAACTTGCCAAGTGACAAAAGGGAACCACCATCCACACCAGCGGATTGAGTGCTATGTGTGAACTCTCCTGCAGAGGGCGCACAGGTCCAGAGTTCTTTTTAGAGCTGGTATTAAACCGGAAGCGGGCTGCATCCTGTATTCCTGCACTAAACCCTTCTGTGAAGTGTCCTTTCTTTCCCTCGAAGAAATTGAAAAGCGGAAATTTGTCACCATTTATATATAGTTCATGCCACCAGATGGTTGGTGTGGTTGATTTGGACCTGACCACATGACTTCCTGCATCCATATCCTTTCAAATGCTAAGCTCCCTGCAATGACATTTTACACGGTCGCCAGCTGCCATACAGGGTAAAATGTATCATTTGTGCCCCCTCGTCGATAAATTAAAATGGCACCCCCTTCAACAACTCAACAAACATTTTCCAACTGACATTTGTCTTTCTCATGTTAGATGTGCTTTTGCGTTTACTTCATAATTCTGTAATGTTAGAGCTGCAGTCACGTGACTTTTAATGCAATGTTATGGGAAACGGACTCAAGTAGTGGACCAGGTATGGACTGTTCAGGTTCTAATTAGTATATTTCACACAGGCATTGTTCCACACGACAATTAGACGTAAGTAAGATGAAGTTTACAACCTTAATAACATCATGGTCACAACATTAAAACCACTTACAAGTGAGACTAACAACATTATGTATTATGCAGCAAGTGAACTGTCATTTCCAAGTCAATGAGGGAGTGTGAGGTGTTCCCAGAATACAGTGTTCCAAGGAAAGACAACCTGGGAAGGTCATGGGTGCCCAAGGCGTACTGATGAACATGGGGAAGAAAGACCTTTAGCACTCAGTCAGAGCTGTTTTGGCAGCAGGATGCGACCTCTTAATCAGCAATAATCCTATAACTGCTCAATTTGTATATGTAGATTCAACTTGTTCCCTTTCAGGTCCTTTTAAAATGCATGGTCTAAAAAAAGCAAGCGCTCTGCAAGGAATTAATGAAGCCATCATTCTTTTCCTACATTTCCTACACTATTCCCACATAAATAGAGATATCTGTGAAAAAAACGTGGGCTTCCTGGCAGCGATGTTCTCCCCTCATGTGCTATTTTTAGCATGTGTCTTGAAAACACTGCTTGATTTTTTTTTATTTATTTCTTTATTTTCCCTTTTCCTTCTCCCCACATCTTCCCAACGTTGCCCTGATCTGAATTACAATTCTCCTGCTTTGGAGCGTTTCTCTGCTGCTGAAATGAAGACATCTTGAGCTCAACTTCAAACACTCTCCTCAGTAAACAGACAGTGTGGAGAGAGCGTTTCATCTGGGCCTCTGGGATATGATTAAGCCTCTCTGCCAGCTCAGACTGTGGGGTAAAAAGAGGGGGAGAAAAAGAGAAGATGAGAGTGCTAACCCCCGCCTTTTCCTTCCACGCCGCTGAGAACTAGCGGAGTCTGGATCTACTGTAGCAGCCTCGCTGGAGAGCTCAGAGGAGCACGCGGCTTTGCGGAAATTAGGCCCACATGTAAACAGACTGTGGTAGAAAAGTCGATATAACAGAAGCTCTGATCTTAAACGAATGACCTGTGGCGTTGGCATTAATGTGGCACAATGGTGTAGCAATAGAGTGCGCCACGGTAGTCTTCACCAACCATGGCCCATAAAAACACGGCTAGTAATTGAGTCATCAACGGTCGGGAACACTTTTAGCATCATGGGACGCTTACTCTTTAAGACTAAAGCTCTTAAATAGTCTCAAATCAAATATCTTCCGTAAATGATTTCAAATTCTAAATTCTACTTTCATTACGCCCCAACCTTTTTTGCACCACGGACCAGTTTAATGTCGGACAATATTTTCACAAATCTGCGTTTAAGGTGTCGTGGATAAAAACAACAAAATAAAATGAAACAACCTACACAAAAACGGGTATTTTGTAAATTTAATAATAAAACTAAATCCACTGTGTAATTATGTAAATTAGCAGCGTCCTCCTAAAAGCGCCAACAACATTGAGAGTAACACCCTCCTCTCTGCCCCCTAATGCTCTCTGGTCGCTATGGTAATATTCCTTTCAAAATAAGAGACACTACTACAAAACAAATATAAAGTACATGAAAATATATAACTCATAATGCTAAATCAATGAGCCCTGAGCTTGTTTCTCTGCACTGGGACGTCCCATCGGCATAATTGCTTATATTCAGTCTACTCTGCCATTTTGTTTCCGTTGCTGTGACAACAGAAAACCCCGTTTCACACAGATATGTGGTCAGAAATGGAGACAGGGTTTTCAGTACTGTTGTGGTGATCTCAGGGTTTTCTGCCATGACTTTCATTCAGAATAGCGGCAAAGTTGAGTTTCTAACACACTTAGATGCTACGGATTGAGATCGTATTTTTAAATTTTGTAAAAAAAACATTTGTACAGCCCGGTACAAAATGCTTAATGGCCGAGTACCTGTCTGTGGCCCGGTGGTTGAGGATCGCTGATGTAACGCATAAATATAATGCTTACAACATGGCAGGATACAGTTGTGAGTGATTGGATAGGTTCCAGCATCCCCTCAACCACAAGCCTGGTTAGGATAAGCACTTCAGAAAATGAATGAATTAATAAACATAATTCATAAACACATTAAATACAATAAATGATCTAATAGAATATTGTGTGAAACATCCATGCATCCGCTTTCTAAACCACTTTATCCATTTCGGGGAAGCCGGAGACGATCCCAGCTGTCTACCAACCGGACAGTAAGCCAACGCAAGCATTTGCACCATTTACACACACACACTCATGCCTATGGGCAATCTAGAGTAGCCAATCCTAAACCACAAGCCTTTGGACAGTGGAAGGAAACCGGATAATACTGGAAAATACATACAAATGCTCTTTTTAATGCATCAACACACCACAGCAGTAAACGAATAGGAGAGGTGAGACCAAGCATATCGTGCCTTAGCACAGTGCACTATTAACCCCCCTTTATTTTCTTATTCACTTTTATTCAACACTAACGGTGAATAAAACATAAACATCACAGCAATAACAGCAAACAGTCTTTCCCCGTCCCTGCAAGAAGCAGGCTCACACACACTGCACACTCTAATCTCGTGAAGCTATTGTAAATTACCGCCTGTGCAAAATAAATTCATGTATTACCGTTGTTGATGAAATGACCCCTGGTACCTATGAAAATCAAGACTTTAAATAAATACGAGTATGTGTATCTGCAATTAACCCTTTCACCATGTGCATCAGTCAAGAACATTTCAATTATGTCATTTTGCAGAGAGATCTCAGAAATTGTAAACCCCCAAACCTCTCAAACGGCATATCAGATGTGTGACATTTTTTTTATCTGCATACCACAAGTCGCTGCGCAACTAACTGCCTTAACCTCTTTTTCACCCCAGTCTTGTACTGAAGTTGCATAAGCTCCACCATCCATTAAAATCTTCACAGTCTGCCTATTCATCGCAGACATTTTTGTTCTTTTCACACTGGTAACTGACAGCATACGCTGACCGAGTTAAGGCTTTAATACAGCAGGAACGATGTTGAAAATGAACAAAGCTGACAAGTGTAATGGGATAAAGAAATGTTTACGTCTGAACACCTATTACAACTATAAATGGCTTCTTAGTTTTGGACCACCAGAGTCACAGCATGAGTCTATGAGTAATTTTGATTTTTCTTGGGCACAATTGAAAACTTTTAAGTGGTTGGAACACTGAAAGAAAACAAAAACTGTAACAGCGCACACACATTATTATGAAAGTTGTGCCAAAGTCGCTGGAGCAGATGTAGTGTAGGTGGGGTAACCGAGCACTGAACTAATACCACATAATTAAAGTGGAAGTATTAAAAACATAGATTTAAATTGTGCTTAATCACTGCAAACGGTTCCTTCTGTTGAAGCTTCCCCCCACTGGACATACTTTTGTCCAGATTTGGTTAGCATGTGGGAAACAGGGTTATGGGCCAACAATCTGAAAACTGAAACTAAGCCAACATCAGCAAACTGGGTGCTATCTACACTGAAAAATGTTGAACCTTTTAAAAAGTTCTATATTTTATATAAATGTGACATCGTCTGATTTTCAAATAAGCCCTAAAAGTAGATTAAATTTGAAATTGAATTTAAAAAAATTATTATATTTGGTCAGGTATATCTTAAAAACAAGATCCAATAACATATCTATGGTATATAATTAGTCCTGCACATCGACTGATGCTTTTAGCCCATTTCTCCATAAAGAACAGCTACAACTCTTGGATGTTGGTGGATTTACTCACACAAACTTTGACTTGACCATTCACTTTATTTTTTTTTAACCATTTTTTGGTTGAACAGCTTGTATATTTGGGATTGTTGTCTTGCTGCATAACCCACTGTCCTTTGAGATAAAATTCACTGGCATATGTCTTGACATTTTTATTTAGAATCACCTGGAATAGATCAGAATTCATGAAGATGGCAAGTCGTTCAGGCCCAGATGCAGCAAAACAGGCCGAAACCTCAACACTCCCACCACCATGTTTGACAGATGGATAAGGTATTTATGTTTGAGTGCAAAGTTTCTCTCCATATGTAATACTCCTCACTCAAACCAAAATGTTTATTTTGCTTAATCCATTCACAAAACTCATGAACATCAGCATTCACCAAATTTAGAGAGTCCTTTGGTTTTTTGGAAGTTACTCTGGGTTCCTTTGTAGCCTCTTTACATGCTTTGCATTTGGAGATATATTTGATGGTTGACCACTTCTGTGTAGAGTAACAATGGTTTTGAATTTCCTCCATTCGTATACAATCTGTCTGATTGTTGATTCATGAAGACCAAATACCCAATCTACGCTTTTTTCTTCTTTTATTGTAGTCCTATACTTGCCATGGAATTGCCATTTACTGTACATCTGTTTACTTTCATGCTATTTCTGTTGCACATTCCACCAGCATAGCAGACATCAAAGCTCACGTCTGGCTGGAACATTTTTTCCCTTCCCGGCCAGTCACCCAAAAGCAGTTGTATGCAGTATTTATAGCCATGCTCATAAAAAAATACCAAAAAAAATACAAAAAATAAAAAAGAAATGATCACATTCTACAGCATCTTCTTCAGGCCTTATTAGAGGCATATGAAACAAATTCAAAAAACACTATAATGTGTAGCACAAGTGATACTTCAGGATGAGGAGGTTTGTCTACCTTTCTATGTCTGTACAGTGCCGTCCATACTTCTGCAGAACGTACCATATCTAATCCCAATGTCAGTAAGTAATGAAGATTATACTCCACCAATTAGCACTGTGTAAACTGCTTGTCGAAATCATTACCCACTTGCCTTAAACCATGTTAAACTGTTCCATAATCTCAAATAGTCTTGCTCATGTCCGGCTCTCACTGCAACATTTGGAAAAAGCTTTGAATATGCGAGACTTTAGAACAACCAAGGACAAAACCATAATGACCTCATCCCTCAAATGTTAAGTCCCACACTTCCTGAAACAGCAAACACTTTCAGATTATACACACAACCAAGAGTCTTGATTCTCAAAACCGAGAACTATTCTGTGGAATTTTCCACTTTAGATCTGAACAAACATGGCGGATGACAGCGAGGCGATTGCTATGTTGGTGGCATTCTGCACCAGAGAAAGTCAAGTGGAATATTTCACCGGAGACATTATGTAGACAGTTTATACAGTTGCTCGTGCTGTTGCCACAATTCTGCAAGTTTGTCCTTATTTGTAGTCATTCGAGATCTTGATTTTGCCACCAGAGCTTCTTCCATACGCAATGACAACTGTTGTTGTTTGTCTTAGTTGCATGATATCAGTATTGTGTTCCACACTACAGAATTGGCCTCCACCCCTCAATACAGCATATAACACACATTCAGTATTTAGAGATAACAATCCCGATGGCCTTGACTGGACTTACAGCACTGGGGGGAGTTAAGGAACCTGCACCCTGCACTACAGAATAATATGAGAAAACCTTTTGCGATTGTTGAGTTGGCCTAATTATCTTGCAGCATGGGCCAGGCTTCCAGGCTTTGTATTTCAGCACATACTGTTATCTATCAAATTAAACACATGTATTCAGACCAAGGTTATTATTGTAAATGAAAACTAACAAAATAAGGAAAACTAAAAGTTTAAAACATTTTCGTTAACTGAATTGAAAATTAAAATGACACTTTGCCAAAAAAAGAAAACTAATTAAATTCAGTTAATTTTAGTTTTGTGAACAATCATTACAGTTTCATAGATAAAAAGTGCTTCGTTTTCGTTTGTGTTAATGCGTTAGTATGAAGTCTAGTTTCCGGTTGTTTGTGCCAGCAGGTGGCAGTATGTCAGTCAAGTCATCTGTGTTGCTGCAGTTCGTCCACACCTAGCGTTATGTCGGGGAAAAGCGACCAATTTGGTATTATTTTGAATATGACTGCGTCTTAGATAAAGCAAGTGTGTAGTAGTGGAGCGAGATCAAATATGTGGGACATTATTAAAGGGGAAAATCCCACAAAACTTAAAGTTCACTTGAAAAGCTCGTACAAGACTAACCTAGCTAACCGGCTAACCTAGCTTAGCATTGAGAAGATAAAGGAGCATGTGCAACCCTCACCCACAGAACCAGAATTTGTCCTCAGGTAAAACAGCGAGTTATTCATAATATTGTTTTTTAAGTCTTGCCACTGGTATGTAACTCGTATATTACAAAAAATAAAACTATAACTGAAACTAATAAAAACTAAACTGAATTTTAAAAAAAACCAAGAAACTAGCAAACAAATGATAAAAACGAATTAAGATTAAAACAGAATTGATAATCTGAAGTCAAAACTAAATAAAACGTTTTTAAAAACAAATGAAAACTGCAAAACTATTAAAATCTTTATTCAGACGCCTCTTTATTTATTTCTTTATTGTTAGTGTACCTTTATAGAGAAGTAACCAAATACAAATTCATAGTTTTGAATGAACTGTGCTCCAAATATATACACATGAATTAAAGCCAGATATGCTTTTTTATTACTGAATGGGAATCATCAGTTGGAAACCAAACCACAATAAGAACAAACACAGTATGTTCTTGAGATTTACTGCAGATTCTGTTTTCTGAGAGAACTTTCCTTTCCCACTTGTGCTTCTTGATTATTTTTTCTGATCTGTAGCTCATGTCTTCTCTCAGCATATTGGCAGAGCTGACTAGTTTAAAGAGCCACTTGGCTTCCAGAAAATTAGGGAAAGCAAATGGAAAAAAGTCGATTTTAACTATTTGGAAGCTGCCTGGCTCTTGCTCCAAATCACACTTTGCTCATGAAAAATACAAATAGATTGAGGTTTTACACTTTAGGAGTGTAGCATTGATTATAGTCTCCTCACTGGTTTCTAGATAAAATAGAGAATGAATAACTTGATCTGTCCATACTTGCAAGATATCAAAAACTTTGCCGGGACGTCCCGGTGTTTAATAGAGGCGGTGTTTATTAAAAATGATTGGGACGTCCCGGTGTTTAATAGAGACAGTGTTTATTAAAAATGATTGGGACGTCCC
>JBBIGC010000152.1:15664981-15679597 GCA_037576955.1 Lepidarchus adonis | reverse complement strand
GGATCTAGTGCGAGAGAGAGTTTAGCTGGCTGTGAATCTCAATATAGGACAGGGGTCACATTGAGTGCAACAGTACAATCAGCATTAGCAGAAGCAGACCTATAGCATTAGCACAGCTGAACGCGTTCTAGGCTACTGCGTTAACATGGACCCAAGTTTAGTGAGCTATAAATAAAGAAATGCATACACCGGACACGTTGCACATTGAGGTGAAGGTGATACGTGAGGTCGGTGGCTAAACGATGTAAATAACATGGAAGGAAATCTGTTCTGCAACTTTTCATGGCAAGAGGCGAGGTTGGCAAGATAACAGGGGGCGGGCTAACAGGGTTTATCTCAGGTATATGGAGCATTAGCATGCTAGCATTGTATATGGTAATGTTTTATTCCTTGCAGGCCAAGCTGTCAGAAACCCATAGGGAAATAATTTTATAATAATTGCACAAATCATTAACCTTTCATTTGAATCCAACACTTTTGGTTTTATATCAATTTCTGAACATTTTTGTCGATGGAACAAGTGGTAAAAGCAAAGAATGTTAATTAATTCCATAAATGGCACAGAAATGATTTTTTTCTTTTTTTGCATTTTTCATTGGGGGCATGGTAAATTAATTATGCCCAAGATCCTACTGTAACCCTGGGATCATAGTTCAACTCTAAATGGTGTCATTAAAACATAATGGTCCCATTTCCCTAAACTGTCTTTGCCATTTAGAGGAGCTAAAAGTAGAAGTATTACGCTAAATCCTGTTAGGGTTCCTGCTAATCCATGAAACTAGGCACTTAACAGAGTTCAAAAATTCACTGGCCTGAACTTAAATGCAAAAGTAACAGGATTAGTGTAACTGAAATATATTCTGCTTGACGTATTCTCAGCAAGAGAAAAATAAAGAAGATTATTCTGCTCCCGACAGCACAGTGGTGATGGGGTGTAATTCGCTTTTACAGTATTTAAAGTATGTCTGTGGTGGAAATGGATTAGAAAAGGGCATTATTGACTGCAAAAGAGCTTTTGAGGATATCAGGTTAATGTTTATTAATTTGTTAGTGCCGTTTAGTCTGAGAAACACGACTGTCCAACTACTTCTTCTAAAAGCCAGAAGGTGTACAGTGCTGAAAAGAAAGATGGAGCATCATTACACATTTTAAATCCAAATCCTTCCTTTAAAATGAGAAAGTGAAGAAATTCAGCTCAATCAAACCTTAACTGCTTGACTTTCAAATGTACGTTTTATATTATTTGTGGAGAGCTTGCTCTATATGAGTCTATGATGAGAGAAGAAGGGAATACATTGCCATGTCAGTGGATTTCCTCTGCTGACCTTTTTTTACTGTCTGTGTGTCCTGTTTTATTTTTTTCCTCTTCTGCCCTGATCTCTCATTTTCTTTCATATACCCTCTTGGCATCAAAGATCAAAGGAAAATGTTTTTTTTTTTTTTTTGGTTTGGTCTTTGGTTGCGTTTCCCACATCATTATGTATAGTCTCAGATATAGTAAACACGTACTGAGATAAATTGGCCCTAACTCTGGACTGAATTGGACCAGCGGTAAAGTAAAGCCCTATAGATGCTATAGAACGTCGCAGGATGAGGGTTCTTCGAAGTGTGCGCATGTTGTGAGCTCCATTAAGTTTGCAGTGGAAAGAAATTTGGGCCAAGGTTGAGCTGAGGTTGAGCCAATATCAAAGCGTCAGGGGACCATTAAAAAGTCTTTGCCCGGGCTGACTACATGTTGCCCCGAAGGCCATCTCACCAGGACACTTCATAACTGTCAGAGCATCCAGAAATGTTCCATCCAAAGGGATGAGACTCGCTTGCCTCAATTAAGCCGGTAATTAGCCGTTTCAGATGGTTGAGCACTTGGATGAAAAGTGTTGGCTCATGCTGGACCACTTGTCACCAGAATGGAGCATCCTTCCCAACTAGTCGCATATTTTTCTCAGGGTTGGGGTTGGGGCTGGGGTTAGGGTTGGGGTTAACCCAAATTTTTCTCAGCAGGATAATTAGCGCCAACCTAACAGAACTTCAAAACCCAATTGTTTCAGCGCAGTAACTGAACTTGACGTGTTGATGTCATGATAAGAATAAGTCATGATAACTTTCTAGAGAAAGGAAAAATATTTCAAATTTTTATAAAATAAGATTTTGTTCCAAGTTTGTCCCAAAACAATTATAGAAAGGGTTTCTGATATTGTGAATTTTTAATGAGCAGCTAATTAAGAAAAGCAACAATACACTGCTTCAACTCCCATTGATATCAACAACTGGAACAAGAATATACATCAACCACTGGTTTAATATTTTGTAGGTCCCAAAACAGCTCTGACTGTGGTGCATTGTGGGTTCTGAGACCTTTCTTTTAAGGCCAGAATTGACTTTTTGTGTTTTTCCTTCTTGGACCACTTTTAGTAAGAACTCACCACTGCATACTAGAAACATCTCACAAGACCTGGTCTACCCCAGTCATATACCCATTAGAATATGACTTGCCCATGTTTCCTGGAATTGATTGATTGATTAATTTTAATTGGTTGACAGTAGTAATATATTTATCATTAAAATAATTTTTTTGGTTAATGGTTCACAATAAACCATGAATCCATGAACCCTGGCTGTTAGAATGGGTTGTGTGTTTCTGTGCTAGTGAGGTGAGCTTGGCTGTGTTATACTCTCCAAGGACATCGACATGTCCGTGGCAAAGCTCAAAGTGATAATTCACTCTGAGAGCCATTTTAGCGCATGCAAAGATGGCCGTGTCTGTCTTTGGGCCCAACGCACCAAGACAATTACAAAAGCAAGCCATGCATATCAGTCATGTATTGACTGTTTAAAAAAATCGTCTTCTCCTATAACACATTGTACCAATAACCTTGCTTGCCTTATATGCTCTTTTCTGAACCCATTTCTGTCACCTCTCTGAAAATACCAATCTACTGCCATTAGAACTTTCTCACATTTCATGGACTATACGTAATATACGCTCGTATATGATTCTATATCCAGCAATGGAAGGCCTACAGAGTAGCTAAGAATATATACAATTTACCCTTGACCTTATTTGAATTATATAATTCAAGGGTAAATTTGAAAAGAATTAGGTAACAACTTGAGGAAATAAGGTCTCCTTGTGATTTTGTAATAAGGCAACAGCTACTGATATGATTACATGAAGGCCAGGTCAACGATTTCTACAGCTATGTAAAAAAATAACAATAAAATGTGCATCTATTCTATTCTAGAATTTCAAAAAGACTCACCTATAGTGTGTAGTAGAGCACCATAATCAATCAATCCTTTTAACTAATATATATAAGAACCTACAAAAGCTTCTAGATCACTCAGAATAAGAATAAGAGATAATTTTTATTTGATTATTTAAATTGATATTTCTGTTCTAGTAGTAAGGATTGACCAAAAAAGGTTATTCTTTCCTTTTATTGCTAATGTCAAACACTCATTACAGTGTTATAAGCCCAGGCACTTTCCAAAATTATTAACAAGTGAGGATAAACCATTTCATTTCTATGTTAAATGCCCACACCTCATTAGTGGCTATATGGGTCTAGATAACTCTGTTGTTCTAGGCTCTATTGTTCTATCCACCAATATATATATAATTTTAATTATAAATAATAAAACAAACCTGGGATGTGTTGGCTGAGGCTCAAACCAGGCAACCAATATGGCAGATGAATTTTAAAGCTACTGTAGCTTAGCAAAACTAAAGTATGTTTGGAATTGGAAAAATTTTCAAAAGTTCCTTTTAATGAATCTTCAGTGGTGTTTTTCTCTTTTTGCTAGCACCTGAATTCTAAAAATGTAAAATCAAAATGGACTGCTGTGGCACTATCGCAGGATGTACTTTGGCATGTTTATGCACACATAAAAATTGTCAGATTTTCATTTCTTCCATTATTTTTGCATTTTTAAAGCTCCCTCACTGAAGGGTTAAACAACCGAATTATTATTATTATAGCCATTGCTGCATGTTTTTTGTTTGCTTGTGCAAAATGACAATTTCACAACAGTGGCAACATAAACAGTTCCAAAGTGTTTATGACAATATTTCTGTTGGAAGGCCACCTTAAAAGAAAGCCACTGTTAATGTAATTTACACATTTGACTGTCATTCAATATTGCCACATGTCAAATATGTAAAAACAACAATATTTGTTGCCATTGGGAAAAAAAATAGCATGTTGGAAAGTGTGTTTCTTCATTGCACTCAAAAGTACTGTATTACTTTATGTCCAGCAAGGTTGTGTGTGATTTGTTTATGAATGTTTGTGTCAAATGTAAAAAAAATTATAATGTAATGTAAATGATATATCAACTTCATCCAGATCACTCATAGTTATGATGTATACAATCGAAAATAGTCCACAACCCACATATGTGACACTTTCTTTTGACATTCCTTTGGCCCATTTTTATAACAAAAAAGTGCTAATGGTGCTGAAGAAGTGGGTGTGCATGTGGGCGTGCAGTAAGTGAGTAGGGGCTCTTGTGAGAATTTTCAGGGACTTTTGCGATTCTAATGCTAACCAGGTAAGATTATGAAGCTTCTGAATAGGAATCAGTGATTTCTGCTTCATGAGAAAAGCAAATTGTTGGAGCCATTAGGACACCACCAGCAAGGCAAAGTCAATTATATACCACATTGTCAACTTCCAGTGCCTTGTAGATTTTTGGTACAGGCAGTCCTGCGCTTCAAACCAGACAAATTATATCAAATGAGAGCAATTGTGGATTCCTGCTCATTTTCCAAGCACAACTCCAAAGGAGTGTGTCTAATTACCGCATATTATGCCGAGGAAATCAAAGCCCTCAAAAAGAGCCTTGTCATGAGTCATGAGCGACTTCTGTGAGCTCAGAAAGATAGCTGATTTCACCAGGGAATGTCAGCACAGCTGGATTCTGGCTTTGAGCATTCTCTGAAAAGATGGAAAAGAAAAGAAAAGAAAGGGACTTTTTTGAAATCTGATTTATCTGACTTTTGAATTACTCGGGCAATTAAGCACCCCAAATTCTGCGGAGAAACAGAATGTTTTGGAAAGAGAAATGCATTATTCTTTAGCCACAAGAATGGCTGTCATTCATTGCGTACTTAGAGCCAGATGCACTTACAGTTTCGGCGTGTAATTGAATTACTGTTATTACAGTTACAGGCATTTTTTTCCTCTCCCTCTCTATGAGCACTCCTTGATTAAACCAATTCAAAATGACACATAGCTTAGTGCATATTTTCCTTCATGTTCAGCCTTTGCACTTCAGAGCATTGGCGTTACGCTGCTCTCACAAGAGGAGGAAAGTAAAGGCGTCATGTTATAACAAATACTCTCAGCTAGAACACTCTCCTTTATTCTTGCTCTTCCTTTGTGCTGCTGGCCCACAGCATCCTTCTGTGTGGGGACGTTCCCTGTAGACATAATTGGGCCGCGGGACAGTGCACTGCAGTCGAAAAAAGTGGGGACTATCCTACAGTCAAGCAGTCAGAACAGACAAGTCAATGGGGACATAAGTAGTCCCTAATTAGGATTAATATCTCACTCCAAAGAAGCGCACAATAAAAATATCAGCTCCCAGGGGACATGAACCAAATCTGACAGGACCAGAAGGCATTCCGGCTCCATAGACTTGACCCAGAAGTATCAAGACAGTTGCTATTTTGTGTGTGCACGATTTTTTTTCTTCTGCCCCCAGCATGGGGCAGCGGACGACCGATGGAAGGCCAAGCGGCAGTGACAGCTGTGAAGCTAATTAGCTAAGCTAGCGGCTAATCAAGATGACCTCCCTGCTTGGGCCAACAAACAGTCATGGATTCTTTTCAGAGCTGAAAGAGAGGCTAAAGGTCAACGTGAAGCTCACCTCAATATGTCTAGTCGTGGCTAATTCCCTCATTGAGCAAGAGGTCGCACGAGCGCCATGCGAAGCGAAAAACGAGCAAACAGCAGACAGGTGGATCGGCCAGTCTCTTTTTAGTGTGTGATTTGGCTGGGGTGTCTCACACACACACACACACACTCCCTCGGCCATTTGTACAGCTGGGTGTAGGCCTGGTTAGAGATCAGCTTGGAGCTTGTTGGTTCAGGGACAGGCTCACAGCATGGTGGAACACCTCCAGCATTTTGTCCCTTTGACCTGCTGATACTGTTGGACCTGGCAGCCCAGAGCGTGTTCCTCACTGCCTCTATGAGCAGCACAACATAGGCCAGTGTCGTTATATACGACATTATATACTATATACTGTTTAACCAAATCTGGAAAGTACTGTATTTGCACACATCCATTATTTTCCAAGTGCTTCTTAAATGACACAGATACTGTATCTGCTGCCATAGCATCAGGAAGGAACTCCTCCAACCGGAATGAAAGGACACACAGTATGAAGCAATAATTGGAGGAGGTTTATGAGAGATTACGAGCCATTCCTAAGGCTGCTGTTGCTTGTAAGTACAGCCTTCATGCTAGCATGCTAATGCGGGAGCTAGCGATGCTAACAAGTTTAGACCACTTTATTTACAATACAAATACTCTACACTGCTACGGTATTAAACTGATGCTCAATACTGATAAGTCACTTTATTTATCAGAATTTACTTAATTATTATACATTTATTTCATACCACCTGTGGTTAATAAAAAACAGCGACTGGAACCATCACTGTGATGCTTGTGTCATGTTATGTCTGTTATCAATGCACTGTGATCTCTGTTCTTCAGTCTTACTGTACACTTTTATACAGATTTTTTAAGATTTTATATTATCATACAGAGATGTTATTCAATGTGCAAATAAAATAAATTCATAAAAAGAAATGTAAAAATATAATATACAGACAATACAAATATAAGAACGGGGTAAACAGTGAAGTGGTAAAAAAACCAATGATTTTCTTACATTGTTATCAACAATAAACACTGAAACATTAAGTGGTTTCCTCAGGTTGGATGCCACTTACAGCCTTCAGCCTTGAATAAAAAAAATTAAAAAAGCAAATTGTGGTCCAGTGGGCAGTGTAAAAAATAACAGCAATACAGTAGCAGGAGGGAAATAAAATTTCTGAACACGGTGCAAGGGTAGAATATTTATTTATAAAATCCCAATAGATCAGCTGCATTCATTACATGGCATTTATCTTTTTAGGTTTGGCCATTTTTTAAAGAAACAACTTTTATAAAAGTCCCTCCTGGCCCTGAAGTTCCAAAAAAACCTGCAAAACTATGCAAAATTCAATAATCAAAATGTCATGCTGTGACTGTAATTACACATACGCGCCTGCTGGGGAGGTTTCCAGATCCCAGCCACTGCAGTTCCCAGCCCATGGTTGAACACTCATATGGTTTGTTTTTCGGTTCTGATCGGGCAGCTGTGCAATCATAGTTTAGGTGCCTTCTGGGTGAGTTGCCATGAGAAGCGAAAGACGTCCTGTTGATAAAAACAAGTCGCAGACGGGCCGAGCAAGGCGCTGTCGAGTGGAAAGATCAGGAAGCAGTGGGAGGACATGTACCTTATATAAAGCTGTCCGCTAAAAGCCCGTGTCTACGCCAGCTGCAAGCGGGGTGTGAACGGTAGCAAAACTGTCATAATCACAGTGGTGCATTAATTGCGATCCCATCACAGCAAAGTTAATTAGCGGCACCCGGGCCGACGCAGCAGCTGAGCGTCAGCGCCGTCCTCGCTCTCAGAGTGTCACCTTTCATTTACTTTCACCAAACATTTAAATCCAGCGCCGTTCCCGTTGTCTCTGTGGCTCTGGATCAACATACACAACAAACACTCGGGCCCCGGATTCGCCCCGCGCTCAAGTGTCTATTGCATCGTCCCGAAACTTAATTACGGCCGCAATTACAAGGATCTCGGGGAGTTTGACTGAAAGTCAAATTACAAAGGCAACAAAACGAGACCTGAATTGCGGGGACACTTGACAGAAGGGAAGAGAGGGGTCATTAAACCGTCATTCACATTCAAATGTCCTAAGTGCTGGAACATCGGCAGTTTGGCTGGAGCTCTTTGCTTCCCCCGTCCCGGCTGTTTACTCAAGGTCTTTGTGGTTGGACTCAACAAGCGCCTCATGGTCCTTCTCCACAGGTCATGAGAAAATCGCTGTTTAGACGAAGCCTAGCTCTTCACTCTCTTCCCTTTAGCGCAGGAACACTTCAATTAACATAACAATCAATTAGGATCAGTTGCAGCGCTGATTGCTGTGATAATTCAACACAGGCCTAACATCCCGACCAAGGTAGAGAGTAAACAACGCTCCTCTGCACTGCTGTGTTCTAACTGCTCCCCTTTCAGTTCTTCCTGCACTTTTCTGTTGGCAGTTGGTTCTACTAAACCAGGGGTTCAGTCACCTTGACAAAAAAACACTTATGTATTAATTAAATGTAATTATTTATTTGATTAATTATATATTTAATTATATTTAATTATAGATTAATTATATATTTTATTTGTGTTTATTTTGTTAGTTATTTAGGAGTTTGAGGTGATACTTTAACATTGAATTTAAAAAAAAGTTTTTATAATTTGTCAACTAAAACAAAATCCCAAACATTTTTCGTGCCACAGATCGGTTTAATGTCAGACGATATTTTTACGGACCGGCATTTAATGTGTCACGGATAAAAACAACAAAATAAAATAAGACCAACACAAAAACTGTGGTATTTTGTAAATATAATAATAAACATGAATTAACTATGTAATTATGTAACTTTATTTATTAAAAAATCGTTCATAAAAATATCCAAGCATCTATTCTCCAAATTCAAATAAAGGACTTATTCCGAAAATTAAAGAAATACCTCTTTCTGCCTAGACAGATGAGACAGCACCATTAATAAAATGGTGACAAATATCACTAGTAGGCTAATTTTATGTTTTTTAAAGTCGCTCTACACTTCCACACTGCACTTCTGCTTGTCCCATTCAGTTGTTGTAACGTGTAAAATAGCACAGTGTATAAACTTCTAAAAGTTTAAATCTCTTTTTTTATGTTTTGCAGAGGGAGCAAAATGGCTCTTTTGATAGTTAAAGTTGCCGACCCCTGTACTAAACCTAATTCTGGAAAATCTGCATTTTGTAAAATGCAAGAAAACCCAAAACCTGTGGTTTGTAAACTGACTTGAACCTGTATTTATCTGACAATAGTACAAAGGAACGATTTCCATAGATTTTATGATCTACTTAGAAGTATTTTGTGCAAAACGTTGGCACAGAGACTCGCTTACCACCATGTTACATCACTTTTCATTATAATTGCACTGTTTAATCATTTGGGAACTGAGGAGACTAATTGTCGATTCTCGCCCGATTGAAGACCTCGGCTGACCCAATCTGTGGTGTCCATTGCTTGACTATACTCTTTATGAAGCTCAATAGGAGATGGATCAGGATTACAGTTGAGCATCAGACTGTGCTTATGAAGTCACCGGTGTAGTGCGTACGGAATGAGGACTGTCGCTCGCTTGCTGAAATAACAATGGACTTCTGGGAAAAGATATCAGCTTGATGGCAATGTGTGTTTTTCTATAATCGCAACAAGTGCCTTTGAGTCAATGGTGCTTTCACACTTGTGGAAGTCCACCAATGTCCTGGACACTGATGCTCAGCCAACACCACAGCTGATGGCCTTTTCACTTTTAACTGATTTTAGTGTGAATAGTCCATTTTGTCTCTGGCCCTGAGAACTCAATGTCCGTTTTTACTGAAATGTTGCAGAGAAATGTTCTTTATGGACATTGTTAAAAATGTATGAGTCGCAACCCACCTTTGCTGATGTTGAACTTGGTAATTGTCTATAAAAGAACATTTTAAAATTACTTATTGTGGAAAGCTAGCTTGAATATTTTATAAAAACTGAAACTTTGTCAGAAACTGTGTACAGTATGTGACAGATCATCAATATTGACTTTTGTAAATTGTAAATTCTTCTGAACCTTTATTTGAAGATTTAACAAGACAGCTTTTATAGAAATGGTGTTTGAGCTTAAAGATTCTCTTAAACGTTTCATGCTAGTAACTAGTGACGCTTAAGGGTTAGGGTTTTTCATTTTTTTGTGTGGAATTTTTGAGAAGATTTGCTTTGTAGTAGATTTGCTTTCTTGTAGACTGTTACAGTAGCAGTTACACAGAAGCGGAGATGCAACCATTAAACAATCGAAAAGAATCTTTAAACAAAAAAATCTAACCATTATTTATTCTTAACATTATTCTTATTATGCATGAACAGCCTATGTTACTGTCATACAACTTCTAACTTGGTGTAAAAAAACTTGTCATTGAACGTAAGTCTTGTTTTATTTATTTATTTATTTATTGTTGTTGTTATTTTTAAAATGTTGGATATTATTATTATTATTATTATTATTATTATTATTATTATTATTACTACTACTATTATTATCACTATTAATTATTTCAACCTGGCACATTATAACTGTGCAGCTATGTGATGGGGAAGAATAAGCTCCATTGTAGTTAATATAATCTTGAGATTTTGTTTCTTTTTCTTTTCTTTTCATTTGTATTCTTTTTTTTCTGATTTTTTTACTCGGTGACTTGGTGATTACCCACTGCTTTACAATAGTGCCAAAAAACAAACCCATTGCAGATATGATTACATTTATGATTTAATGTTAACACTATGAATTGTAATGCTCAGCTTACTGAATATATGATATGCAATTTTATGAAATGGTTGGACAAATTGGTTCATGTACTGTTTGTCATATTTAAGTTATATTTCTACTTTACAAAAAAAAATTAGGATGGGGGTGGGAAAAGCTTAGAAATTTCGTACTTTTTGCATTTATTTATTCAAATGTGTTTGTTTGTTTCATATTTTAGGAGACTTATTTCTGCTCTTTCCTTATTTCATTTGTTAGAATCAAGCATGCTATTTATGCTTTAACACTGTTATATGTAAATGCTCTCTGATGTCATTGGCTGCCCTGTATCTCATTCAAAAGCACAAACTAAAAGACTTCATGTGACTTCAATATGAACACGCGGATGAAAACACTTCAAATGGGCTATAGTTTTCACATAGGAATTTGATAACGTGTGTATATTGCAATATCTAGCATTTATGCAGTTCATATTTCATGAATTTCATCTTTATCATGTATGTAAGAAATGTCTCAATATGTTTCTCACATTTTCTGGCTTTCATTCTGCTGCCAAGTCTGGAAGATATGGAAGACTGCTTTGAGATAAAGTCTGTTGTAGAATGTAAAATATAAACTGAAGTAAACTCAATTAAAAACTAAAGTTGAAACCAGCGCGTAGGTCATACTGTACGTTTTAGCGAATCCATTTCGAGTTTTTAAAAACACAGAAGAGGGGGTTTGATTTTTCTGTTGCTCGTGGGCTTTCCTCTGGCATTTCCAGTCAAACATTAAGCTTCAAGTGAAAAATTCATCTTCAAAGGGACTAGTGAGCGAACAGTGTGATAATTGGGGCAGTATGTTTTAATTACAGGGATATTAAACAAAACCCACACAGCTAGTTTCATAGTGAAATATTGGAATGTTTTTGCTAAAAAAATACTTGATGCTCAGAATTCTACCCCATAGTTGTCGATCTATTAACATAAAAAAAACATACTTTACAGTTGAGTTTATTGGGAAAATGATTCAGTCCCTCAGCCTGAAACTGTGCTGTAGAAGTGAGCACACGAAGCACAAAGCCTTGGTGAACGGCATATGAAACTGTTTGACTGAGCAGCTGTCTGCTATATGGTGAAACGAACAGTCGGCCATATTTGTTTATCTAAAAACGCCACTTAGCAGGAGGCCAATTGATCATGTCTCCTGTGCGCCAGTCACTTCTGTCAGCAGTTGGAAAGAGACTCGAGAGTACAGCAGCCAGGGGGAAGATGAAAACAAACCAACATTGCCTGAGGACCAGAACCCAGTCAAACGTTCTCCTTTCTAAACAAGGATCCCATTTCAGTCACGACGAAGATGCCAAACATCTGCACGGCTTCGAGTCTGCTTTGTGCGTGAGCTTCCCTGTTGGATTTCTACCTTCTGTAAGTGATATCACCTGAAGAGCAGCTCACATGGGGTCACTTCTTTAAATTGCCACCACTTTACCAGTTGTTCAGTGGCAATAGTATGTGAACCTTTTGGAATTTCATGGTTTTCTGCATTAATTAGTTATAAATGGTGTAAAGTCATATGCATAACATAATAACACCAAGAAATTCTGACCTCTTCATGTCTTTCCACTAGAAATATGGTCATTTTCAATAAAAAGTACTAACCGGTTGACCACCCCTTGGCACTTCCTGTAGCTGTGGCTCAGACCTGCTCATCGTTCAGGAGGAATCTTAGTCCATTCTTCCTGGAAGAACTGCTTTAGCTCGGTCATATTCTTTGGGTTTTTAGGAGAATTTTTTAAAATAGCAAAATCTACCAATTGTGGTCCTGGTAGGTCACTGTCCCACGAACTTTGCTGGTTCAAGTCACATGTTAATTGCTAGGTTTAGTAAGTGTTTATGGAGGGGAACACTATCAAACTGTGCTGGACACTTGGAGTAGAATGAGATTTTCCAACTTCCACATTCAAGGTGAAAATCATCAGGAGATGTTAAAAAATGACGTTGTGTGGGTTTTTGAGGGCAAACTATATTTATTTCATTAAACAAAGACAGAAAACTGACGTTACAAGCTGATTATTGAATTGCGGGTGTGAATCTGTAGTTAATGTCTTCGCTCTAGTGAAGAGAATGGTTTAACAAAAGAACTTACTCAGACGAGAAAGACGACTGGAGGTGCCATTACAGGAACCCAAACTGATGAGGCTGAGGGTTATAATGTTTTGTCATATTCCGCAGTATCCACTAGAGCAACAAGTTTTCGCCCAATAGGATTTTAGCCTGTGTTTAAATGGTAAAATCGTGCACCATAGACGGCAGCTGGTGTTCTGTAACCACGTCAAGGGCTAACGCAATGTTCTTAAGGATGACATAGTGCTGCATAACGATGAACCAGTTGGACCACACCATCTTTGTGGATGTTCTCATTCTGGACAGTCTGCGTTTGTCTGATGGTGGACATTTCCTTAGCAGCAGGTCACTAGTTGAGCGTCTGGTAGAGCAGTTCTTTCGCCAACGTGAACAATGTTTCAGTCTATAAAAGCCAGGAACCCACACTTTGTCTCTGTTTTCCTCCGAGGCAAATTTGTTGTGTAACTATGGCAACATACGGCAGCGAACTAATGATTCCGATCTTATACATTTTTATAAAAGTGTGAGAGAGCAATAACAGTTGGAGCTGCAGGAAAAGGGAAAAGCCGTTGGAACACAGCCAGCGCCGCAGTTATTCGGGCCCGGAGTGACATGGCGGTGGCCGAGTTTGTTTAGAACGGCTTGGATGTGGCCATTGGCGTTCCTTCAGACTGGGTGTCTCTTTTAACTTTTTCGGGGCCCTTAAACTAACTAACAGCCTCGCTCTGTCTTTTATTGCTGCCCACATCCTCCCATTGCCAAGCGCAGGAATTTGAAACAGCAAAGGCTGTGGTTTCTTACTTTATTCCTTTAAGAATGTTGTAAGGACCTTTTTGAAAGATTGTAAAATAATGTGCAGTAAAGAGTGGGGTGCTGAGGAGCCGGGCCACGTCTGTTCTCCAGCACTTCTTTCGAGGTGTCCCATCTGGGATTTTTCGCAACAACGCAACCACGTCATTTTAACCCGTGTAATTCATCCGTCCTGGGCCGGTTCCACTTCCGCAGGTGGATCTCACCTATATTAGTTCCCCGTCCCACAAGGGACCACACGGCTTTATTACTTTTTTGTATAAAGCGGCGTTTCTGCAGTAAGAGCTTTTAATATGTGCGAGGCATGCATACATTCCCAGGAGACGGCTGCAAACTGATTTATATGCAGGTAGCGGGTCATTATCATGCGCTAAGTGCCTCAGGCCTCCAGTGGAAACAGCTCTGCGAAGTCTATAGATTCTCCATGCAAAATGCAAAATGCGTGGACGCTATACACAGCCTGCATGACCAGACTGATGCATCTTTTCTTTTTTTATACCGTCCCTGTTCCTCTCTGTAGCCTGACCTAGTTTTCCGCAATGGAGTTTTCACACAGTGCAGCTCAGCTGGTTGAGGGGTTGAGGTGAAAACACCTAGAGACAATGGGCCCTTCCTGCCCGCAGTGCCCGCAGTGCCCGCAGTGCCCCCGTCCTCACCTCAGCAGGTGGCAGATGCGCTGCTGTTGTTGCTCCGTGATCCCATAGATCCCTGAATGGGGTTTAGCACTGTAGCTAACGCTACCACAACAATCTTCAGATTACACACTTAGCCGCTCGCTAAGCTTGTGGTCAGTCTAATCTCATCTTTCATCCCCTGTCTGAGATTGTTTTCACACTTCTTCCCTGTTTTAGGACTTTAAACTTCTTTTAGTCTACTTTTTGGACCGAGGACTGAGTTCGGCTCCTTTAAAGAGGACTGTTCGTATGATATGACTATTAAACACCGGGACGTCCCAATCATTTTTAATAAACACCGTCTCTATTAAACACCGGGACGTCCCAATCATTTATAATAAACACCGTCTCTATTAAACACCGTGACGTCCCAATCATTTTTAATAAACACC
>JBBIGC010000152.1:15621317-15641219 GCA_037576955.1 Lepidarchus adonis | reverse complement strand
CTTTCTGAAATGCGCTAACAACGATCAGAGTAACGTCCTCCTCTGCCCCTCATGCGCTCTGGTCGCTATGGTAACGTTCATTTCAGAATTAGTTTTCAGTGCTGTTGTGGTGATCTCAGGGTTTTCTGTTGAGTCTCTACCATACTTAGATACTATGTGTTGATTTTGTACGGCCCGGTTCGAAATGCGCCGCAGCCCGGTAGCAGTATGCGGCCCGGTGGTTGGGGACCACTGACCTAGAAGACACATTTTGCCTTTAATTATGTGTAAGGTGTCTCTGTAAAGTGTAATGTTCATACATATATAAAGTAGTGAAGCTGCTCGTTTACGCTGGAGTCACGGTCAGACGCTGGCTCGACTCGTGGGCACCGTCATTAATTCTGCCACTGGCCTAGAGGGTGATGTCATCGTCACTGATGTCATGCCTGGGGGATTTTATGGGAAAATATGTAAAATGCCTCTGGTTTCTGTTGCTCATGATGTAGAACCATTAGTTTATATAATTTATTAGTTTTTAACACTGACAGATTTATGAAATTATAATTGTTTAACGTTTTAATTGGGTTGTAACACGTTTTTGCGTTTTTGCAAATGACTATTTTTTAATATTTAACAAACTGAAGGAAATTGTCATAGTTAGTAGATGTGTATTGAGCATCATTCAGGCTAATTTCATTGTTTTTTCCTGATGAATTATGACCGTAGCCAATCAATAGGATTGATAAGTCCAACCTGGCAAGAGTTACTACGAAAGGTGCAAAAGATGAGTTGGATTTTAGTTATAAAAGGTTGAACGATTAATAACATTCCTGAACATCAGAAATTCAATGTGTGTTGCATTTCCTCCAATACTGAGCAAAGCCAGTAATTATTTTCCCTCTGTAAATTCAACCGACCACATGATCCGCTAGAAATACCAATGTTTTTCTTCCCCTTTCTAAATTATAATGGGGAGATTGGGGATCTGTTGAGTTAAAGACTTTCACAATGTCGGAGACGAATCAGACGCAGACCAGAGTGTCATGGCGCAGAAGTTTAACCACGTCTGAAAGAGCGAGAGCTCAACTGGAGAAAAAGAAAGTGGAGCATCAACATGTCCCCTGCTGCCTTGAGGAAGAGAGAGAACTCGTTCCCTTCCTATAGATCTGTCATACTGTGATAAACCATGAAACGCCAAAGTGGCAAAACTCTACATAGCACCTTAACATCATGAAGAACCATCTGGATTATTATTGCTCTGATTGGCCGGTCTCTTGCAGACCCTCACAGAACCTTCTGCCCATGATCCCGTCACCAAGAACATGAGTGAATGAACCATCTGCAGGAAAACGACATCCCCATAAACATCAGAATCATTCAGTCACTAGAAATACCTCAGGTGTATATGTAATATCACTCCTCAGTCTAAATAAAATAATATGGGAACTCAAATATGAAATTCTGCACTATCTGCGAAAACGGATCTCGCCAGCCGAACAATTAACTTTTGATCGAACCGCCTTTATATTAAACACAGTCTTCAATAGTGCTTTCTATATGGAGAGACCTCATGAAATAATAGCATTGGAAGGAAAAAAAAGTGGAAAATATTGCAGATCAACAAACCATAGCGTCTGTTTTCACATAAAAAACGCTCTAAAGTAGTTCTCATCAAATGTCTGTAATAATTTCACGTTTTGCACAAAAACACATGTTGAACTGTCGTGACGCACCGGAAAACGGGATTGTCCTCACGTTTGGTGCGTTTATAAAACCCGCCCAGCTGAAGCTCCCACGAGCTTTGAGATTGAACAGAAAGCGCCGGGACGTTCCCACGAGACTCCGCAGACGGTTCCAGAGCAGAAAGAGTCTGGACACGAATAGCGACTGGCCTGAGAAGCCGAGCCTCTGTCAACATTGTCACTGCTTCGGCCTCTCCGCCTACGGGAAGGACGTTTTTTACCCTGTCGACAATATCGCGCCGAAATCCAGAAGGCAAGCTGTCAAATTCAAACAAAGCAGGAAATTCACGTAGCCTACCACAATCGTCAGAACATGGCTATTACAAATAAAACAAAAAGAAAATAATCATTAGAATAAACTCACTTTGTGTACTGATTGGATTTGCTTCTTTTGTGCATTTTTTTTTTTTTGTAAAAAATGTCATTATCCTACTGAAGTCCATACCAATGATGAGCAAACTGACCAGTCGTAAAGATAAAGGGAAAAAAACCCAAACTGCTAGAAAACGCTCCATATTTCCACTGACACCAGTAGGATCTCCGGAGCTTTGACACGTCCAGGCAGAAGTGTCTCTCTCTCCTTTCCGTCCTTTGTTGCCAGTTGATTGGCAGAAGTCCTTCACTGAAGAATGGAGGAGAGGTCCCGTTCCGCAGCTTTGGGAAGAGTCATCGTCAGAGAGCGACTTGGTTTTTTTCATGGTCTTTATTATTCGTTTTTGGCACCTGAAAGCGGTGCTGCGCTTTTTTGATCTCCAGAGTTCTCACCCATGCCACAGGTGGGCCATGCTGATGTCCATCACACCTGGACGCCCGTCCCGTGCAGATGTATCATCTGAGCTCTCATAGTCTGTATACTGCTCATGACTTTTTTCTGATGACCCACTAAAGAGATCCCCAAACTCATCACGTCCCTGCAGAAAGAAAAATGCAGAAAGTCATGCAGTGACACCGCAGAGCATAGATTTATACACATGTACGTTACTTTGCTAATGGAGAAGAAAAAAGGTAGAAAAGAGAAGTTTGCAACAGCACGAACATGTATGAGGAAAAATCCAAATTTGGCCCCTCGATGCGACACGTGATATGAGATGCAGCAAAGTTGAAAGTTAGATTAGATAAGTTCATTACACAATGTCTGATGTCCACATTTTGCTTCGACTGAGATGAGGCCATAAATCCCTAAAAATGCTCAAACTGCGTCCAGCGCTTCATTAAGGCACTGCAGACTGGTCAGGGCGGTTTAGGACTCACTGCAACAGACATATGACGAAAAAGACTGACCTTGGATCAGTTTCCTCCATATTCATGATGTATTTTTACTAAAAGGGCTGTGCACTGCATTTGATTACATTTTAACACCTATAGCTTACAGCAAGTATTTTATATATACATATTTTATAATATATATTTTACATTATTCATTTATATATATAAATATGAAGAGCTGCATGCAGTTTGAGAATTATTAGGGATTGTAAGCAACAACAGCGTCAGTATACAGCTCAAAATTAAAGTATAATTTGGATTCCAAATCATCTTGGCTGATTGACTATATCAGCGGCCGATGTAATATTTGGTACATTTTATTGTTTATATTTTAAGATTTTATTCCAAATGCTATTTTTCCACCATTTTTTATTTTACTATTTGTGTGTGCGTGCTACATCTAATCCAAATCCTTTTTCTTCTGATATCGGCCCAGTTTGTGTTAAATATTAAGAAAACAGCAGTAATAATAACTTCTGAGAGGTAACTGTATGAGAGTAAAGGAAAGAGTGGTTCTTACTCGATAGTCATCCTTGCGACAGAGTCGAGCGAGCTGTAGCCAGCTGCGGTGAAGTTGTCTTTGTATCGCTCCATCTTAATGGCTTCCAACCACTCGCTGACTGAGCAGAATGAGGTAAAGTCTGGCGTGCTCTGGTCCAGCAGTGGGCTAATGGGTCTGAAAACGATAGGAGACCAACATGATCACCCAAAACCGCCTGAGCCACAATCTCCTAGTGCTTAGGCTTCCGTAGGAATCCCTTCTTTACAACGATCTGATTTCACTTCCTCTTGGTTCAAGGCAATTAGGCAGGGGCACGATGGCCAACACAGAAGGCCACTTTTACCCTGACCTACTATATCCAATAACAATTCCAAATAAAGCAGTTATGGTGGTCATTCCTATCATCTTCTCATTTCTGTGCCTAAAGAAAATCAATTTTTTTCTCTTCCCCAAGGTAAATCTAGCAGTGATGGCAGAATGAACTAAGCTCCTTTTCCCTGCTGTTTCTCAGGTTATGTCCTCCAACTCACACGGGCTCTGGCTGGCTCTCCCGTAAATGGATTTCATCTGATAAATGCCACAGTGGGCGTCGGTGCCCCCACAGAACGTAAGTCCTGGGCTCTCATTATGGCGATTGATTTAAAAGCCCTGCTATTGACCATACAGCCACGAAAGCGGCTTCGTTGTATTGATTCTCTGGGATTTGTCTTTCATCTGTAAACCCGTAGCATATACATCGTGCGCAGGACAGACACGATTGTTCACTAATCTAGTTACAGTGAGAATAAAACATGACGGGAGTAAGAGGGGGAAAAAACAGAATGAAAAGAATGAAATAACTGGCCAATCATTTATTTTCAAGAAAGGAACGAGGAGGAAACCTTGAGAAGCACCATGGTCAGGTTTTAATGCAATATGCCAGTGTTACCTTGTGGTGGTTCCCACAGGCGTTTTCAAGGTGTTGGGATTGCGGATCATTTTGTCCAAAATGCCGACTATCTGGTCAAATTTGGGCCGATCGGCTCGGTCCTTCTGCCAGCAGTCCAGCATGAGTTGGTGGAGGCCAGGGGGGCAGTCCATGGGGGCAGGAAGGCGATAACCTTCTTCTATAGCCTTGATGACCTGTGAACGAGAGGCGAAGTTTACTTTTACCCTTTACATTTAGTTCATACAAACAGTCTTCTCACATTTTGCCTGTTGAAAACTCATAATAATGAGGTTAATAATAATGCTAATATATTTGGGATGCTAGGGGGCCCAAAATGGATCATTTTCACTCCTTTACCTTTCCGATAAAAGACCAAAGTTATGGGGAAATGGAACCATGTTCTCTAGTTCTGGAGCCTTTCCACTGATCCCTGAGGCTTTGGATGATGCACCAGTCTAATCACTAGTGCTCTCATGACTGATGTTCATTGTTCATACAATGAGTGTAAAGCCTTCCCAACAGAATAGTTACTGTGGTGCGAGGGTGGTGGTTCATATCTCTGACTTCAGAAGAAATGTTAGGTGAGAAGTGTTTATAGACTTGACATTGAAGACTAGATAGACACACAAGCTGCAAGTGGAGAAAAAATGCTAGAAAACCCATCAAGTGGATAGAAAAAATAGATGGTTAACTACCATGAAGAGATGAGGTCAGATAATGTCATCAACTCTCTCTACTTCCTCCAACATTTCATTCATTAACCAGGGGCTTTATAACCAACAGCAATTTAACCTTTGTGATAGTGTTTAAAGAGTTTAGGCAGACGGCACAATTCCCTGCTCCAATTCCATAAACAGTATGTTGGAAATGTAACGGCGCAAAACGAAAGATTTGAAGTTAAACAGGTAAATGATCAACTTGTTTCACCTGTCTCTCTCTACATTCCCTGACGAGATTCTTTGCCAAATGAGCCGTTTGCGGTTTTGCTCAATTTTTAGTAATTTACAAAGAAGCGAGCGAGATGCCACCTCTCCCTGACTGCACACTGAAAGGTGTTCGCCCAACACAATCCCAGAGCATTAACACATCCACCCGTAGGCAGAATCACTGGTGCGTTTTCAAGCCCGAACTACATCCTTACACGTTCACATGACCTGGTTCATTGGTACAAATGGCCAATAAAAAATTATCTCCAAATTTCCTATTTTGGGTCTGACCTTAGTGAACCAGCTAAGTGCTAACAGAACTGTCCAGAGGTGTTTTTGTGTTTTGTGGATGCTCCTCTGTTTACTTTCTCTGCACGTTCATCTGCTATTCTGGTCGTGTCTTTTCAAGCCAAACTTCAGAGCTACAGAGAGAGAAGTGTCAAAACAACCAAAGTGTTGCAGAAATGTAAATGTAAATCTCTTTCGCTGCACCCAGAGGAGAAAGCTGCCTCTCTCCTGACAGGGTACAGAAATCGCTGACATTGACGTCTGTCAAGAACGGAGTATGCGGCACAGGCCAGTTTATAAAGTGTGGAAAGTTAATGTTTAAGTGTTTTGGGATTGTGTGTGTTGGCGTCTGAGATGGTGGCCTGCACGAATATGGAAGTGGGGAATTATAAGTCATCATTAATCTTTTCGATAAGGGGTGTTTACCTTCTCGGAGGATGTTCAAGCTTGTGTAATTTTGACAAAGAGCGTGCCCAACAGAGCAGCGTACACAAGACAAGTGCCTGAAAACAGCAATGGATTAAAACCACTTCCCTTCATACATATCATTAGCTGCTACAGTGGTGGAATTTCAATGCAGCGGAAACTCGACTGTGATGGGAATTATGAAGAGGCAATTTCTGCAAGACGAAAGGAAACGGGGCTTTGCATGGCTAAGTAGATATTGCGAAATTACGCTAACGATAAACCCTGCATTATCATATCTCGTTAGCAAGGTTAAATGTCTTGGAGACGGCAAAGATTATCCAAACATTTGTCTTCCATCGACTCGTTCAGCCAGAGGATGATCAGTGTTGGCCACTATTTAGAACCGAACCTGCTGGCGACAAAGCAGGATGTGGGAAGTGACGGATAACAAGCAATTTGGCTGAGCATATTGTGAGGAAGGTACTCCGCCGATCGGCTCTGAAGCACAGGCAGATGTAGAGGAGGTTTGAACCCGCCGCCTGTTTATTTTTTTTGCTGGAACAGCATGAGGGGTGGAGAGCGAGCGCAACTCGAGATTCAACTATGAAGCGTTTTGACTTCGTAAATGGAGATAAATGAACTCGAAGCATGAGGAAGTAGGTTTAGACTTCTTGAACACACAGTTATTTAAATAAACACTGATCCTGACCAATCGCTTGGATAATAAACGGCCGTTTGTGGATGATGGTTCTAATTTGCATGTGTTGCCATGGAAACGTTGACTCACATCTTGATTGGACATGTCCCAGTAAGGCCGTTCCCCATATGACATGACTTCCCACATGACAATGCCGTAACTCCACACATCACTAGCCGATGTGAATTTACGGTACTGGATGGCTTCCGTGGCCGTCCACCGAACCGGGATCTTTCCGCCCTGTTCAGTAAAATGCAGGTCAGTGGCTGGGGTAAACATCAAATTCATTACATCCTGCATCTTCCCCTAAAACATCAACCAGAGAAGAGTCACAGCTTAGCACACAGTCACAACAGCATCAACAGTTAAGATGAAAAGAACTGGGTTAGGTTAGCACTATTAGCCGTAGCTTGGGGTCGCATGCTGTAGCTGTTGACTCGAGCGGCGTAGCATGCAGACTGGGCGGCGGCTTTAATAGACTCACCGTCGTGGTGTAGACGGCCTCCGGATCGTCGTCAATCACCCTGGACAGGCCGAAATCAGACACTTTACATACGAGGTTGCTGTTGACGAGGATGTTTCGCGCCGCCAGGTCGCGGTGCACGTAACCCATGTCTGAGAGGTAGCGCATCCCAGCTGCGATGCCGCGGAGCATTCCCACCAGCTGGATCACTGTGAACTGCCCGTCATGTTTCTGCACAAAAATACAGCACCGTGTCAACGGTCGGCCTGAAAATCAGGAAAAAACTGGACTTTTGAAAAGATGAATTTTTTTCACCATAAATTTTTGGGGGCTGTTGTAAGATCAGATTAATACGATAAAATAATAAACATATTTACAGTATTTTCCATTAGCTATAGTGCCATACTTAGCTGTAATAATGGTGTAATTGAGCATTAACACATTCAACAGGTGTTATTGCTGCCAATGCGTTCACTGTTATAACTGAATTACGTGTGTAAATACATGTGTATTAATTGTGTAAAAACACACAATTACACAAAACAGTGTAAATGCTCAGACTTGGTTCACATTATAGAACAGATAGAACAACAGATAAATCTGCAACACAGATTGGCCAAAATCAAACTGGGGATGTTTGGAACCAAACGTGCCAATTTTCAGGTATTGTTTGTTTCTTATGCCATTAATTGGGGCTGAGTGATTTGGAGAAAACATGTAATTTCATTTATTTGGTGAGTTGTTTTGCAATGATTTGTCACCTCACTTTCACAATAGTCAGTACTTGAGGCTTGAACAATGTTTGTGTGCTAGGCTGCCAACTCATAAGCTCTGCATTATTAGCTATTATTCTCATTAAACTCCCCCCAATTAAAAACTTGTCATTAATGTTAAATAATAGAGGATGTAATTAACAGTTGCAGACCTTTTGAACTGAAAATTGCTATTTCAACCTCGCAAATCATTGGCGTTACCGCACTCTCAGCCCAGTTGATCTTTCCTTATCAGTAGTGCTGGTCTACAAGAATGTGAGGTTTTAAGTGTTGCATGCGAGAAGCCAATTTATTATAAGACTGTGGAATTCCCAGAGCCAACTGTGTAGGGATGATTATACTCACCCTGAGAAAAGCGTCTAACGAGCCGTTCTCCATATATTCAATTACGATCATGACTGGTTTTCCTGACAAAAAGAAGAACAAACTCCATTAGGTGCAGAGTGGTGAAGATAAACTCCATCCACTTACTGTGCAAAGCCGTAACGAGAGACAATAACTCAATCGGCCTCTAAAAGGCACCTACATTAAGAGTGTAGAGTGCATTCTTTCTATTTATTTAAAGGGCACAAAGTGCTTCTTTAACACATCTAGTCAAGTTAGTGATATCCAAAACAAAACACATCCACAGACAGACCATGAAGCTGCCACAAAATATAGAATTCTGCAATGTTGAAGTAGTGTGGTCCAGCCCACTGTTGCCTGCTGTTAACTCTTTAACTGTTGGGGCTTGTCTACACATTCCTAACGTCCCATCACTCTTCTTTCTCTTGTATAAGACACAAACAGTATATCGTCCAATAGTAGCCCCGGTTATTCAAAAACATCACTCGGCCCGGTATTTAATAGAGACAGACACTTTTTCCTCTGCTCTTAACTCTACATACTGCATTTAACTGTACAACAGAGGTCCCCAACCTTTTTCGTGGCCCGGTACTGGTCCGTGGCCCGGTGGTTGGGCCCACTGTTGTACGTAATCTATATACTGTATTTATTGCACTTCTGATTAGATGCTAAATTGAATCTCGTTACTCTGTATTTATACAAGTGTAATGACAAATTTTAATCTAATCTAGTTGGGGAGGAAGGCTGCTATTAGAGACCGGCGTCTATTTGCCGCAACATCTCTTCAAACCCAACGTTTATTGGAAACGAGCGTCAATAAGAGACGGGCTATTATTAGAAGATATACGGACAGTTTAAGAATGACCTCAGAACTGCATCTACCAGTGAGACCTCAGAGAACATGCGCAAAAAATAAACGTATTTGGACAATCTAATGAGATTCTAAAGGACATTTCAAAGAAAAAAATTTCAAGTGATGCAAATTAATGCGGAGCTAAACTTTTATTTTGCTACATTTTGGAAAATACAGCACTTGGAACCAAAAGTGTCATTTCTGACAGAATTATAATTTGTCACATTAGTACAAAAGCCCATTAGCTTTTATCCCAGGTTGGGCGGCTCTGAAATTAATATTCCGTAGGATTTTTTTCACTGGGTTGATTTTTAGAATAATTTCAAAATTCATACCCAAAAAATGAAGGTGCATTTGCTATTGCTATTGCTAAGGAAGGGGCTGGAGCTTCAGTGTTGTACAGTGTAGAACTGACCTCTGGTGACCACTCCCTCCAGATGGACCACGTTTGGATGGTCAAACTGTCCCATGATGCTAGCCTCACACAGGAAGTCCCGCCTCTGTTTCTCGGTGTAGCCCACTTTCAGAGTCTTGATGGCCACGGGCACGTCCCTCTTTCCTGGCAGCTTCAGCCGGCCGCTGCACACCTCCCCAAACTCTCCTGTAGCAAAGGCAGACCCCCAGCAGGCGGAGTTAGACCCCTCAGCGCCCCCGTTTAACACCCTTATCTGTATCTTTACACAACACATCAGTCTTGCTGACGACAGGATCCACTATTACATGGTGCCGCACTGACACACAAGGGAATCTGACCGTCAGACATAATTGGATCTGTGTACACAACACCCTTACATGGCAAAATCTAAAGAGTGATGCAGCGGCAATTCATCAACAATGATGCATCTTTCACACTGTAGCCTGAAGAGAAGACGTATTAATTACTCTGATTTCACAACCCCAACACCTTCAACCCCCTATTTCACCACAGCGCTATTAATAACCAGGCGGGGAGATGTGCCGGGCGCTATTGAAGGCATAAATATTTGCTTGTCATTGTGATGAATGAGCAAGAGTGAGGCAGGAGGAAAACTCACCTGCACCAATAACCCGCTCAATCTTAATGCAGGAGGCGTCCAGCTCCTTGGCGAACTGGTGCACGGCTCTGTTGGGATCCTCGTAGGTTTCGGGGTCAATGTAGGTTTTGGTGCCTGGAAATTTAACTGTAGAAAGGTAAGAGGATTACTGTTACGATGAAATATGCATGTCATGTCAAAGCACATGCCGTGATGGACAGGCGTGATTAGCGAGGGCCGGTCACAACAGTGGGGGGAGGGGCTCTCGAACGAAGCCGTCCCTGTGGCGAAAGGTCTTTCTGGTTTACACTTTTATTCTCCTCAAATAGGAATTAAAATGCGATTCGATTTTCCACTTAACCTTCACCACAAGGAGCTATCGGGAAGGTTCTGCGCATAGAGACGGGAGGAGCTGTCGCTCATTGGCTAATGGCTTTCATAAATCTGATTTGCTCTTTGCATGCTGGAGCCCTTCAGCTCGGATTAGACGCTGCAGAGCGCACGTTACAATTCGCTGGTTCTAAAACTCAGGATCATGTTTCACAAATAATAATAAAAGCTGAACAAGGTCACTCATTAGTGGCTAAATGACAGATACTGGTTTTAACTGTGTAGATAAATGGATGTTATTGTATTAGAGGTTCATCTGCATTATTGTAGTGACTACAGCTAAGCCATCAGTCACAAAGCTAGGAAAAAACTTGCCTGTATAAAAATGCTAATTCTGGCTAGCGCGTATATGGGATTTTAGTACTATTTTAGCATCAAGCTAACACCTTCCTGTTCTGGCTTGTAAGACATTCCATGTTTTATCTGAAGCTTGTAATAGGCCTAATATTCAAGCTTGTATGTAGCAGTGGTGAGGACCTTGCTCTTCTGATCAGAGGGTCACATGTTCAGATCCTGGCCCAGGTACCACTGAGGTGCCCTTAATCAAGACCCCGTCCCGCTACACTGCTCCCTGTCGATAGCTCCATGCTCCATGTGTGATGGGTTAAGTGCAGAAGTGTGGAGCACTTTGTGAGATGGTGTGTTCATTAAATATCACTCATAACCGGCCATAAATATCGAGAATCTGGATCAGGCCTTATGAAGGATGTCTGAGCGAAATGGGTCCCACTCATTTCAAATTCTGCTAATTACGCTGGTAGTGAATCTGCAGACTTCAGTCCAGCTTCTGAAGGCCTGTCCAATGAGAGCCGTCATATATCTAAATTGACCTAGATATTATGGAGGAGAAAAGCTTGATTTGATTATTTTCAATAACTGAACCGTGTTATTTCCAAAAAACCCGAAATTGTATAAAAGCTAAATAAATCCATAAATAAATAACGACAAAAAAAATCTGCTTGGAAGGACAGGAGTGATTCACTCTGTTGTAATCTCGGATATTAATTTATAGTTTATTATTTTACACTCTGACCAATTAACGTCTTCAACAGACTTTTCGCTCACACCATCTAATTACTGTCCGACCTGTCGTCCTCACTACACTGACACGTAATGAGATGCAGACACGTCACGCTGCGCTAAAAATGACTAAAATGGGCTGTTGCTAATTCATTAAATGACTAATCTGCTGCAGACGTGACGCTTGCAAACACAGGGCGTGTGATATCCAGTGACTGAGGCATTTGGATGAATGGAATGAGGAATCCCCCAATAAAAGCAAAGCCATTTACAGAAAAAGTAGAAAATTCAGGCTGAAAATAGTGAGAAAACAAAAACCAGACTCATCTATAACCATAATTCAAATAATAGCAGAGAAGAGCAATGAAAACTGTACCTAAAGACTCGAGAAAAAGATGTATCATATTAGGATATCCATATTTATTTAAATACTTAAAGAACATCTTCACAGGGAAAATAACTTCACAAGTTTTGACATTTTGATTTAATTTTAAATACACTTTTTTTTTTCAGACGTGAAAGGCTTGAAAACGATGCAATGTGCCAGTCGACCAATTCAGTGTCTCCATTATTACATATCATTCACACTAATATTAGAAGCTATAATAATGTTGTATATGTTAAATATGGTTTTGGTGTTGGGAAATAAGTTCATGGATGAAAACTGAACATGAATTAAAATTGAGCCACAACAGATACAGGGACTTTAATACAGAGCATGAGACGCCTGGTGAGGGGCGGAGTCATAACGAGAACATGAAAAGACCTAAACATGACTTAACGAAGGAACCGTGAGACGGCAAGACGAGGGCTTGGCAAAAACAAAACCAGACAGTGGAACCGTGACACATAATAATAATAGGATGTAATAAAATTGCAGCTCCATTAATTTAAACTGCACTCGACTTATCTAGAGTCTGTCTATATATATATATATATATTGATTTATTTATTTTAAATGTATAATATAAAATGTAATATATTTAGTCTTGTCATTTTACAGCCATTTTATTTATATATTTATTTACATTTTATTTAAGTACAACAAAGTATTTGATTACATATTTATTTATTTCCCTTTATAAACATTGACAAAAAAGGACCTAAACAGTGTAAAACTGTACTTTATGGTATTTAATAATAATTTGACTGTTATAGACATAGGGCTGTAAAAATATAAAACAATATAAAATGTAAAAATATGTTTTATATATTTATTATCCAGCCCTGGTTTGTTCAGTGGCCGCAAACGTTTCTCTTCCTTATGCTTCCTATAGTGGCTTCATCCATCTTTCTGTTGTCAGCGGATCTGATAGAATGTTTGCGGAATGTTGAAGGTATCGCTCTAACATTAGGAGCCGCGTGAAGAGCGTCCTCCCTCTCGTGCTACTACCACCCACACTGATGCCTCAGTCAGGCAGGAGCACCTCTCACTAGCGGGACGTCCCGGTGTGGAGCCGAGCTAGCAGAGCGGCGTGGCAGGTACTCAGAACACAGCGCTAGGAGTTAACATGCTAGCGAGGCCATGCAGCTGCGTGCCAGCGAGCTAGTGCTGCCACCTTGACCCTTTGTTTCCAAATCAGCAGTTTGCCTACAGCGCTGATCATTAGGGAAGCGTGTCCAGGGAGGCTGGCGGCGCTGCCGTCTCCAGGGGCTTCATTAGAGAGAGTTGAGGGAAAGCAGCTCGCTGGGTGAAGGGCCCAGAAACAGGGGCTTAGCGTCCAACCCACAGCTACGTCTTAGCCATGAGCAGAAACACGACGTTAACTCTGAAGCTGATACGTTGCGGATGCTACATCTGTCTTATTGCCCTGTTTTTATAAAGGTGGAGGCTGAGCTGCAGACTAATGAAAAAATGAAGACAAAATGAAGATGAAAGACTAATGGCTGCAGGCGAATGTGTGCACATCAATGATGCAATAGGCCGATCATGCAATATGCTTTTACATGTTCCACTTTGCTTTCCCTGCACCTGCCCCATGGAGAAACCGGCTGGAGCATTAACATTAACCAGAAGAGGACAGTAACAAAGTACTCATACTCGAGTACAGTGAGTATCTGTACTTCATTTGTCTTTTTTTGGGAAACTTTTAATCTTCTCTACATGTGTCATGTTTCTCGTTACTCGTTACTTTCAGAGTAACCTTAGAGAACGAGTTGGTCGCAGAGCCCTGCCTTTGAAAATAAACTGTACGGCGCATGTAAGACCACGCAACGTAAAAGACGAGTGAATCACTGGATACACTACAGTACAGGAAGTGTGGGGTAGATCATATATCATTAAAAAAGGTGTTAGTCAATCATCCATCCCCACTGTGGCATTTGGCAGTCGATTGACATATAGTGCAGCCAATCTGAGACCCTGTAACTAGTGTCACCGTGCATGTTTGGCCAATCACATAACCTACTGCAAACAAAAAAAAGAGTAAAAAAAAGAGTGAGGGAACTGGACCAAGTATGAAACTAAAATCAGACTTGGACTATGCAGTTCCATTTAGTTTCACTCATGTGTAATATATATATATATATATATTTTTTTTTTTTATTTATTTTTTTTATTATATATATATATAATTAAATTTCTTTTATAATTATATATATATATATATATACATTAAATGTTTTAAATTATATATATATATGCAAAACATCTTTTACTATTCTACTTTTAATTCTTAAGTGAAAATACCGAAGTACTTGCTTCCAAAAATACTTTGACAGTATGACTTTCACTTGTATTGGAGTAACATTTGTCTTTTCACTGAAGTACTGAAGTTAGGAACTTTCTCCGTCTCTGAAATGAACTGATAGAAGCTGATACTCACATTGGAAGTAAAGCTCCTCGTCTCCTTCCTGGTCGGCTTTGCTGTAGCCACAGTGTCTGCGAGAGGAAGAAGGAAGGAGCAGAATCAGTGTGTTGTTACTGGAGCACGAGCTGAAGGTTTACAGTGTTTACAGTGAAGAATAATGAGCCATTTCTGAATTAATTCTTCATAACTGGAAATTAATGCCAAACCGGACACTATACCGTATTATCTATAGTGTGAAAATGAGTAAATAATGGTCTATAGCTTGATGTCATGTCATATTAAGTTTTTTTAATAACTGTGTAACTATTAAATGTTACAGCTGGATTACAGTAGCTTATATATTAATTAATTTAGCATTTCCTTGTGTAATTACATGTAATAAATTACATGTGCAAACACAGAAGTGTTAATGAGTTACACTAATGAAAAGCAGCTGTAGCCGTGGATACATCATCAGTAATTACACCATTATTGTGTTTTATTATGAAATTGCACAGTTATTATGGACACTTAATATAATAAGGAGTGAAAATCATATACACAGCATGTGCTAATGTCAAGGGTGCGAGTGTTTTATATAACTACAGTCGCATGCAAAAGTTTGGGCACCCAGGTCAACTTGTATTTATTTTTATTTAGATAATTACCAAAATATAATAAAGCATATGCCTTTTACAGTGAACTTTACTACAGTTTACTGTAGTATTATAACATTTATGGCACACACACATTTATTTCTTCAATATTATCGCTTCTTTTTTTAATTTTTTATTTTTTAAGTGCCATATTTAAGGGCAGTGGTGTCTAGTGTTTAGGACTTTGCCCCTGAGATCAGAAGGTTGCAGGTTCAAGTCCCAGCCCGGGCACCACTGAGGAACCACTGAGGAACCACTGAGGAACCACTGAGGAACCTTGACCAAAGTACCGTCCCCACTTCACTGCTCCACGTGTGCACGTGTGATGGGTTAAATGCAGAGAATAATTTTCTCTGCATTATATATAATCTTAATACATTAAACTCTTAACTATAAGGGATAATAAAATATAAAATAAATATATATATATTTAAGACTGGGTTTTCAAACTGTTGCGTAGGACAGTAACGACGACGTGACTCATCACAGCACAACACTCAGGTGAAGATAAAGATGCTGAGACGTGATGGGAAAGCGGGAATGTGATGAGAGGAAAAACACAGGTGGAAAAACTGGGACAGAAAATAACCAGCATGACTGACAGGCGAGAGAATACACACACACACACACACACACACACAGTGTATATGAATACCAACCAGCACAATAGGGGTGTGATGACACACATTCAACAGCGTTCAGAAATAAAAGGAAATTTGCTTTTAAGTGTAAATGTATCTGAAATATGATTCATTTTATTTCCTCAATTAAAGAACCGAAACACTACAGACGGAAAACACCCTGAAACTCATTCCTCGGGTGGGGCAGCAGCACGGGCAGCAGCACACGCAGCATGCTGATGGGTGGAGGTGTGGGGGGGGAACTCCACATGCTGATGGGTGGAGGTGTGGGGGGGAACTCCACATGCTGATGGGTGGATGTTGGGCAGAGGGAGAGTGTGAGGGGGAGTGTGTGTGTGTGTGTGGGGGGGGGGGCGGGTAACTCCAGGGCTACGGTGGCCTGTGAGGGGAGGAAAAGCAAAGCTGCCGGAGCGGAGGAGACTCACAGGAGCGGCGAGTCAATCGGGCCCGCGAGAGCGTACCTTCTCCCGATGATGAAGCCGAACACCATGAAGACCAGGATGATGGTGCCGGCCACTGCCACCACGGCGATGATGATGACCGGGTTCTGCTCACTCGACACAATCGTGGCTACACACACACACACACACACACACACACACACAGAGAAACTGCTCAGATAAAGCTTTTCTCTAACTTGCTGTTCTGCAGCTCCGCTAGGACGAGACGGAGAAACTCAACATCCAACCCCCCCGCTCTATTTTAGGGTCTCGCCGAGTGCACGGTCGCACCGTCTCTGAAAATGGGCTTAATAGTCCCGTGGTAACGTGGTGCCCTTCATTTGAAGCAGTGACACATTCAGGTTGAGGCGGCGCAGTGACGGATCTGCGGCTCTGACTGAATTCGGCACTGGGACAGCAGCAGTATTTAAACAGCGCATCACAGCAGAAATGTGACAAGTATTCAGGCTTTTTATGCAGCAAAGCTCTGCTCAAATATCACAGAACCTCCACCTCTGAATCTAGAACAAAAGTAGAGCAGAAAGACAGGTCTGGCGTCAGCAAGTTAACTTTGTGGTGCATGTGAGACTGTACAGACTCTTTTTCCGTGTTAATTAAGTTTTAAAATGTTATTTTACAGCAAGTTTAGCAAGTTTAGCCGAGAAAGGCTTATAAATAAGCCATTTAATGACGGGTATGTACATAGCCACAATACCCTGACCACTACTGAGTAGGTCCCCCTTCATGTTGCCATAGCAACTCTGACTGTGATGCACCTTTCTATCAGAGTCAGCATTAACATTTGTGCAACTAGAGCTCTTATTTGGGATTGGGATAGACAGGCTATCACTTTCGGTGAGTACTAACCACACTCCGTGCTCTCTAGCCATCAGTCTGGCCCTCGTCAAACATTTTTCCTTCTTCCAGGACATTAATTTCAATAACTGACTGCTCACTTGACAAGTGCCATTTTAAAGATTTTTATTCACTTCACCACAGTGGTCATAATGTTTTTGATCAGTTTAGCTGCTCTAATCTACTTATTTACTTATAATTGGCTTAATTTAATTAATTTACGACAAAAAAAGTAACTAAACCGGGTGAAATGGCATTTAGTCACTGTGTGGTCCAATGCTGGAACCAGCCATTAATGGAAATGAGATTAACTGCATTATTCTATACAGCCTTCAGCTAAACAGTTCACAACTGTCACATTCTTTCCTTTTAACCTTTTATCAGTATATTTTATGTTTTTTTAATACATTAAAATTCTATTTTATTCTCTATGCTTGTTTTAATATCACTTTTTTTATCTATAGCTTTGCTTTTTATGCTTTTATCCTTTTTATTTCATACTTTCATATTTTCCATTTAACCTACACAGTTAATACAAACTGACCAATATTACGGTCATTATTATAGAAATCAGTATGATGAACAGTGTTTACGAGGTTCCCCATCCCCTCTGTGCTTTCAGCAGTTTGCTTAATGCTAATGCTAATGCTAATGCTAAAGCTAGTATTACTGAATATGCACGTGTGGCTCCTGTGGAAATGTCCTGGCTAATCCAATACAGTTGGGATAAGTGAGTTGTTAAGTAAATTAGAGTTTTTGTATAGATGGAGTATCAGGGATCTGTCTGTCTGTTAGTTTCTTCAGTGAGGGATAATGCCCGTCGTCCGTACCGGCTCCTGATGACTCCTCCCTGGTGGTGACCTCCAGTCTGGGGCCGAACATGCCGTAGCCGGCGGCGGTGAACGCTCGGATCTGAAACACGTACGCCGTGCTGGGCTTCAGGTTGTTCACGGTGGCTGACGTGGACTTGGACTTCACCGTGGAGTAGATTCTGTCCTTCTGCTCCTTCAGATAAAGACAGAGAGACAGACGATGACGTTCTGCATTCAAGGCAGTGAAAATAAACGCTTCACGCAGAGGGGAGGGTTGTGCTGAAGGGTTTGTGAAGAAGTGGCATTGAAAAAAGAAAAAGAAGAAGAAAAAAACAGAAAAAAGGACAGCATTCACACGTTACTGTGGTAACGGAGAGAAAAGCAGCATGTCAAGAGTGCCACTTCGTTTACAATGGTCATGTCAGAGGCTCGGGCCTCAAGAGGTTTCTCAGTCTCTCTCTCTCTCTCTCTCTGTCTCACACACACATTGTTAATGTAAGGGAGTGTTAAGGAAAGCTGATCCGCACTGTAAGCTGAGGTGTAAATCTCTGAAACGGTGAATACTGGGCTCTTTCAGAACATTTGCGGGTCCTTAAATGACATCACTGTAATCTCCCCTATATCTGTCAATAGTGGCCCCGGCTTTTATTCAAAAAATCATTTAGAAGGTCCAGCATGTAAGAGAGACTGGCTGCTGTTGGAGGATATTATTCGCCTCAGAGACGGAATGGTGATTAGTATTTATGGCCAGAAAATTTTGTGCAGCTTCTTCGTCTGAATGTTGTTTTGCATGTTACCGCACGTAGTTTGAGTGATGGGAACGGTCGTTTGATTTAGAATTTAAACTCGTTTGACGTGGAGATGAAGGGGCAAAATGAATTTTACAGAATTACAGAAATTTTGTTTAGACTTTCTCCCTTCAACAGCCTCCATTGACAAAATGTTTAATACGAAAAAGGTTCTTACAGTAAGATTCACTGCAGGAGGGCGGAGCCAAGGTGGTATGAACAGAGGATTAGCGTAAGAAAAATGTGGCGGGTCACTGGAGATCGGTTGGAGAAATGGATGTCAATAAAAGACGGGCTATTATTAAAAGATATACGGTATATACGGTTTCAAAACCTCATGTTATGAATTTGACTGAATTTAAGAGCAAATACTAAAAAGATAAGTCACTGCCAGTTCTAATTGCTAGTTAGCACTCCTCCGTACATGGCTCCCTACATACATATAGATGAAATACTTTTTAATGAACAGTCTGATTTTGGTTTCCTACTGGGTCCGACTCCCCCACACACTTTTACACTCGTTCTTTAGGAGAAATAAACTGAAGCTGCTAACTACACTAGGACACTTGTTGGCTGGAGTTCTGCAGTCTGAACACGTGCGGACGCTTGTTCCAAAAGACGAGGTCAGATTGGCTGCACTGTATTTCAATCACCGGTCACAGTGGGGATAGATGATTGGCTAACACCCTTTTTAATGACCTGTGATCTACCCCACACTTCCTGTACTGCAGTGTATTCTGTGGCTCATGGCTGCGCTGTCTCCTGCAAGTGGTAGTTTATTTTGAAAGGCAGGGCTCCGCGATTTGGGACAATGAAACAATATAGCAGTTTGTCTAAATGTTTTTTACTCAAAGAAGACTAGGAATGTAATTCTGACGAACAAAACGAGATTACTGAATACTACGGCTGCAATCTGTCATGAATTGGCAAAACAACATTCCTCTAAACTGAACAGCAGCTTTGTGCTGATTCAAGCTTGTCTCTAATTTTACACCCGGTCAGACTACAGGCCTGGGACATCGCCTGGGACATCGCCTGGGACATCGCCTGGGACATCGCCTGGGACATCGCCTGGAGACCGGAATCCAACAGGCCGATCAGAGGCTCAGCAAATGCCCTGTTTTAGTGCTTATGCCGAACTGACTGGTATGAGTGCGAGTTAAGACACTGGAACCTGATGAGGGGTAAAGAGGCACTGGGACAGAGCGGACGAGGGGTGAAGAGGCACTGGGACAGAGCGGACGAGGGGTGAAGAGGCACTGGGACAGAGTGGACGAGGGGTAAAGAGGCACTGGGACAGAGTGGACGAGGGGTAAAGAGGCACTGGG
>JBBIGC010000152.1:15504790-15518066 GCA_037576955.1 Lepidarchus adonis | reverse complement strand
GAGAGAGAGAGAGAGAGAGAGAGAGAGAGAGAGAGAGAGAGAGAGAGAGAGAGAGAGAGAGAGAGAGAGGATATAGGTAGGCACAGTTATATGAAATGTATGTATGACTCTACTAGTGAGATTTATTTCAGCAAAACACAACTCTAATTTATTTCACTCTTTCAGAGCCAAAACACTACAGATGAATAAAGCACTTTCAAAAACAATGTTTTATGAATATGTTTTTGTATTCTGTCTTGTAAGAAATACTAATAATAATTTCAAATTTCAGTAGATGATCTCATTATTATTTTAAAAATCAAAAGGTGTACCGTGATTCTTTTTCATGATATGCCATTTATATGCCAGCTCATCTTTTTTGGATATAATTGACATTCAGGCCGTTGAGTTCCGTCAGGGTTTAGTGTAATGTAACTTTTTTTTGGAGATAACAGCACTGCGTGTAAACTCCTTTTAAGTTCATTAAAGGTTCATGAGAATTTACAAATGGCAGATTTTTTTGTTTTCATTGCATTTAAAAATGGTCTAACTATGAACTAATGAACTAATTCTGCAAATCCATATATTAATATTGTATTAGGAAATTCTTCTTTCCTTTTTGTGATCATACTCAATCACGTGAAGGGCACCATTCACTGCTGGCCTTCGTATAAAGACAACTCAAAAAATATCCCAACGTGGCCATTCAGTCTGAGCTGAGAGCGGAAACAGTGTGTAGAGCGTTTCCTAGTGAAGAGTAACGGCCGCTCTGCAGAGCTGCTTTAGTGCCGACACTATTCAGACAGTGTTGAGGAGTGAAGGCACCAGGCTCCATTATGATTGAACTACACTGCTGCAAACTGGCCTATTCAAGCTCCGCCCACAAATACATTCCTTCATAACTGTTGTTGTGAACTTTACAGAAAGACAATAAGGTTTTCATTTAATTCTGGGCTAGATGCACAGCATTTCCTAAACGATACGCTGCCCATTCTATAAGCCTCAGAAAATGCTCATATATGTTTTAATACTCAGTGTTAAAACAGATGTTCCTACTTCAGATCTGAATCCAACTTGATCTCTGGAGCTTTTGTAGTAACATAAATACTACATAAATACTAATACTAATAATACTAATACTAATAAATAATAATAAAAAAAAATATTAATAAAAATTGGACCTTTCTAATATCATGCCACCACGCAAGAACTACGCTGCAGAATTTAATATATAGTCTGTATAGTCTTTAATATGCAGTCTGTAATGTCTGTAATATTTCGTTTTGTGTAATTCTAAATCTGAGTTTTTGAGAGTTTGAGAGTAACATATCCTCACCAAATATTATTGCACGATCCTCTCACATTTTATGTAAATGCTATGAATAAAAATGCAGCTTGTGTCTAAGCATATGCTCTTTCTCAAACACAATGTCATAGTCCATCAGATCTTCTGTATTTTACCTGTTTTACATTTTGGTTTACGGTAAAATTGTCACTTTGCGAAGCTAATAGTACCAACAACTGAATGTACAAAAATATGTTAATATAGATGTTCAAACATAACTTTACACTTAAAACACTGTCACACAGTTTGAAAAAAGTCAGAATGTTAGTATATATTATAAAAATAGCTCATATGCATGTGACATCACAGTAGAAGGAGGTCACATACTTTTAGTGATAGAAATCCACTTGAATGCAATGATAATACAGGTAAAAATAAAATGTTTAACCTGGAATGTCTTTATTAAGCTAGTGATCTGTGGATATGAGGCCAGGAATTGGATTCCAATCTCCACTGACTGTTTCTTTTAGTAAATTGCAAGGCTTCTAGCGCCACTGCTAATTTCTGCGCAGTTCTCACTACTAAAAGCAGCCATGTTGCATCATGTCTTTCCTCTCAGTCCAACTAAGAAGGTGTTCAGATGGGAAAGTGTCATTGATGCATCTATTATAAATACTACAACCACTTTCTACATGAATTAAAAGCAAAGACTGCATGTAAAACTGCAACAATAAGATATTTAAAAAATGCAGATTAGACTAATCTGTAAGAATGTGGTTCGGAAATGTTCACACTTCACACACTTGAGATCTTTCTGTTCCACTCGTCCAGCATGTTTCCTGCTGATGCAGAACTCAATCCAAACACTGTGAGCAGAAAGAAATGTACGTTATCTCCAGCTGTGTTCAGTTAAAAATAATATCCAGTGTTTTAATGACCAAACAGATCTTATTCACTTTATTGCAGAATGGGAATAATGGGAAAATGGAACAGAACAGGTCATGGAAGCCCTTCAAGTAGTGAGGCACTTGCTTACATGAGTAGAATTCCCCACATTACACTGGAAGAGGAGAATTTTGGCAAAATGCATGTTATTCCTAAAATAACGATATCAGAATTTGCTCAAACCATATGTGGACTCTAAAGTAAGAACTAACTAATGGCTTCTTTAGTTGACATTTCCTAGAGCCTGAGTAGACTGATGTTGAGATGTTTTGGTTATTTTTTCTCAGAATTTTTTATGCTTTTAAGGGATGATGGAACTGAAGACTCCTCAGCCATGAAGGATTTAATGAACGATACATTTTTGCATATATTTATGGTAGATTTCAGCCATCTTGACTTAATAAAAATAATAAAATAAAATAAAATATTTCCTGCCCATTGATTAGGCACGTTTCTGCTTCAGTGAGGCGCAAGTCTAGATTTGGTCCAGATTTGAATGATTCACCCGCTTCAGCTCAGTGAGGTTGTTAATGAACGGATTAGTTGGTGTTATTAGGTTTTGGGAGCAGGGAAAACCCTCAAATATGCAAAAAGCAAGACTGGAAATATCCAGGAGCAAGTCTGTGAACCACCGTTCTAAGGCTTAAATAGGTTGGAGCTAAAAGTGACCAATAGGGAGATGCAGAAGGCCCTAGATGGTTCTCAGACCTGCTCAGGACCTAAGCTGATTACAATGATTGCATATCAGCTTGAAACACAAGAGGGATAAGACAAGGACTCCGGTCTGACCTCCCTTGGTCCCAGCTTACTCCACCATTGTCCAAGGAGCATGTTTGTGGATGAGCTCACCAGCTCAGACCAGCTGGAGAATATTCCACAACTTATTAAAAAAATCTGAATAGCAAAAAAAGGGAGAACGAAGGCTTGGGTTCTCAGCCCTGTTGGTTCCCATGGAACTGCATTATTTGTCAAATATTGAAATGACTATCTAGATGTTCAGCCACCACTTGCAGCTGAAGGTTGAAACAATGAGACTATGTGTGGTCCATTAGCTCCTGTATGGTCTGTATGACTGTGTATAAACGTGGCTGTGCTAAACCTTAACTTTATAGAGGAATATTATGGAATTGTATTTAAAAATCCCCAACGATAGGACATGGCTTATACATTGATTTTGCAAACCTGGTCTTGGGTGTGGCCTAAAAACATGAAAACACATTCACTAAGAGTTTAATTCAGTGCACAAAAATGTGCAGCGAATGGTTAGTTACATTTAAATAAACTGTTTACTGCAGCAATGAACAGTTTCAAAAGCAACAGAAAGCAAAGATAGATCAGTGACAGGTCAGTATAAAACACCATTGCTTACCTCCACTTTCCACTGGAAAATGGAAACAAATACGTTATTTGCAGAAACTAGCATTGGTTAGCAGTTAGCCTAGCCATCATGCTAGTCTTTGATGCAGCAAAATATTAAAACTCTCTGTGTAGTGTACAATAAAACTGGTTGTAAAGTTGATCTCGTCTAAATGCAGCATATGATTAGTTTTACTAAGTATAACCTGCTTTATATAACCGGTTGTTATATTCTGGTGAATACGATTAATGAATTTGGAGATAAATAAGAGAGAAGAAAACCCTTTCTTTAATGGGGAATGAAGTTCTCTCATTTAAATCGCGCTGCAGTACTGTGATGTCAATCATCCGTCTACATGTAAATTCTTCAGTATAAAATTAGCAACAGTGAAATGCAAAAATTATTACTTATTTTTTTGTCACTAATGTTGGACACACATTCATCTCAAATATTGTAGATGTTGCCTCGTCATTATTTTTATATGAACTTGACAAAGGTGGTTTTGTCTACAGCTACTATCACCAACATAACCATTTTCAGATAAAAGCATTGTTAAAATATTCATACATGGTCATACACACATGCACTCATTGACATCCTATAAAATCAAAGCCTCCAGAAGATCTTTGCTGGGATCTGTCAGTGAGTTCAGGTTTCAGTTCCTCTGTCTTTTTCCTGCAATAGCAGTTTTAAATTTTAAGATGCACATGTGAAGAATACGTCTCCAGCAGTGGGGGTAAGACTGTGGGTGTTTAATAGGAATGTCCCCAAGCTTAGCTCAAGGACTGCCAGTGCAGATGACAGCTCCAAACAAACCCATTCGAGCTGCCCTCTTGTAGCGCGGGTGCTGTACTGTAGGCGGTGGGCCGTTTGGCATTCGATGAAAAGTGGGTCTTGTTTGGCCTACAGTGGGGAGTAATTAAAAAGCGCCCAAGCCGAGTCGGCTCCTCTTCATAATTTATCCATAACAGCAGATAGTAAATAATGATCCCACTCTAAAGCGGCGGATGTGTGAAATATTCATGCTGGATTAATTAAATGAGTGTCTTATTGAGGAGTCTCTGTGGCACATCGCTAAACTTTGGCCGAACCCGATGCAGTTCAAAGCGTTTTTGCCCTCAGGCTGAAACAACTACGCAATCAATATCATGGTTCTTGGCTTATATAAGTATGTTGCATTTTTGCGCATTGTTTTGTCTGTTGATCAACTTCCACCAAGATTTGACATGTCAGACATGAATTAGATTTAACTATTAACCAACCAAAGTAAAAGCTGGGGAAGAGCAAGAATCACAGCTGAAGTTATGAAGATTTACGTGGCCCATCCACTCTATTAGGAACTCCTGAAACCTCATCATAGGTTAGATAGTAACTGATGTGTCCTGAGAATGTACCTCCACCCAAAATAATGTTTGGCCTCACTGGGCTTTTCAGTATAACTTCTAGGTTGAGGAGTTCTAACCTTCTATTCAGTTGGAAACCAACCATTGATGATGGTGTAGAGCAGAGGTTTAAATCTCAAAATATGGAATCCATCTTCCATATTTGTGTAAATAGGGCCAATCATTTACATGAACAGTTTAATTAAGCACCAGTTAATATAAAATACAAAATTTGTTTTTGAAGACTTCATTTGTCAGAAGATACCCTCAAAAAGATCAACAAATAGACATCCAATGATGAACAGTTTGCAGTTACCTATCGTTTTTTTCAATTGTGACAAATCTTTGGCATGAAATATTTGCTAGATTTAAAAATGGTTGTAGAATTCAGTCTTTAAATATTATTTTCTAAAGAGACATAGTTGCCATAGCAGTGTATTGACAATAACTGCAGACTGTGGCCACTTTGTGTCTCAGTCAAGTGGTCCTATCTAATCAAGTAGGTAGTTCTTCACCATGTTGGACAAAAAAAGCCTACAGATACACTTGTGGTAAACTGAGTGGCCAGCTTTGCATAAATGTAGTGTGTAAACACTGTAAAAGTTTCAACATTGTTGGAGTCGCTGTTAACAAAATTTCGTTCTGTTGTACACTGTCGGTGTACAATTATGAAAGACTTAGACTAGGCTTTATTGTCAAAGTCTAACACACCTCTCCCCCCAGTATATGCTGTCTACATTAGCAAACTGTAAAGTTGATGCCCCCAGCTTCCAGCAAACTGTAAGGGAGCCAGCAAAGCACAGTCCCTCTGGTGCAGTTCCACTCCCAGGCTGCAGAGGGCGACAGAGGCCCTTCAGGAGGGGCATTTAGCAGACATGAGCCACACCTGGCCCTGACCCTTTATAAGCCGGCTGCCCCATTGACAGGTGCTGAGTTCTCTGCTTATTTGGCTATTGTCTGACCCTGCTGGTAATTGGTAAAGTGTCTGGACTTTATTGTCAAGCACTTACTTTCTTTTCTCTGTCTCCTTGAAATTTTCTACTCCATTCCTACTCTCTAGTCATTTTCTCAACCTGCCTGTCTGTTAGCTAAGCATGGTAGCGTAGTTATAAACACAAAACAAAACAAAGGGGGGGGCATATACGTTTATTAAGCAGGGCCATGGCTCAGCTCTCCTCAGGATATGTGAAGTGTTACTTTCTGTTTAAAGTGACGGTTAATCCTGCGGAGGAAAGCCCTCTCACTGCTGCACTTAAGTCCTCCACACACATCATGTCGCCCCCATTTGGCACGTTACAGAAACTATGCAGAAAAGAATTGAACAGGTTTGTAAAACTGGGCTCTAGGCAACAACCTGGGTGGATTATTCTTAGGAACATCCCTGTATCTAGAAATCATGAATGTTTCAGACGTTTTTTGAATATATGCCAGCCAATCAGAAAAATGAGCATTATGAGCATCAAATATCAACAAACTCTAGTGCACTGGGAACCCACAGGACCACAGCCCACATAACTGATCCATCTAATCAGCTAATTCTCAAACTTTCTGTAAACTGAACCAGTTAAGTCGAAGGCAGAAAATATCTGAAACCTTGCGCTGCAGAAGGTCTGCAGTACTGGGTTTGGGATTCACTTTTCTCAGGATATAATATTATGAATATTGGTATTATAAGTGTTAACAGTGGAATCAAGTAATATAGTTGTAACAGCCTTAAGATATTTTAGTAGCTCACAAACTTCAATTCAATTCAATGTACAAAAGCTGTACATTGAACAGGCTCACTCTTCATGTTGCCTTCAAATAGATAAGGAAAGGAGAAAGGCCTTTGAGAAGTCAACCATCACATGTTTGCATGTCCTTTGTATAAGCTCAGATGTTTCTTAGCACAACCTTAAAAACAAACTGGCAGTTTGGTGAAATATAAAAAACACCTGCCAACCCATGTGCCATACATAAAGTAAACCAGCCAAGTTGGGCTAGAGATTACTGTAATACAGCATACAATACGCTCTACCAATTATCATCACACACTCTTTTAAATATAGTTAATTTATAAAATGCATTAGTTCTAGTGTGTGGCATTAAAATATTAGGATACAGGTACATAAAATACATCAGGAAATTAACAATAATTAAATAAAAAATCTGTACATAAACAAAGTACATAAAATATATAGAATTCAAAGTGATAATATAAAAGACATGTTTGGCCCCACTTTTTTAATGTCCATATTAATGTATAATTACATTAAATTAACAGTGCTTGATGCAAGTGTAAAAAAAAGTGCAATGTGATTACATGAGTGAAAACTGCAGTTAATATATTTAAGTAATTACACAGATCTATTATGTATTTAAATGCATTTACAAGTGAAAAATTTAATTAAATAATGTGTTACTGTAATCCAGTTGTAACATCAGTTACAGAATTACTAGACATTGATTAGATACACTTAACCTAAAACTGTAGCAACAGCAATACAGGACAAATGGTAACAATTTAGAGCAGGGGTGTCCACACTTTTTGCAAGCTACTTTTTTACATTGACCAAGTCAAAATGATCTAACAACCATAATATATACTTGGCCGCTATTTTACTCTGATGTCGAAAACTGAATGATAGTCAGACTTGCATAGTCCTTCACCTTTCTCTTTCTTAGCTTTTCAATGGGTAGCCAGTGTTATTTGAAATGAACGGACTGATTTTTTTTTTACTTCTTTCAGCTCCATCATTCATTTTTACACCCTTTCTTTGGAAGTAATACATTGGAAGCCGCTAACTAGGTAACTTGTTGGCTTGAGTTTAGCAGTAGCTCGCGTGGTTACAAAAGACAAGGCCAGATTGACTGCACTGTATGTCAATCACCTGCCAAACACTACAGTGGGGCTGGATGATTGGCTAACACCATTTTTAATGACATGCAATCTACCCCACACTTCCTGTATTGTAGTGTTTCCTGTGGGTTGTGGTTCACTGGTTCTTGGTCTCACGTTTGCGGTAGAGTTTATTTTGAATGGCAGGAATCCGCAAATGACTGGCGTGCCTTTGTGATCGAGCAGTAGATGATGATTGACATACTGAGCATCCATGATGTTTAGAGTAACAAATGGCAACTGATGCTCCACAGCCTCTGAAGGTGCAGTGACCATGGCCTCAAGATTTGGTAAATTTCACCCCCTTTCACCACCCTGGTCAACAGTCATTCCCCAGTGAGCCCAGTGTCCAGCTGGAGTGTGAATAGTGAGCAGTAATGTGTGAACACCAATTGCCTGTCAACGTGCAGTTTCCCACGCTCATGTTCATGAACCTACACTGTCCCATGACAATTAAAAAAAATTCCCCATAAAGGGTTCATGTAACCTGACATTTCTTTTATTAAATAAACCTGCTGTAACGAACCCGTGTTTTTTAGAAAGATTTGCAGGAAGGATGATCTTCAGTCAATTTAATTATAATTAACCATGAAAAACATTAACAAATATGCTCAAAGACATAGACAGAAGGTCATTACACATAAGCAACACTGACAACCAGGGACAGAGAACATGGGGGATAAATAGACCGGACACCTGGTGAAGTGCGGGAAAACAGAACAGACACGTGACCCAGACAAGACCTGGGGAACCGTGACACATGCATTTATAGAGGATATACACTTATAACCTTATTTTTCACGAATGTGAGACTGAAACTAAAGATTCTGACGGTTCTGCAGTTCATGGGGCTGGTGATGGGTGGAAAGTGGTAAGTTTTGTGATTAAGAAACTGTTCAGTGGCTCCCAAGATGCATTAGCCCTACCATCAGAAGGTTGCCGTGTCGATCCTTGGTGGAGCCAAGAAAGCCCGACTGGCTTTGCCCTCATCTGTGTGTGTTGCTAACTGCTAGTGGGTGTAGCAAAACTGGCATCCATGCACATCCTGTTACTTTGGTGGCACTGGGAGAAATCATGCTCACAAATTCACCCACAAATTGTGAGTAGTATCTTCTGACTGAGGAAGTGCTAATGGAGTTGAAGATGGCTAAATTCGGGGGGGGGGAAATCTGAAAGAAATGGGGAAACCCATTTTCAAACAATACAATGAGTCCTTTTCTGCTCAAGCTAATTTGCATGGTCACGTTTAAGCCTTAACTGAAGGTATAGCTGAAGAATATCAGGTAGGAACGAAGAAAGGGCGAATTCCATGATCTAGAAAGAGGCGAATCCATTTAGCGCCATAAAAACGATGAAAAGAACCATAAAGCACATCCTGTAATGGAAGTGTAGCCCACTTCTCGTGGTGTAAGCATTCTAGCAGCTGAATTCTCTACTAGCTGAACTAATGATGATGTATTAAGAGAACTGAAGTTTTCTAGAAGCAATTAAATAAAAACATGGACGATTTCTGCCATAATTCCCTATAAAAATAACCACTCACAGGTGTCATATAGTGTCAGACAGCGCAGCGGCAAGTCTGTTTGAGATTACTAAACAGCTAGACACAGTTTGAAAGAAGCATGGGATGATTAATGCATGAAGTCTGCCAGATGCTAATTGGTGGGACATCAGCTTCCATTACCTGTTAGCTACATTAGCCTTGTAGCTTCAGTACAAAGCCAAAGATGTTCAAGAACATTGGCTGATTGAATTCATTTAGTATAAAGACAAAACGTAAGCTCGGGGGAGGGGGAGGGACAGTGTCTTCGCTGTTTCAGCTCCTAAATTGTGGAATGATCTGCCAAGCACAAGCATCTTCCCTGCAAATCTTTAAATCACTTCTTAAAACCCATTTTTCTCATTGGCCTTCAGCACCATGCAACTTTTATTTCATCATGATTTGAGTTTTTATTTCTGTCTTGTTTTACTCTCCGTTGTTTTTACTTTGGAATTACATTTTATTAATTTGATAGATTTTTTTTGCATTATAAACTGTTTTGTGTATTTACTCTTCTGTACACACTTTAAAACAACCAGATTGAACCAAGTGCTACACAATTAAACTGGATAAAGAGGGAAATCTTCTTCTTCCACTAGGTTATGGCTTTAAGGATTTGAGGGAAGGAAGGAAGCTGAGGGGAGGATGAGGTGCATCTCTGGGACGGGCTGCTTTGCATGTCACCTTTGGAGCTGGGGGACGTCCCGCAGTGTGAGTGACAGGAGTGAGGCTGGTGTGTTCCTCCTACACCTGAGTCTTTGTCAGTGTGTTGTTGTAAAAATGGCATCGCTGTGTAAGAGTCCAGCATTGTGTTCTTCTGTGATGTTTCTGTGTTTTTGTGTGTGATTAAGATGTGTGTGAGCGTGTTTGTGTGTGGTTTTACATGTGTGTGTGAACAAGTGAGGCTGTGTGTGTGTGTGTGTGTGTGTGTTCTCTGTGGGAGGCTAAAGCTCTAGGTGCTTGTTTGTTAGTGTAAGGCATCTGTTCTGGGTGTCAGGAAAAGAAGCCTCTGGCATAGTACACTACCACACACACACACACACACACACACACTGCATTGGGTTGAGCTGGGGATAAGTGAGGGAGGGAGGGAGGGAGGGAGGGAGGGGTAAAGAAAGAAAAAAAGAAAAGAGAAAGGACAAGAAATAAAGGATAAAAGGAAGAAAGAGAAAGGATAAGGGAGAAAGAAGGAAAAGAGAAAGGATAAAAAAGAGAGAGAAAGGATGAAAGAAAAAGAAAAGGGAAAAGAAAAGAAGGAAAGGGAAAGAATGAAAGAAAGAAGGAAAGGGAAAGAATGAAAGAAAGAAGGAAAGAGAAAGGACGAAGGAAAGAAGGAAAGGGAAAGGATGAAGGAACGAAAGAAAGAATGGACGAAGGAAAGAAAGGATGAAAGAATGAAAGATAAACAGTAAGAAAGATAAAGGATAAAGTGTTAAAGAGAGAAAAGGAAAGAGGGCGATGGGAATTGGTGCAAATAAATGGAGGGAGAGAGAGTGTGATGGTGGAACAAGAAAGAAAGGAAGAGAGAAAGAAAGAAAGGTAGAGGGAGTGCGAAGGTGGAGGAGAGAGAGGGGCGAGAGAGAATGCTGCATTGATTAGGTGAGTGATTAGAATGTATGTTGATTTATTTCGCTCATTGATTTTCCTGCAGAGCGATTTATAGAGCGAGACTTTTCCCCAAATACAAACAGGTTTTCATATCTTCACACAGGATATGAAGCAGATTATAATCCTGTGATGATGATCTACACTTAGTAGAGATGAATCAGTCAGTAGAGGTGTCTTACACCTGCAGTCTGTCATTCTGCTTTAACAACCGCTCCAGCTTCTCCCAAGAGCATCCGAGGCCTTCTGCTTTTCCTAAACTCACTTTCAGTATTGATTTTAAATGAAGGAAAGTGTGTGTGAGAATACCTTTTTTTTTTTTTTTTTTACTTTTCAAGATGTAAAACTTCACTTTGCAGGAAAAAATAAAGAATTTACCTACCTGAATAATACAAATCTGCAATTTATAAATTCTCTTGACCCCTTGTTTTATTCTAACATTCTAAAATACACAGGTGATCTGGAAACAGGTGAGGAGATGATGACTGGATATAACATGAGCATCCACCATCCATCCAAGGGAATTTGACAGTTCACAAATAATGTTAGACCTGAAAATGTCTGCTGTGGTCACACTCCACACAAAAATTATATATTACTTTCTTATGTGAAAATGGCCACAAACACTTCCCCCACAAGATGCAAAAATCAACATCTCATACTACGCGTGGCATAAGTGACTTGCATACACATGTTAGCATAAGTTGATTTTAGAGCGACATATGCTGCCATCAAGTTGACATCTGGTACATTTACATTTATTCGTTTGATCAAAGATACAATATCAATCATGTATTTAATTTGACGACACGAGTGCTACATCACATTTACAATTATTTACAAGTGTCAGTGGAAACATTTTAAATATTTTTTTAATAGATATTTTTATATTTATATCAATGCTTCTCGATTATTTTCTGTTACGCTCCCCTTAGGAAGAGAACTTTTCGTGCCCCCCACGACTATAAATAGTGTCATTTGTCTATAAAATTGTTATTATAAGTACATCTCTGCGTAACATTGTATCCTTATTAACATTAAAGAAAAGCAAAAAAAAACTATAGATCATATAGACTGATTTATATATAAGATAAAGAAATGAGAAAATCTCAGATTCTTGTTATAACTTTGTTTTTACTATTCCATAACATCAGTAGAATCTGTAGATTAATGATAGCAAGTATTCATATTCCACAGAAATCTCTAAGTAAAAAAAACCCAAAAAAAACACCAAACTGAGATTCGCCCGGAATATGCACGTCAGTAAAAGGGTTGAAACTCAAAATGTGACATTTTTATCAAAACCCCTCACATGGTCATTGTCAAAAATATCCTACCATTTAAAAAGTTCTGAATCTTTGTCAACTTCATCTACCCATCGTCAAATTTATGTCTTACTTTTTTGAATACCTCTGGCCACCATTGCAAGATATATGGAATACATATGTTTGACTCAATTACCTGACCTTGTACTTAAATGAGCATGCGTGTCTGTTTTGTATTCTGACTGTCCATGGAAAACACAATCTTAGTTTTTCCTGGAATGCAGCAGACTAGCCCTGTGTTTGGTTGTGTCTGTACTTCCTGTCTTTGCCCCACCTTGTGGTAACCATGATTGGTTGTGTCACCTGTCCCTTGTTGGTGTCCCTGCCCAGTTTCCAGGTGCATGTCATTACCATGGGTGTAAAGTGTCATGCTTCCTGTTCCAGGGCGCGGATGATTGCTAAAATGTCAAGCTAGTGGTTATGGTAGTGGTGTCTTTAGTCCTATGTATGTGTAGTAAAGTCCAAGTTCACCTGTGTAAATAAACACTTTGCAAAGAAACCTCGCTGCAATTGCTTCCAGTCTACTCCTCCCGCTTACATGGAAGACATGTTCATGTTTCACACCCGATACTGTTGATCTGCTGTGAAGCTTACAGCCATGAATCCCTGTGGACATTGAGTGTGAGATCAAGCCTCAGCCTTGACCACACCGTCCGGCACAGGACAGCACTACTGTCTCAGCCTTGGCCCCATCGTCCGGCACAGGACAGCACTACTGTCTCAGCCTTGGCCACGTCGTCCGGCACAGGACAGCACTACTGTCCCAGCCTTGGCCCCATCGTCCGGCACAGGACAGCACTACTGTCCCAGCCTTGGCCACGTCGTCCAGCACAGGACAGCACTACTGTCTCAGCCTTGGCCACATCGTCAAGTCAAGTCAAGTCAAGTCAATTTTATTTATAAAGCGCTTTTTACAACTGACATTGTCACAAAGCAGCTTTACAGAGTTTATAGAATCCGGGTCCGAGCCCCAAATGAGC
>JBBIGC010000152.1:15481860-15494963 GCA_037576955.1 Lepidarchus adonis | reverse complement strand
CCTGGTTCCGAGAATCGAACCTGGGACCCTTCGGTCACAAACCCACCTCTCTAACCATTAGGCTATGGCTGCCCCAAGAAGATCTCCAATGCAAGTTAGAGACTGCTTGAAAAAACAAGAGAAGTCCATACGGATGCTATTTGAAACCATGGTTTAACTTGACCAAAGGTTTTACAAAGTGGATGGATGGTTTAATTCTGAGTAAGTTTAAAATTAATGACATTTCTAAAGAGTTGTAGACACATTTATTCCCAAAACAATCAGCTTAACACTGGCTAAAGTCTTTTTGTCAATGTAGAATTGGTCCTTGCATTTGATCATTGTAACAACCATGTGTTGACCTTAGTTATTCCATATTATTATTGTTCCATCCAATGATAATTAAAATTACACACATTACGTTTTAGTGGGTATGCACACATCCAACTGGTTTCCTAGTGGACATAAGGCTTATACCTGTTATACGGAATGAAGGTCAGGGAGGTCAGCCAGGCTCGTTCTCATCCCACCATGTGCGAAATGGGGAACAGACATGTTGTTGTTACTTGTGAAAGCACCTACAGACTACAGATACCCGAGAACAGGCCTCGTCCCCAGGCAAAGGTAGAGTTGTCTCTTAATTGCATGAAGATGCTTGAGTCTAGTGTTGTAATTGTCCATTTTATTAGAAATACTTACCTTCTATTTCCATTCACTAGCCACTTTAATAGAAACACTTTCCTTGTGCTTCTGCTCACTGACAACTTTTGCAGAAACACCTACGTTGTATTTTCACAAAATTCTTTATTAGAAACACCCACCTTACACTTCCACTAACTGACCACTTTATTAGAAACACCTACCTTAAACCTTCACTCACTGACCATTTTATTAGAAACACCTACCTTAAACCTCCACTCACTGACCAGATGCCACTGCCTTCAGCGAAACTAGCCCACTGTTCACCATCGTCCAGGATCTTTGCAGAATTTTGGGCCTTGACTTCATTCTGTAATATGTGCAAAATAAAAAATAAAAAAAAGTTTTAAATTTGAAACATATAACATATATTACAAATTTGTAATATATATATGTATGTATATGTGTATATACAGAACGTTGTCATATGCAAAGGATAAAAGGTATTTCTTTTTAAAATTTATTATTATTATTTATTGTGACCAATAAAGGATGAACCTGTGCTTCCTCATTACTGCCTCCACAGGTACAAACACAGCATTGCAATCTGGACAGAGTTTAACAGAGCCTTTTTTAAGGATTTTTAGAACAAGCAATTGCCAATGTAACGTCATACCGAAGTTAATCAAGCGGCTCTAAAAAAGCCCAGGTCATTCGGAGCACATGCTTCTATCCAACACTTGAACACCTGTGTTCTGGTAGTTTGGTGCTGGTGCACCTCTAGGTTTATCTGCCTCTGTCTGTGGTTCTATAGTCAGAAACTGCCACTGATGGAATTCTGAAGCACAGCAAACACAAGGAGGTGCTACAGGTGTGTGATTCCCATAACGTGGCCAATGAGTTGCTTGTTGAACGGTCTTCACTGCGCTGTTAAATCATAGGAGATGATAATTGTGAATGTCAAAGCATTTGGATCTGCAGTAATGGTGGCACTGATGTCTGATCTCAGTACCTGCAGAGAGGAAAGATTATTAGTGCGTATTGCTGCTCACTACAGAGAATAAAAGAAAGGACCTTGGTTGCAACCTTACACAAAGGATCTGTGTGCACATGCATAATTTAATTTAACGACTCTTTCAGAAGTGGCAAAACAAGCCAAAGCAAGTGATTTCCCCCAGCAGTTCATCTGAGGAAAGCAGGGAGGTGCTTTTATTATTCTAATGCTCTTCTGAAAGGGCCAAACAAACACACTCTCTCCATCCGTGCACTTTAAAGACAATAGCAGCAGCGGGTGGAAGTAGCCTTTCTCAGAATTCCAATTTGTGAATTGCTAATCTGGTTTTCCACGCCGCCTGCCATTCCCTTCGTCCCGGGACCCGAGCCTCGCAGAAGGTGAAGACTGGGACTCAGATAAGAGGCCAAGGTTTGGCTTCTGGGCTGTGACGAGCTCAGCTTGTGTTTCTTTCTCTTTCTCTGTGACTCAAATACATTTCAATATTTCACAACCATTCAAAAATATCATTTCATTTCCCTATTCAGTTACATTAAACATTTTGACACGTCGCCTCCATTCCTGTCAACACTGGTTTATGTGTCAGACAGTGTTGAGGCTGTTTGGTTTGCACGAGTGGGAGTGTTGGTGTTTAGTTTACAAATAGAAAGAGCTCTTTCTTTTGTCGTGTGTTTTTTTTTTTGTTTGTTTGTTTCTGAAAAGTTTCCTTAAGTCCTGAGAAGGTTGATGACACTAAATGGGAGATTTTAAACTTTTAATATGTTTATCATGTCACATATGACATTAACCAAAAAACAGAAAAAGATTAACCAACAAATTAACGTTTCTGAAAGTATGTTTTCTTTCTTTTTTCCTTTTTAATGGATTATTTAAAAAAAAACAAAAAAAAAACCCATTGTTGTGTTTCTTATACATAACTACAGACAGATTTATCAATCAATATGTTCATCAAACAACCTGTATAGTAACTAAACGAATTTGGATGAATCACACTTTATTGACTATTAGTCAAATGACTACATCATGACGTGTTACTATTAATTGTTTTTGTCAAGACAATACTCATATCTCCAAAATAATAAAATATACAAATATATTTTTAGCATTTTTTTGTCATTAAAAAACACATTTGTAAAAATTTATATTGGTCGATTTGTCATTATTATTATTATTATTATTATTATTATTATTATTATTTGGATAACACTGAAGGGGGTATTTTAAGCTTTTATTATCATGTTTATTATTATATCACATATGACATATTACATGGAAATGAACCAAAAACCAGAAAAATATCAACCAAAAAATTCACGTTCTGAAAGTCTTTCTTTCCATCTTCTGTGTTCTTTCGTTTTTCCTTTTTAATGCATTCTTTCCTAAAAAAAAAATAAAGAGGACCAATATTGTCGCATTTCTTATGCATAGCTACAGACAGCTCTACCAATCAATATGTTCAACAAACATCCTGTTTAGTAGAAATGAACAAAATTGGATGAATCACACTTTATTGACTATTAGTCAAATGACTATATCATGATGTGTTACTATTAATTGTATATGTCAAGGCAACACATCTCTAAAATAATTTAAATTTATTTTTAGGATTTTATTTCATAAAAAAACACATTTGTAAAAAAATTTATTGGTGAATTCATCATGATTTTTTTTTTTTTGCATGGTCCAATGGGCTTTTTAATTTTTTTTTTTTAAAATGACAAGGAAATACTCAATTTTGTTCCAACATTGTTCATTTGTACCTTTTTGTTTCTGCCAAATCAGTTTCTTTCCTTTTGGTTGGTGGTGAGAATATTACTTCATGATCAACCTCTTGCCTGTTTTACCTGGACCCACCTCCTGGAGCATGTTTCATCTTCTCCCTGGGCTGGGGTGGGAGGTGCAGGGAGCACTGAGAGACCTTCTCCCTGGGTTGGGGGTGGGAGGTGCAGGGAGCACTGAGAGACCTTCTCCCTGGGCTGGGGGTGGGAGGTGGGGGGAGCACTGAGACCTTCTGCCCTCCTGTCATGAAGGTTTATTGATGCTTTAGCCACTGGCAGCTGAGTGAGTGACTGCTGGACAGACACTCTGATTGATGTGACAGACGATTGGCTGGTTGTTCGAATGTCACTAACACACACATACACACATCTCTAAAGCCGCCGAAAGAGAAAGGGAGTGTGTGTTTGTGTGTGTGTGTGTGTGTGGGGGGGGTGTTTTCATTAAATGAGGACGGAGAGGAGGAAACAGGATGTCACACACTGGCTTCCTGGCACTGGAGCTTGATTGATAAGGCTGCTGATCCAGTTCTTCCACAGTGTCCCTGAGCTTCTTTCCCAGTTCAGACGGAGGCAGACGCAGCAACAATGGCGTCAAAGCATCAGGAGACAGATCTGAGGATGGTCTCCACCCCAACAGGCTGCTCTTTGATCAAGTGCTCAATGGTGTCCCAACAATAATGGACTAAAGATGATGAATCCAACAGGAAAGATGAGCTATGTCGTTCTGAAATTCCACTTTTCCTTCAGAGGAACTAAGCTATAAAGAAGATTCACAACATCACTATCTGGATCTATTGGTTCAGCATTGAAAACCAGTTGTCTTGAGGAATCCTGCTGTGAGATACGTTCCAACTCACATGGAGCTTTTTCCCAGATCGTAAAAAGGTTATACACACATCCAAACATGCAATTTCTTTAATTTTTCATCTAAATTAATTAACCCTTGATTGAAGTCAGTCAGAAGTGTCATGTTCCATTTATATTTAATTTAAGTAAATTTATTGTAATTCCCCAACAACAGGCCCAACCCACATTACAGGCCCCATTCTATAAGCTAAATCTTTTAAAACGCTAAGATTAGCGTAAATGTTATTTGACCTCTGGAGTCTTTGCAGCTCTATACCATAGTTGATCATAAACAATTAAATAAAATTTGGATCTTATTGATATCATGCCACAATGCAAGAAATACGCTACAGAATTTAAGCTTTAGGTCATTGCTTTCGAAAAACATCTGCAATATCCAAGAATATATTTTATGTACATATTTATTTATTTATTTATTTATTTTTATTTCATTTAGTTAGTTAGTTATTATTCTCTATTTCTTTATATTCTTATACTATATACCACTCTGCTGTGAAGCTGTGAAGGAATTTCACTCACGTGTGCTGTACCAATGAACCAGTAACGTGATGTGACAATAAAGATTAATTTGATTTGATTTAATTTGAACAAAACCGGCGACCAAAGCGCGTCTGACATCAGTGACAGCAAAGCAGCACAAATTGACAATGTTAATAGATCTGACTTTAAAGGATTTGAAGAACGTTATCTTTGCTTTGCGTTTCTTTTCAAACTGTTCATACATTTGCTGTTTACTGCAGGCGATTGCGTCTGAGTTGATGGTCCAGACAAAGTCCCTTCACCTTTCAGTCAGTGTCGCACTTTTTATGAAAAATCCGAAAGTGTCATTCATTCACTTTCTTCATAATGATGGTAGATTAGCATATCAGACAGACTTTGAATATTACACTGCAAAGAATGTCCTCCTCCTAGTCTTAATGGAAGTGGTGCTTTTAGGTCAAGATCCCCCATTTCAGGAAACATACCTACTGTTAAAAAAGCTACTTGACCTTGATAAACAACATTTACATCAATTTACTTTACATTAAGATTTATAAATCTTTATTCCAAGAAGCATTGTTCCAATGAGAAAGACGAAGCCGAAAAAAATACAAAGTACAGGGGGTCTTTGAGTTACGTCAGGGTTCGATTCCTCTGAGTGTGAAATTTTACCGTAAGTGGGAACTCGTGCATATAATGAATCTGCAGATGTTTAATTAACAGCAGCAACATGAACGTCTCCTATTACAGTAAAACATTTAGGAAACGTTGCTCCAGGTAGAAATTATCTTTTTAATATCATCACCTTATGACAAGCTAGTTATGCAGAAACCAGTAAAGCATGTTCCAAATACATTGCTCACACAGTGGAATAATTCAGGAACAGTAACAATAGAAATATAAATGTTATTCTAATCAATATCAAACTTTTAAATGAGTAACTCTTCATTGGATTTATAGCTAGACTCTGATTCAGTGCAATATAGTTAATAATAATAATAAACTTTATTTATAGAGCACTTTTCATACATCAGGATGCAGCTCAAAGTGCTTTGATTTAAAGAAAACATACATACCGCCATTGCAAAAAAAAAAAAAAGATTTTATTTGGGTTCAGATTACTTTGTGTTATGTGAAATACCTCATAGTTTGGAATTTGAGGAACCTTCACATAGATGAGAAATTTCACCTTATAATGCAGGGACAGGACAAACCACCTCCATGTCCAGCACATCTGGCCAGTTGTTGCACAGTGGGATATCAGTTCACCTTGTCCGCTCTATAGAAGCATATTTTCTGGATGAGAGCCACACTTGCCCACTTCAGTCGCCTCCACATAGCGGTGCAACATACAGCTGACCAGCTGACCTACTTCAGACCAAGCCATGTCACAGAAATACCAACTCATTTTAAGCATGTGCTCCTTTTTCAATGGAGAGCTTTTTTATCAAGATGTCAGATCCTCTTTTTCATAAAGTCTGATTTACACTGATCATTTTTAAACGAGTTCTCTTATCTGCTATGAGCTAGATGCTAATGTGACAGTTTAAGCGTTTGAACAGTTTTGCAGACAGTCATGTTAACATCTCTCTTACAAGTCACAGCTCAATAACTCCATTCAAGTGCTTTGCTTTCAGAGTTTATCAAAGAACCATGCTGTGAACAAACAGCTCATTTATAATGTTTTAAAGCAGCGGCACCACACATAAGCAGTGTGCAGTGCATGTGCAGAGTGGGGGGCTTTACCTGCACTGTTGGCTATACTGGCCTTTTTGGCAGTGGAGGCCTAGTGTTTAGGACTTTGCCCCTGAGATCAGAAGGTTGCAGGTTCAAGTCTCAGCCCGGGCACCACAGAGGAACCACTGAGGAACCACTGAGGAACCACTGAGGAACCTTGAGCAAAGTACCGTCCCCACTTCACTGCTGCCCGGGCGCTGTTGATAGCTGCTCACTGCTCCACGTGTGCACGTGTGATGGGTAAATACAGAGACACATTTCATTGTAGTGCCCTGTGTGCAGTGGTGTGTTCACAATGATCAGAAATCACTTTCACTAATCACTAATTTGAACCCTTGGCCTCAACTATACACAACCCACACACACAGATGCACAAAAATGTAAGTAAAAATTATATTTTTACATGTGTCAAGTGTGTAATAGTTGCACAAAACGATAAGACTTGTTACACAGCTTTGTCTGACAAACAGCAAGTCTTCACTACATGTGATTTGCTCTGGAGTGAACTGCATAGTGTTGGCGTTGGCCTCTGTTTGATTGACTTTCAAATGTAAAACAGTGAAAATATAAAAGCTCAGAATGTAAAACAGTGAAAATATAAAAGGTCCTAGTGTAAAACACAGAAAATATTAAAGGTCCTAGTGTAAAACAGTGAAAATATAAAAGTTTAGAGTGTAAAACAGCTTTTAAATTTTCACTGTTTTACATTTGGAGCCTTTATATTTTCACTGTGAAAATTTAAAAGCTCTGATGTAAATACAAGGGTAATTCTACTGCTGTAACTTCTATTGTTGCTTGAAAAATTAGCATGTTCAGTGTCCAACATTGTAATTCACACCGGTGTGATGTTATGCTTCAAGGGAAAGTGATCAGCGACACATGTGTTTCAAACTATGCACTGAAGGACTAAAGTAATTGGATAATCTGTGACAAAGAAATTTTCTTCTTTATAAAATAGTCATAGAGGTATTTTTTGTCATTTTGTTAAACATTCAACTTGGATGACATGCTTATTTACATATAGTATTTAAAGATGAGATTTTTGTATTGTGTTTGGTAGCACATGGATAGCCAACTGATCCCAGATCATCTCTGCAAAGCATAACATGTGCATTTCAGACGAGGGGCTTAATAGGATCTCGATTAACACACCACACACAGCCAACAAGCAATAACAGGCCATACGTTGCCATGCAACATGCTCATGCCTGCACCAATTTAGGGCCTCAAACAGATGCTAGCCCCACTGCCCTGCATCTTGGCCATCCCCACGCAATAAACAGGCCCACAGCATGAACGGAGCTCAAGATGTTGACACAGCCTGGACCATCTGGGCCTCGCGTGTGGTGCGGCTGGCAGACAGCACAGAAACCAGGGGGATAAAAGTAAGGAGGCCATTTTTCAGATGACTTGTTAGTAATGCTAAGAAATGTACACTAGCAAAAAAATATAACACATTTCATGTTGATGTTTCACATTTTGAATAATTACTGCATTTGCATATCTGCGTTTTTCTGCCCTTGTTATCTTCATGTGTCAATACTTTTTTCCCTGTGTCTTTTCACTTTATTGCACATAACTTAAGTATTTAATTCATGCAAAGACATCTAAACATTTAAGACCATAAATTGAGTTGATATTGACATGTGGTGCAAATTTTGTGCCAGTACCCACTTAGAAATATCCTTACTGATAAAAATGTTGATGTGTCAAATACTTATTCTACCTACTGTACTTGAACAAAACCACAAGATAAAGTAACTGTTTCAATTATTTATTCAACAGAAAAACCCAATATACAGTCAAATCCTGCCTCTCGCCATGAAATGCTGCAGATTTCCTTCCATGCATTAACCCAATACGATAGCTTGCCAACCCCACCTCTCACCAAATTTAAAGACGGGACCAATAGTGGTGAGATAACGAGGTTCGACTGCAAAATGCCTGAAAGAAGTTCTTGTCGCATACATAGTTGTTTACCAGCCTTTAACATTCTGAAATCAGAATTGCTTCAAGATGTTTGAAGGTTTCATTTTCTTGTTGATGGGTCCACATCAAGTTCAGCTTCAGGTTTTTGACAGATGCCTCATATTATCTTTAAACACTATTTGACATGATATAGAATACAGAGCTGAGATGAGGACTGTTTATTTGCCCCAGTCTCCAAAGCTACACAGCAACATATTTCCACCACCATGCTTCACAGTTTGCACCACATGCTTTTCCTGTTACACAATAATGATGCCTGCAATATGTTCTTTGGCAAACAGCAGTCATGCTCTATAGAGTATAGTGTATATAGTCTATAGACTATAGTGTACTTTTTGCAGGGCACAGTTTTCCTGATGCAGTCCCGTCTCTTTCTGATTGCAGATGTTTGCACTTTCACACCAACACCTACAAGAGTTACCAATGCTGTGATGAAACTCTTCTTGGTTCTTGAAGACTTCTTTCCAATTAAATCCTGTGCTTTTTTAATGTTTAATTTGTTGGGGTGAGTAGCTCTAGACAAACTGGCAGTTATATGAAATGTACAACATACAAAGTGTCTGGTTGTTCAAATATGCTGAAAAAAAAAAGATTTTTTTTACAGCAAAAGATTTTTATGGGATCTGTTTATTTTTTGACTGTAATTAATTCTGGATGATGGTCTTTCCTAGAATTTGTACTCTGAGAGGATTGGGGGGTCAGTTGAACTTCTTTTTTTACATATTCTCATCTGCATTTCAGTCAGGTTGATTTGGGAATAGCAATGGTATTTGTTTTTGAGAGAAAAAAAAAACCCTTTGAGATAAAGGGCAAGAAGCTTTAGCACATTGTCCAAAAAACTCCAAAGCGATCATTAGCATTGCTAAGATGCTTGAATAAATTTAATAAATACTTTTAGAGCCAAGTCTTGTGTATGTGCAAGTTCGCTTGTTTTTTGTTCTGTAAAACAAAACGAAATTCTCTCATAGATGCTCACATTAAAAATTTCATCCCATCAATTGGAAGCTTCATCCCAACGATCCCCTGGACAGATAATTACCTGGTGATGAAATGAAACAAATCTTCATTTGCTGATAACAAATCTCTAGTTCTTACAAAAGAATCTTTTTACTCCCTATATATACTGTAGACCTCAATAGCTGCTAATCTCATTGTGTAATTAGATAAGGAAATCTCACAATATCCAGAATTCAACATTAAAACTGTTCGACACATTCAGAACCAAATATCTGCATTCAAGTCTGACGTGTCCATTCGCTCCTTGAAGAACTAAGACTTTTATTGAAGGATTTCCTAATGCACTAATGCTCATTTGTCCTAAAAATGAATAGAAAATAAATAAATGAGGGCATCATTTAACAATAAGTTTTTAGAAGCAATAACAATAAGCAATTAGAATGCAAATCTCAATCTTGTTATTATGAAAAATATGCTTAAATACCTTTTTAAAAACAAAAATATTTAACAACTGTCAATAATCACCTTACAGATTCACTGAACCCTATTTAGCTGTAGCTTCTCATTCACTGAATTTGCTTTTTATACACATTTTCCCCTTGTACTTATTAATGTAAACTGCTTTTATTTTAATGTTTTGCTTCTGAAGCATCATTTTAAGCTGAACCGTCTCAGTTTTGCTGTCATACTTTTTCTGTTTGTCTTTGTATCTTACTCTCGCTCTCTCCCTGACCAGCTGGTGTGGGGTAATTGCATGGCAGGGATCCGACCGTCCAGCTCTGTGTCTGGGTGGGCGACTTGGTCTAGGGGGGACTGTCCAAAGCGTCCAAAGATCTGTGTGAACAGAGTTCAAGGACAGAGATCAAGACATGATTTTCAAATACTTGGCCATGTTCTCTCTCTGTGTGTGTGGGGGGGGGGGCATAATAAAAAACACACCAGAGGAAAAATACAATATTCCACGCAAGACAAACGAGCCAGTCTCATATGATCAGTCTCATAAATTTATCAGTCTCATTAAATTTATCTCAGATCAGAAATAGTGTGATCTTTAATTTCTAACTAAAGAGACAGTATCACCTAATCTGAGTTCTGAAGTTTATTAATATAATTGTGAGTCTTTGACCTATTTCCCAACAATCCCTTGTATCACAATGAACGGCACTTGTTGAAATAAAAATAATTTATTTACACAACTGAATATATACATATGATGTTGGCATACGGTATGTGTGTGTGGGGTGTGTGTGTGTCTGTGTGTGTGTGTATAGGAATGCAACCTTAGGAATGTAAACCCCCTTTTTATGCCTTTGTTAAAGGCAGGAGCTGTGCTGTGTAGGGGGGAGGAGAGTGTCCACTCCCTTTTACACATAGGAATTATTTTGTGCCAATTCTGTTAAGAAATTGGATAATGCAGGCTGTTCCAGCTGGTAAGACAGAGTTCAGTACTGATTAAACTCGGCCTTAGGTAGTTGGTGCCTTAAAAATTAGATTCAGGTAAACAGGGGTGGTGTTTACTAAAAGGGTTAGTAAAAGAGGAGAGTATCGTGCAAAGACAAGATGCAGATGTGCAAAATCTTATTCTTCACAGGTTCATAAGCTTGACAACAAAACATGAACACAACAGTTTAACCTACAAAATTAAGCTCTAATGTTGATAAGCTAATTAATTAATGCCCAGGAAAAGTTCAGTCTCACGTGTGTAGATATTTGGTGAAATATCTACAGACTCTTGGTCCAGTCGAAGCTTGGAGATCCGTGCGTGTGGCCATCCAGTCTGGGGATGTCGCCGTGCCATCTTGCGTCTTTCCTAATCACAGGTGAAGAAACACTTAACGTCGGCTGAAGCTGAAGCACTTGATGACAACGAAGAATGTCCTGGACTCTTTTTAGCGCCACTAGATATTAATAGACTGTTATTTATGCTGTAGCACTTACTGTATGTTTATAATTACTCATATCCACTTAATGATGGTGTAGAACGTGTTTCTCTTTCATGTAGTAATGCTGTAGCACCTGCACTGTGTGTGGCTAAGAAGAATGTGTTGAACTCTCATATCATTGTTGTCATGTCTGAATTTATGCTGATTGTTCCTGGAAGTCGCGTTGGACAAAAAAAAAATGAATAAATGTAAATGTAATGTACACAAGTTGAAAGAAGTGTGTGCTGGCATCGCACTGACCACTAACGGCTATGGAATCAATCTCATTATCATTCATTCACTTATTCATTTCTGTGCTACAGTAGCTCTTCTGTGGGATTGGTCCAGACAGGCTAGCCTTGCATATCAATGAGCCACGCGCTTATTCACTGGTTGCACTTCATTTTGAGAGGCACTAACCACTGCTTCAACCCATTCTTTACCTGCTTCCAAGGCATCAAATTCAAGAATTGACTGTTCACTTGCTATTTAATGTGTCCCACTTGCCATTACAGATGCCATTGCAAAGAGACAATACGTGTTATTGATTTCACCTGTCAGTCGCTGATCAGCATATCACCCATGTAAATGTTATATACATTATAACACATTAATATGGGTGAGCACTGTCTCCTGACTTCTTCTTCTGTTATTGATAAATGTGCTATGGGACCATGTGCATATAGATATTTACAATATGTGTAATAAATTGGCCAGTGATTGGACAATGTCAATGTTTCTGAAAAAGTGGCCAATGAGCTGAACGGCAAAGTGATGTTTCTAGTAAAATGGCCAGGAAGTGTAAGTTTAAAGCAGTGTCCAGTCAGGGTTTCCAATAAAGTGGCCAGTAATTTGAAACTGCAAGGTGAGGGTAGTAATTGAAAGTGCAAGCTCTGTGTTTTTTTATCAAGTTGCCGACAAGGGAAAGTAGATGATGGTGTTTCCAATAAAGTGACCAGGAAATACAAGGTAATTTTTCTGCTCAGTGAGTGGGTGTTTCTAATAAAGTGGCCAGTGAGTGTACTTCTAAAGGCTGCACACTCCTGCTGTAAACTCACAAATCTTTCTATTAAAGAGGCCAAGAACAAAGAATTTGCTGAAAACTAGTGTAAATACGTGTGCGGCGCTTGTGTGTTCAGTGGCCTTAGCTCATGCAAACAGCAGACAGACTATGACGAATCGTTTTTTCCCCATCGTTCAGAAGTTGCTGTGGTGATCCTCCTGTTCTCCTCACTCCTCCTTTCCTGCAGCAGTCAGAAGGAGGATGAATCAGACGGAGCCGGTGACAGATGTAGGCCGCGGGGCGACTCTGCTGAATCAAAGGCCGCAGCTCGGGAACCGTCGCAGCCACATTTGTGTTTGTAATTACGCAGTCGTCACGCGCCGTTATTAAAGCCCAAAGTTGCTGCGTCGGAGGAATAGTGTTGACAGGCAGAAGCATGCAGTGATTAAATGCACATTACAGCCCTGCGCTCAGTGCTGCAGCATCCGCTTTACATGAGGGAGTCAGCAACTGTCACTGTGCTGGAGCTGACACGGTGAACTGCTGGATAACAGTGCAAGAACATGGGTGTTCATTATACCTCTCTCCCTCTCTCTCTCTCTCTCTTTCTCTCTCTCTCTATTATCTCTCTCTCTCTCTCTCTCTCTCTCTCTCTCTCTCTCTCCCTCTCTCTCTAATTCTTTTTCTCTCCTTCGTCTCTCTTTCTCTCTCTCTCTCTCTCTATCTCTCTCTCTCTCTCT
>JBBIGC010000152.1:15445631-15465393 GCA_037576955.1 Lepidarchus adonis | reverse complement strand
TAAAGTTACATAATTACACAGTGGATTCACCTTTATTATTATATTTACACAATACCACAGTTTTTGTGTTGCTCGTAATCTATTTTTTTAGATGTACGTGTGTGTGTGGATGCATACACACATACACCTACACACACACACACACACACACACAGGTATCTAAAAGAAAATTTACAAGATTAATATACAATTTGGAATGGGCTGCCTTTGCACATCAGACAGGCCTCTAACTTATCTGATTTTAAATTTCTTTTATTACAGAACATTTCATTGGATAAATAATAAATTATGTAAACGAGGTTTAAAGATAATGCAAATCACTGTACAAGTTAAATGGTCAAAAGTTTTAGAGTACACCATTTTCCAGTGTTTACTGATAATCTAATCAGTTTTGTTACAATGAACCCTTTATTAATTTGGGAACCAAAAATGCAACCCATTCTGGCAAATTTACTTTGAGATTGCAGACCAGTGGCCACCTTTACATGGAGCTTCTCCGGATCTCCAGGATGAGTAATGTGATTACTAACGTTCTGCCAGCTTGGTTAACCTACCAATGATTCACCTGATTCAGGTATTCAGATACTTCTGAAAAGGCAGCAGCTGTGGAGGATTGATCTCCTCAGGAATGTAGACCGGGTTGGTAGACCAGTCTCTGAGAACCCTGAGGTGGTAAACACAGGATCAAGCAAAATGTGGATTATAACAGGGTTCCTGGCCTACACCACGACTCACAAACCCTGGTCCTAATGATATAAACTACAGAAGTAAAGAATGTAAAATACTAGAGTTAATTTTATCCACAGAATGCAATAAATCTGATCTACAGAAAGACTCAGGTGTGCTGAAGAACTCCACATGAGCTTGCATCATAGCAAAGTTTATAAAGAAAGGGTTTTGGGTTTTAAAGGAGTGAGTGCCTTTGTCTCTCCTTGTGATGGGTCTCGTCTGTAGCTCAGGGACCTCCAGGAGAGGGCATATCAAACAGTCGGACAGCTGCCCACTCCACTATCAGGCTCTCTGAGGGGGAGGAGCCGGGGGAGCTGGCTACTGGGAGTCGGCTATGCTATATGAGTTCATGTGCATGTCGGTGTGTGTGCTGACACCATGACTGGCAGTGTGAGTGTGTGTTTACTCGCCTCGCAGGCAGAGAGAGAAAATGGCAGAGCAGCTATTCTCAGTGTGTCTTCAAATGACTCTATAATGGCTTTGCTGGTGCTGCCATGCCTTTGAATCCCGCCAGCGCAATGGCAGTGCAGGGCAGCGCTCTCTGGGCCTAATCCAAGTTAGCACCTGAATCCAATCTAGCACTCCACCAACCCAGCCCAATGCTGCTGCACCAAAAAGGGTGTTTGGCTAAGTTGGGCCTAAGCCAGCACCACCCATTTCCCCTAAAATCTGGAGTTATGAACAATAATAATGATGTAAATATGAAACTAACTCTGCTGATGTGAGAAAAATAACCAATACAGAGTGTGTTTCAACAGATGGGATTTTGTGCTTTATTGCACAAGAGACACTGCACATAAGGACACAAAAAACACATAATAAAACTAATAACCCTACTACTGTAATTCCATTACCTTTGACAGTACTGAATGAAGTAGTAATTGCCTTTTTTAAAATCAAGTAACACAATTACAATTGCTGAAATTAAAATGGACACATTATTACCTCTTATTTTTATATTGACAACAATGCTGCCAAAAATGATCTGAAATAAGAAATCTGGAGTTATGGAGTGTGGTGAATAATAATAATAATGTAAATATGACATAGTTTAGAAATTATGGCCACTTTACTAACTCCCCACCTTGCAATAAAGGACAATATTCCATCTGTTGACACACAATCTGTAATTGTTATTTTTTAATCTCAGATTGCACATAAGGACAAAAAAAACAAACAAACAGCATAAAACTACCAACTCTAATACTGTAATTCCATTACCTTTGGCAGTACTGAATGGCAGTTTACTGCAGACAATTACTGAAATTTAAACCAGCATATTATTACTTCTTTTTATATTGACCATAATGCTGCCAAAAATGTGTATTTAATTTCTTTATTATAAGGATAGGCCTCCATTTCGGTTATTTCTCATGATTTCCCTATTGTGCATCCTTGTGTTCCTTAGCTCCGCCCTGTAGGCCACAGCTGTGGTTTACGTCCACGCCCCTCCTCAGGTGTTTTGTACTTAGTCTTGTATTTAGTGTGTTTGGGTTCAACATTGTCTGGTCTTTGTCTCATCCTTCATGTCACGTAAGTGGCCGTTAAGCTTGAATTTCTGTCCTAGTATTTGGTTTGTGTGTAATAAACGTATAAAGTGAACATTCTTTAGTCTAAAACCTGACAATTATGTCCATGACTGACCAACTGCAACCTACAAAGCTTTTTTACAACCTTGTCTTGAGGTTAAACAGTTTTTATCTACATTGCCGCTCATATGGTGCTGTTTACATCACTTGGGTTGCCATAGTTACCACACGATTACTGAATTATTGGTTTAAAACTAAAAGTAAATGCAATGAATTCAATGCAGCGGCCCAGACACTAAAAGTCATAAATGTCATAAATGAAAACTGACATTTACTGTAGAAGTAATGCAGATATTACTTTCTCTAGTAATGTGGTTTATTTATATATGATATATAATACTATAATGCATAATTATATGTCTGTCATTTCATTAAGTAGCATGTCTACAGCGACTCCTCCTGACCATCTGCATCAGTCTTTAAACATTGTGCCCTCTGTATTTCTGTGCATAGACCTGGACTGGAGATAGTGGAAGACAAACCCCTTAAGTAAAACACACACAAAATTTCACAAGATAAGTAAATGTTCATGACTTTTCTCTTTTTTCACTTTTGATGAGGTCAACTGCCAACCAGCAACAAGAAACACAACTGTAATGTAACGTAATGATTAAAAACACTTAAAATATTGTGTTCAATAGTGAGGCATTGGTCAGTCAGGAATTGAAGGGTCCTACAGGTGTTTGTTATAAATAAATTTCAGAAAAATGTTGGGCTCAGGTCATTGATTTACAAATATATATGATTTTCAAGTGATTCTTCCCAACTCTGTTCACTTGTGGATTTAGGTTCCTAGTCATTTTTGCATGCGCAGGCCTCTGCCTCATTAAATTCCAGACTTAAGATGTTTATTTATCACATGCCTAGTTATACACACACAACAAGCAGTGAAATGCATCCTGATCCGCTCCAGACTGTGCAAGGATGAGCTATAATTAAAGATTATTAGGCTAAAAACGTAACTCAGACTAAAACTAAATAGAAGTAGACAAGTAGAAATAGTCGATTAATAAGAGATTAAGCGAGTGCATGCAGTTAGAAAAATCAGTCCAGAAGAACCAGAGGTGGAAACATCAGGAGAGTGGATAATACTACAGCCAGAGCAGCAGCACGGAGAGGAAAGTGTGTGCAGAGTAAAGTGCAGATGTACAGTGTCCAGTGTTAAGGTCTGTAGTTGTGAAGTGCAGATTGAAATGATGAGAAATAACACGATTTTGGATGAAATCAAACCAAATTCTTAGATCATTAATCGATAGTGAGCGAATGCTGGAGGTGAACACATTCGCTGAAGGTGATGAAGAGTAACACCGTACACTCTCCCCCATTCCAAGCTTATAGAGCCATACTTCCCAGAAAAACTTTCTCTTCCTGTTTTTAATCTTTTCTTTTCTCAACTTCTTACAGCAATTTCTTTTGCTCTCTTTCTCAGCCTGCCTCCCTCCTTTTCTCTCTCTCTTTCTGGCTCTCTTTTCCGGGGTGTCATGCGGAGGCCAGATATTTAAAGAGATGAGAGCTGTTTTCTGAAGTAGTGCTCCAGAGAGAGAGACGCCAGCGTAATTCCACCCGCTAGATGATCGGGAGCTTTCAGACCGCGCCGCCGTCAATTCTGCTTTGAAGTGTGCCAGCTCCACGAGAAAAAGAAGAGAGAAGATAAAAACACAAGAGGGTGAGGGAGTGCAGAAGGAGCATGTGTGCGAGAAAGAGAGAGAGAGACAGGAAAAGGGCGAGGGAGGGAGAAATAATGCACAAAATTTTACGTAAGCGGGCACTTGAAAAAGAGTGTAGTAAGAGCTAGAGGAACTTAGAGGAACTGCTCCTGTGGTTTCGTCGCAGGGAAGTAATACCAGAGCTAAAAGTGAACTGTAATTAGCACTTTGCTAATGCTCAGATGTGACACAATTCGTGGCATGTTTCTCCCGAAAGCAAGGAGAGTTCTTTGTTTGCATGAAGCCATGAGGATTAGTCACTCTGATCTTTCCTGGATACATGTTGTAGCCTGAAAACTATGAAGGCACGCGCTCTGATGCTTTACACTCGTCATAAACGCGCTACTGACTCAAGGGTCAATGGAATAGACATTTTGCTCTGGTTTCACATGTAAATCAGAAGCATTCTGCCTGTGTATTATGTTTAAACTGGCACACCAGTGTTCCTGATCGAACTGATCAGTCCGGTATTCCTCTTGAGGGTCGTCTCCAAAATCTAACAAAATAACAAAAAGGAAAAAACGATAAAAACGAAACTTTGCAAAACAGGAAAACTGTAATGATCACAAACTAAAATGAACTGAAGTTATAGAGAAAATGTGCTTCGTTTTCGTTTGTGTCTCATTTATTACTATAAAATCTAGTTTCCGTTTTTTCTTGCCGCATTGTGCCAGCAGGTGGCAGTATGTCAGTCAAGTCATCTGTGTTGCCGCGGTTCGTCCGAGGAAAGCGCCAGAGTCCAGTTTGGCATTACTCTGAATATGACTGTGCACAAGGGTCATAAATCAATAAGGATCAATATGGAAATCACTGCATGGGCTCAGAACTCAAGAAATCATTGTCTGTGAACAATTCACAAATGAAGGTTAATCTCATATCATACAATATGTGAACATGATCCAGATGCCATCTTCTCTGGGCCAAAGCTTTTCAAATGGACTGAGGCAAAGTGGAAAGCTTTTCTGTGGTCAGATTTTCAAAATTTTAAATTATTTTTGGGAAAATACCAAATTTTTAGGAAAGGGACCATGTGGCTTGTTGTCAGTGATCAGTTCAAAAGCTTGTATCTCTGATAGAATGGGGAACATTAGTGTCTGTAGAATTGGCAGCTTGCACATGATTATAGTAGTAAAACCTGTATAAATACCTTTCAGCATTGGTGGTGTTTTTCATATGTTCCCATCCAGATGTCTCTTTCAGCAAGAGAATGCTAAACTGCCTACTGCATCTATTGCAACGTGCAGTCCAGACCTTTCTCCATTTGAAACCATTGAGGGCATCATGAAAAGACACGGGACTGTTGAGCTCCTAAAATCCGAAATCAGATAACTGGTCTTCTCAATTCCTTTCTTTAAAACCAAAAAGAAAATGAACCACTACCCTGTCTCAAATGTTTTGAGATGTTTCACCACCATAAAATGACCTGTTTGCTACTTTTTTGGAGTACCCTGCAGTTCTAATGTCCCTACCACATTACTGTGCACCAGCATCGTGCACCTATGAGCTAAGAGGAGCTCTGGAAGTGGATGAGTGGAAGCACAAGGTGTTTCCAATAAAGTGGTCAAGTACTCATGCTCAAGTAGAATTCTTAAGTGCGTTTTAAATGTCCTAAAGTGATTCCACAGTTCTCAAAACGATTTTAGAACTCTTGATTGTTCAGCAGAACCATTAAAGGTGTTCTAGAGTTCCTAAAGTGAAATGAATTCTGAAATGAGTTCTAAAATATGTTCCTCTTAAGTAGCTTCAATTCTTAAAACTGTTATAGAGTTCATGAAGAGAAATCATAGTTGTAGAAATCATAAATAGCTTTTTAAAAAATCTGTGACTGGAGTAAAACAAATGGAGAATTCCTCTTGAGGTTCCACAGATCCTAAAGTAGTAGAAACATTCTTGATTAGTCGACTAAATGTCCAGGAGTGGATCCAGTGTAAATCGGTTCTAGAATTCTGAATTCTAGAATTTTGTGGAAATCTTAAATAGATTTGAGGTTCTGATGTAGTTCTACTTACTTACTTTAAGAAGCAGCATTAGAAAGCTGTAAACAAGGCGTATCTCAAAGCATTTCTGTTTTACGTCTTCCTTAGAGCCCTGATGATGATGTTTCCTCATGCCAGAAGTGATATGCAAATTTGGAACAACCTACACTATTTAGTGCTGAGGAAGTTAATGAAGCCGCTAATTAAGGCAGGTGTGTTTAGTATTCCAAATAATTCCCCTTCAGGGCCATTCAGCAACTCGTTTGAAAGAATTTGCCTCTTTAATGACAGACAAACTGTGTTAACAACAAATATGTACCTTTCACATTCAAATAAAATCGCACTAAATTACGTAGAAAAAGAAAAAAAGAAGAAGAAACCATCTGCTACTCTATAAGGTTATAAGATGCAGAACTTAAACTATATGAAATATTAAAGCATGTGGGTGTGGTTGTAATTACAGTAGCGAGTATGATTTTAAATGGGCATTTGTTGCACGTCTTTATGTCTAAAATGTCTAAATGTTAGCTTTAAAATTTAATATACGTGCAAGATCAAACAGCGTTACCATGACTGCGCATGCACTTTATAATGTGATTTGTCCTCTAATGCAATAATCTGTTTGGCTTGCCTCCAGAAATATAATAGCAATAAAGATCAGTGGACTGGTCAAGAAGCTGAATGCATTTTTAATGGGCTAAACAAAAATAGCTGTAGATGCTGCACTCTGTTCTACAGAGTGCAACGCTGTAGTTCAAAAACTGTTCATATTTATTCATGCTTTGCATTAACTGTGCCTGCGATTCCTCTGAGATTGAGATTGTGTGGACGATCCGATTAGTGAGAGAAGGAAGACTGCGAACAGTAGTGAACTGTAGAGAAAGGCCTCATCCTTCACCCTCCAGTTCTCTGTTTTACTTGTTGATAGCATGTAGTATTTTAATGAGTTAAGTAGCATAAGTAGCAGGTTTGTTTTTGTGGTTAAACTTTAGCTGCTGGAAATGTATTTTTCTCAGCTAGAATTTATGTGAAAATCACAATAAATTAAAGAAAACATTGATAATACATCATATAGTAGGAAACAATAAAGCTAGATGCCGTTATTGTTTTAAATATCTACAGCTTTAATAATTCATTTAAAAACCAGACATTAAAAATGTTAATTTTTTGTAAATAATAATGTTAAATTTCAACACTCGCCTCTCATTATTTCTGTGCACTACTTTACTTGTGTAAATACTTTTATCTTACTTGTAACTTTCTAACTCTCTGTAACTCTGTTTACTGCTCTTTCTGCCGTTACATTGCAATTTTCCCACTTGTGGGACAATAAAGGATGATCTTATCTTTTCTTCTGCTGAGCACCTCTTAGTGGTTTCTAATTGTGCGTTAGTGCTAAGCTAACTGTTGTGCACATTAACGTTTTTTCTAGGAATCAAACTTTCAAACTGGTAAAATACATTCAGTTTGTTTTATCTGGAATTTGCAACTCATAATGACATCTTATATGAAGCCGTTTTACAGAGTTTTGTTACAGAGCTGCTATGGGTAATGTATTCAGAACTTCCAGCAGGTTTACCGTGATCTTGACTAGCCCCAGTCATTGTAGCTCAAAATGCTAATGCTTCATTCCACTTTCCCTTCCTATTTATGTTGGTATCTAATGCTGCCTTTACCTGCTATGGGAATTATGGTAAATAACAGTAACTGACGTGGAAATTGCACATGAATGCCCCTCACGTTGTAATTTTGATGTATGAGCTGCCGAGATGAAATAACCGTTGACCCCTTCAAAATGGCGGAGAGTAACAAAAGGATCATGAATGTTCAGCATTGCCTCCTATTAAACTTCACCTGCTGCTGTTAGCGGATAGTTTGTAGCCTATTAATGTTGTGGCATTACTGCAGTAGCAGATGAATTAGGATCTAAAACTGTTTTACCCACGTCAGGATGAACTCCTGCTCCGCCATGTTTAACTTCACTACCACAATAAAAGTGCTTGAACACAACGCACACGTAATTTTCAATTTACAAAGCATAAGCTGACATGTTAGGCCTAAGGTCTGTAACCAATAGGAGCGCTCACTTGATATTCTAGATTTTAACCTGTTTCTTTACAAGGTAAATGAAATAATATTATACATTCACTGCTGTGATGGACTTTATCCTCATTTTTGACAAGGCTATAAGGTTTTTGCTTTCTGGCAGAGTTAGCTCTTCTCTCACATGCATGTGAAGGCCATGTCAATGAAATGTATCATATCAGAGCAAGTGTCTGAGTGTTACAATGGCATAATGATGATGTACTTTGTAGCCTTTCTGCTTCTGAAGGGCAAAAGCGGGTAGTCTTTGCAGGGCAGAATGATTAATTAGAGTGTGCTTGGCCCGGCGCCTTTTCATGCTCAGCTCTATGTAATTGGAATGAACGGTTTAAAATTCTAGTCAGACAGACAGACAGCTTAGCAACTTGATTTTCTCCCTCACACACACACTTGCATATTCTCTTACTCTCTCTCCATCTATCCATGCATCTCTTACTCCACTAAATTCAGGTGTCATCTACTGAGACAATGAAAAAGTTCAGTCCAGCTAATGAAAAAGATTTCTCCTACTCGCTTTTTTACTCACTCTCTCTCTCTCCCATTTGTCCTCCAGGTGGACTGGTTTCCATTCCGTCGTCTTGCTCCGTGTGTGGGCCTGCCAGTTAGTGTTTGTACAAGGTGTTTATCTTCAGCTGAAATTTCTTGCGTTTCTCAGGCAGTTTTACGGCCTGTGTTGCATTATTGCATCTGGTCGGATTTCACGAAGTGTTTCATTTTAGCGAATGTAATATAATAGCTAATGAGAAGCTCATGACCAGCAATTAGAATAAACATGCTTTTGTCTTATCACCTCTACAAAAGCACAGCATGCACAGCAGAGCTAATAACAGTAGTAGCAGCCAACATGAAGTTTGAATTTTATATGTAATTTTGTCCATTTTCTGCTGGAGACACCGTGGCGCTACTTTCCTCTATGTTCTCAGTTGTTGTTTTGCAGTGAGAGATTTACGGGATTTCACCCACTGAAATGTTAAACTTGAAATAAATTGTTGCGAGGCATGCAGGTGATCTTTTAGATGTGATTTATTAATGGCATTGTATAAAATATGAGATTTGAGCAATGACAATAAAGCATTCAGTCATTCAGTCAGTCATATTTTAGTCTTGGGCCAAGTTCATGCTAAAGATTGTATCCTTAATTTTCTATTTGCAGGCAGGAGATCTGCAGAAAAAGTTTCAGATCAGAGGCAACTGTTGTCAGAGCATTTATTTCACCCACTGATATCAGGATGTGAAAATGAATCGCCAACCTTAGCTGATCTACAGGCAGGAATGTTTTAGACGTATAATTTGCTAATGATAAGTGATGGCCTATTTTACTTTTAAGCAAGTGTGGAAAAAGTAAATAGATGTTCTTTAAAAGAGATCTACAATGTTTTTCTTTTAGGATTTCTGCATTCTTCAGTCATTAAAAAGCAAATGCCAGAGTGCGTTGATGTCCATTGTTCAAAGACGTGGTGATAAACAACACAACTCAAGAGTGTAATGGTTGCAAGTGTGCTCACATAAAACTATTGCATATTTAATTGTTACACATATTCTGCTTAATAAAGATTTGGCCTGAAACTATATTCTGTATATTTTTAACCTTCACAGGTCAATGATGCCATATACAGCAGAGAACCCCAACCTTTTCCGCCCCACGGACTGGTTTAATATCAGACAGTATTTTCGTGGACCGACATTTAAGGTGTCGTGGATAAAAAGAATAAGTTTTCAGTGCTGTTGTGGTGATCTCAGGGTTTTCTGCCATGACTATCATCCAGAATGGCGGCAACGTTGAGTCTCTAAAACACTTAGATGCTACGGATTGAGATCGTATTTAAAAAAAAAGAAGTAAACATTTTTTGTACAGTCTGGTACCGGTCCGTGGCCCAGTGGTTGGGGATCACTGATATACAGTACTTGAAACTTTTTCACCCAGAAGAAAAGCATTGTAAAGTTCCAATGAAGCCTTTTGGGAAAGTGCATCAAATAAATTGATAATGAAAAATCCTTAAACACTTAGTTACACTTTTAGTATAACTGTTAACCATCCACTGGTAATCTCCTGACTGAATCTACAGAACAGCTCTGATCTCAGATCCATTGTGCTATGGAATAACATAAAACATGTTGCCTCAGTCTAACTTACTCAAAGTTGATTGATTGATCAGTTTATTGGGGCTGATTTTTACTAAAGCACAGGGCCAGGTTGGGGCCTATGGAACGACTGACACATTACTCAGTCAGACATTGTCCCGACAGAATTAATTCACAGAGGACTTTGTAAAATGACAGTTTTTAAACATAGGGAGGAATAATTTGTTACATTTTGCCACCCACCCTCAAGTGCTCATTTCCCTTATTTGGATGTGACAGCCCTGTTTTAAACCTTTCAGGATGCTGGGCAGATTAAAAAGCCCCCCTGACAACCGCCCCCCATCCCCCACTCCCACTCAGGTGTTGTCAGGTATGATGGGACCCCTTGATTGTCACCAACTAATATGTACACAACCAAGACAAAAGCATTCCCAAACGTAGAGTATAAAAGTGTGCAGTTTGGGACGCAGCATGTATTTCACCTGCCAGGAGCGGCGGAATGTCCTGCCCACAACACGGTCACATTATGATTTACTGAAGGTAATTGGCTTTCCCTAGAGGAAACCTTCTCTCGGACATTTTTAACCCAAGCAAATCTTTACAGCCATTTATTGCAGTTTTGCTGTGAGTAACGCCACATATTTGTGCCCTTCCACTGATTTTTCATTTATTACCATGACTCATTAATTTCACATTCCTTAAATTTCCTTTTTAATCATGAATACTGAACATACTGTACAGTAAGTAGGCCTTTTTGCTAAATAAATAAATAAATAAAAAACCTCTAACTCTATATGTTGAGTACAATGTAATTCCAGGACCCCTGTATATTTTATACACCCTTCACTTTAAAAAAAAAAATTACAGTGTGAAAGTGAAATTTGTTTATTTAAGTGAGTTTCAACTTATGTCGACATAATTTAGGGACCCAGTGTTTGTGTGTGTGTGTATATATATGTATATGTTTTGGTTCTTTTTTTATTTCCAGAGACCCTCTAACATTTAGTTGCTTAAATAAATCTCAGGTTCTTGTATTCCAGACCTTTCTGTGCTTCTGTACCTGATTTGTATTGTTTTCAAATGCACAGAAACATTGTCTCATCCTCACGGCTCGAAGGGGAAGCAGCAAACCTGTCGCCCTCTCCAGCGACGCTGTTCACTCATGAGACGCCAGCGATCTGGGGTTGTTGCCACGGTGAACAGTGCTCGAGAAGAGAAAACACAACCACAGTGCTGCTTTGCTCTTAATCACTTCCTATTCCCGCAACCCTTTCAGAGATCAGCAGGGGGCTCTGGGACAGCATGAGGTCTGCAGAAAAAAGAGAACGAATGAGAGTGAAGGAGAGGAAAAGAGGCGAAAGGAAGAGAGTGAAAGAGATGTCAAATGCAGGCTTCCAGCTGACTGGGATATGAATTCTGCTGCAGAGGAATCAGAGCTGATACTCGTTCAGCATTCCCTACGTCTTGTTTCTCTTAGGTTACGGTACAACAGAGACCCTTCACCAAACCCCCATGCGCTTGTTTCGTTATGAACGAAGATTCATGCAGCAGCAGTGGGGCCTGCAGTTCAACTGCCTCAGCCAATTCTTCATTGCTGACAGTGGCACGCTGATGAAAAGTGAGGAATTAAATGTGTTTTAATTGTCCACCATTTATCTCCTTCTTTAAAGGTGTGGTTTTAAATAACCTGGTCATTATTTAAATTCAGCTTCCATTAGAAATATCTCTTAGGTCCACTCACTGCTTACTTTCTGAGGTCCACTTACTAGCGACTGATATTTGCCAACTAGTCTTCATTTGCTGCGAAAAAGTTGGTAGCAACATTCTACTACAGTCTAGAATTATAAAATGTGCTAAGTTCACGCGACATGATTTTATCATGAGCAGAGATCTCCAGAAAAACATACAGCTCATTCTCAATGGTACCTTCACATACATGCAACTCAACTGTGTGGTGATCGACCCCCATACCATCACAGAAGCTGTTTTTTGCACTGGATATAACATTGTTAATACAGAGGATCCTCAACTTACAACATACTCCATGGTTACAACGCTGCCCTAACCCCCATTTCCTTTTTTTTATAGTGTGAAAAGGGAAAGTATCTTTAATAAAACACTCAGAAAAATGCAATACAGAGCCTCAGGTGGGTGAATGTCTCCCTCTGGTGGATTGACAGAGGAATGGCCCCAGGGAATTGCAAACATAGACACTTATGTAAGACGTTCGTCTATGTCAAAATTCGATTTACGACACAAGCCGAAGAATGGAACCCCGTCATAAGTTGAGGACCCCAGTGTGTTTTTTCGTCATCTCTAAAATGTAGACTCATCAGAGCACATTGTTAATCCATGGTTAGTTGATGTTTGGCTTTCATTTATACAATTTCAAGTTGCATTTCTTCATGCAGTGATATAAATGACAATTTAGCTTTCTGAAGTACTTCCCCAGCCCAAGTCACTAGCATTGCTGTCTTGAAGATCATGTGCATTGAATGCTGGTTTCTCTGAATTTTCGGAATCTTTTCACAATGTTATGTACTGTAGATGTTGAAAGACCTACATTCACTGTGTTGGGAAATGTTTCTTCTGAACTGACTAAGAATTCTACACATTTTGGCACAAAAGGGGTGAGTAGTGGCCCATTATTTTCTGGCAAAAGCTTCTTTTATACCCAGTAATGATACATCACCTGCAACCATTTCACCTGTCTTGCAATCTGGGGTTACTTATGTACATTTGTATGTAAATTTCAGTCTTATTTCAACACTAATACACACATTTTGAATTTAAAGCTGCAATTTGCACAACAAAAGGGTCAGAGTTTTGTTTCGTTGTTTTAATTGATTAACGATGTGGCCTGTGAGCGCAACTGGTATAATGCTGTGATCTTAGCTGCAAATTAACGTCTGGCCATGACACCTTGAGCACTCCATATTATCTCCAGAGATAAGGAAGAGAATATTTCTGCTATTTCTGCTTCTTTTATACAAGTGGGTCAGTTGTGCTTGAGAATGAAATCTAGAGGCAGAGCTAGCACGCTAAGTATGTTCGCGCTTCATCTCCCAGTGTATGCAGTATATAATCACCATATTGATTCATGACACATTTTTCTGGCTGTTAATCTGTATGCTGAAATAGCATGTTGGCAGCACTCTCCATGACCCTCCAGCTTATAATACTGCAGAACAAGCTAGAGCCTAATGAAAGCATCCATGGAGGCAGAAAGTCTGGAAATGCTTTTTTAAATTTTTAAACCCTTCAAAATGCTTTATGTTTAATTAAGATAACAACGTTTTCTCATGAACTTCAAGAGAATTGCTTGCGCCATTAAAAAGAATATACAAATATACAAAAAGGCTGGACACACATATAGGTATTTGTCTTTAAAATGGTTAATTATTTATATCATTTAAGTCTTAGTCTTAATTGTTAGGACATCAAGTGGGTCAAGCTCCATCCATGAAAACAAGAAAGCAAGAAATGGCCTTGCAGGAGGATGGTCCTTCCCCTCCCCATCACTTAGCATGTTGCTAGTCAATGTCTGGTAGCTAACATCACAAAAATGACACTTTCAAAGGAAGTATGTCCCACATTGCTGGTACTATGTGATAGCAGAGGTGTAATTATCATGTAGAATTTTGTAGATTAAAACTTGGTGTAATATAAAGTGGAGCACACAATCTAACACAGTGCCATCATGTCTGTTTTTCCCCTTAGCTTGTGGTGTGCTTCAGGGTCACTATCAGTTTAGTAGTATTTATGTGCTATCACATCCTTCAGGCAAGAAGTCGATGTGTTTGTGGTGTTGAGTCGATCCCCACCATGCTCTTAATTCTGCCCCTGCTGCCACGCTAATTCTCACTAGCTCCTCGATATTCCATGACACTTGGCATTCAGAGGATGGAGGTGTGGTGTGGGCAGGGTGTGATAAGTCACAGACTCTTTAGCATTTAATAGCGAAGCAGATGAAAGTATATGGAAGCCGTATACACTGATTAACGCTGGGAGCGTTTCTGAGCAACATTCCAGTCTCCCCAAGACGTTAGCATAACATAGGTCGCAAATAGTCCTGAGCCGGTGGGCTGGTCTGTGGGCTGGTCTGTGGGCTGGTCTGTAGATGGGCAGTGAGGGGGGTGACCCGTCCTATTTTTTTTTTGTCTAGTACTGGGATTTTCGTGTTACATCGACATTAAAACAATTGAACCATAAATTGAACCATAAATTGAACAACATCGATCTTTCTCATCACAATGACACCGTTCAAAGAATGGTATATATTAGGCAGCAAGTAAACAGTCAGTTCTTAAAGATGATGGGCTGGAAGCAGGAAAAATTGGACAGTGTAAGGATCTGAGCCACACTGTCGACTCGAAGGTCTTGTGGGGTGTTCCAGGTATGCAGTGGTTAGTACCTACCAAAAGTTACCCAGGGAATGATAACCGGTGAACTGCCTATGGGTCCCCAAGGCTCATTGATGCAACAACAAACAACAGTATTTCTGCTTGAAGAATCAATGTAGTGCAAAGTTTAATTGTCTCCACTAAAAAAAACAATTGGAACACAATGGAAATCTGAGGGTGGTATATAAGATTCTTTAGAGTTTCCAAGTTAGCATTTCTGCTGCACAGTGCTCTGCAATCAGGATGCTTTTCTCACAACATGAAAAGACAGAGCATTGGCTATACTTATGTTGCATATCTTCTCCAACACATTGCCAGATTTCGAAGCTATTTTGCTAATGCATTTGCCAGCATTGCTAATCTCTCCAGTTGTGGACAAATGCTAACATGGAGTCAGTCAGAATGATCTACCTGGTCCTCACTTCCTTCTGTTCGAGCAATCTGTGTGTGAAGAGTTTCTTTGAGCTCTTCTACTTTGTCCTCATTTGTTATGAGACACTTTTCCTTAATAATTAATTTCTTTTTTTCCTCTCAGTCTCTCTTGTTTTCCACTAATGAAAACCTTTCATCTCCAAAGCGTTGAAATGAGCTGATAGTGAAATGTCTGAGACGGTCCCCCTATGGCTCGTCTGACAGAGGCCTTTGAACGCAGGCAGGAGACGCGCGACAGCTTAATGCCGACGGCAACACCAACGCAGCATCCGTGCATCGCAAAATAACACACCACGCACTTTATGTAACAGCCAAACAGGGTTCGTCTAGGGGTCAGAGAAACTCTTCAGGATCTTTTTTGACAAAGAGCACCATGCAGTTTCAAAGTTATTGTTATGTTTATAACTCCACTTTATTAGGAACACTTCTACTTCCAGTCTCCGGCCCTTTCATGAGTATGTAAGTAAATCTTTATTTATATAGCACTTTCTAGATACAAAATTACAATAAGCAATAACACACATAATTAAAAAGTTTTAAGCTCTTTTTAAAAAGTGTCCACTGAGATTGAAGCCCTCAGACCCAGACTAAGAGAATTCCAGAGCTACTGCTGCAAACGCCCTATCGGCTTTGGTTTTTAACCTCATATGAGGAACCACCAACAGTCCTTGGTCACATGACCTAAGGGACCCGCTTGGAACATGCACATGTAAAAGTTCCGGTGCTTGGTTATTCAGGGCCCTATAAGTTAAGACAAGAACCCTAAACTGTATCCTGTAACTGACAGGGAGCTGAATAAAGACATGACAGAATTTGGGGGATTTTGTGAGCAGCGTTCTGAACCATTTGCAAGCGATTTTTGGATCTTTGGGATCTTGAAGTTCCATCACATCATCGCCCATTTACAGATGGCCCTGAGTCGTCTTTTTGCCCTTGACGAAGGTCATTTACGAACTGATCAGTTTCTAAACCAGATATTCTTTGGGTGGTGGATCATCCCCAACACAGCTGATTCAGACTTAGTAGCAGCTCGTAGAGCGTGTGGTGCTGGATGATTTTGGGTTTTTACACATGTCCGTGTCAGTGCCAGGCTTATCACCAGACAATAGCCAGCCAAGCCATTCTTACTTACTCATCCTGTGCAGTTCTACATTGCATTGCACTTCTACTCACTGACTTTACAGATACTTTACTGATTACAGTAGCGTTAGGCAGCTTCAATTACCAAGTTAAAACCTTTTGTGTCCTTTAATGAAGATACTGTACACATAGTCAAGTTTTAATCACAGTAGCATGGGAAGGTTTGAAAAGGTTCACACAGGCAGGTGGAATGGGATAGAGACTAGGGCTGGTATGTAGCATGCTGCTCTCTAGCTTGTGTCTATTAAAGATGGCTGGAATGACCATGTGACTACAATCATGTGACTGTTTCAACCAATAAACATGTAGTTATCTAAACAGCAGCAAAGAGAGATGTTTTCTCAATGGATTATAGGAAATGCTACACTAACAAACAGAAAAAAACACAATTCCTTTAGCTATGTTTATTTTTCAACAATTGCACCTTATGTGCTCAGTATTATAAACGGCAGTTTAACTAATGGCATTTTACCTGTGACTTTTAAGCATGCTGTTGTTACACCTCTGATTAAGAAGCCTGGACTTGACTCCTCTGTACTTTCAAATTTTAGGCCCATCTCTAAGCTTCCATTTCTCTCGAAAGTTTTAGAGAAAATAGTTTATCAGCAGTTGAAATCGTTTTTAGATGATCATAATATTCTTGAAGTGTTTCAGTCTGGTTTTAAAAGCCGTCATAGTACGAAATCAGCATTATTAAAAGTTTTAAATGACATTTGTCACAGTGTGGCTTTGGTACTGTTGGACCTAACAGCTGCCTTGACACCGTGGACCATGAGCTCCTCCTGTCTCGACTGCATAGCTGGGTCGGCATTCAGGGTGGTGTCTTACAGTGGTTCAGGTCATATCTAACTGGGTGAAGTTTTTGTGTCCGTATTGGTGCCGCTGAGTCTACTCCAGCGCCTCTCACGTGTGGAGTTACTCAAGGTTCTATTCTCGGGCCTCTGCTCTTCTCTCTGTACCTGCTTCCTCTGGGGTCAATTCTCTGTAAATTTGGCATCGCGTTCCATTATTGTACTCGGCTATCCAGCTACTTGACTGCATTGCAGAAATCAAAGCATGGCTGTCATTGAATTTCTTACATTTTAATGAAAAAAAGACTGAGGTCATGTTGTTTGGGGCAAGTGACAAAGTTAAAATTGATCTAGGTTCGCTAAGCCAATACCTGACACATACAGCGAGAAATCTGGGTGTCAGACTGGACAATGAATTGAAATTTGATGCACAGGTCAGCTCAGTGGTCAAATCCAGTTTTTTTCAATTAAGACAACTGTCCAGAGTGAAGCCTGTTTTTTCTCAGCATCATTTTGAAATTCTGATCCATGCATTTATCACGACTCGCTTGGACTACTGCAATGCACTGTACATTGGGCTTAATCAGAGGTCACTTGACCGGCTGCAGTTGGTCCAAAATGCTGCTGCTCGGCTTTTAACTGGCACAAAAAAAATATGAGCACATTACTCCAGTCTTAGCATCGCTGCATTGGCTCCCGGTTAAATTTTGGATTGATTTTAAAATTCTTTTATTTGCTTTTAAATGTCTTCATGGCCTGGCTCCACATTATTTATCCTCAATCTCTTTTCTTACTATGATTTCCCAGATGATCCCTAAAACAGGAACCATCCCCAAAATAAAATCTGCTTCTACAATTTTTTGTTGATTCCAAATCAGGTCTATGAATCAGATATACCATCATGTGGCTTTTCTTCAAACTTCAAGTTCCCTACATGAATGCATTTTTGCAATGACTCTTTAACTCCTCCCACTGTCACTCACATGCACATTAACTCCATCTCACAACAAACAATGTAAAAATATTACATGCTGCTTCGTCACTTGCCTCAATTTTCAATAACCGGCCACTTACTACCAGCCTGGACATAAGGTGCAATACCACCGCTGCTAGTGCCTTATTATTTATTCTTTTTATCGGATTTTATTGTATTCATTAAAACTCTAATTTTTATTCTACTCATTTCACCCTAGTTACATCTTACCTTTGTTATTTTTTTTATCTTACTTACTTAGCTACTGTAGCATTGTCTTCATGTGCAGTCGCTGTATAAGCAATTTCCTCTGGTTTTTCTGATTCTGATTCTTATAATACTGCCAATGTAAATTTATCACACAGATTGGCTACATACAAATGAAATGGTTTTGCATAAATAAACTTATCCAAAACTGCCGTTATTAGCATTTCTGGTTTATGGAGCTAAAAGGCTATATAGGCATCTGGAGTCCATTTACAGTTTTAGCTCCTTTTATTAGGCTTCTTAGAGGTGCAGTTTTAATTGTATAGTCTTCTATTCATTCTGCACTAAATCCTGTCATTTGTATAAATGTCATAATTTGGCCTACTGTCATTGGCTGAACTACTAAACTAATTCTTTTTAACTGCAAAGTGCTATGGCCACACACTTCTCCAAGTATCCTACTTGTGATTGATAGCATTGCAACTCCCCCTTGGCAATCTTTTGGGGACTTTAATTGAGTTAATTCAGCCCACTTACAAACCAATAACACCTTAACCTCCCCTATAGGATCCATGTACCTCTACTAATCGCAATTTGGTCCAGACCAGTAATTCACTGGCCCTTGATCATAATTTGGTTCTGCATCTGTGTTTCTGAGACCAGGATTTCAGATTGCATGGCCATAATTGTGTCACCTGGGTGGCTGTGACCAGACTTAGGTCTTACTTTGGCCACAGAATATTTAGGTTAGGCTGGTCAAAGTCTGCTGATCTATTACAACACAAACACTTCCTCAGGCCAGCCCTTCTTCATGAAGCGTCCACTGAGTTACTTTCAAAAACTCTACAGCACACCCCAGCTTTTCACCGGTCTGCTGTGACCTCCAGCACGTGAGGCACCTTTCCCACGTGACCTGTCCCACAGGCTTTTTACCCCTAGAGTGAACACACAACATTATTATTGGGACAGCCTCATTACTGCCCCCACAGGTAAACACACAACATTACAACCTGGACAGCCTTATTACTGTCCTCACAGGTAAACACACAGAATTACAATCTGGACAGCCTCATTACTGTCCTCAAAGGTAAACACACAACATTACAATCTGGACAGTTTTATTACTGCCCTCACAGGTAAACACACTGCATTATAATCTGGACAGCCTCATTACTGTTCTCACAGGTAAACACACAATATTACAGCCTGGGTTGTAGGATCGGATTTAGGATCAACAGAGACAAACAAACATGAATGTAACATCACATTGAAGTCTGTCAAGGTCAAGGGCTGCTACAAAACAAAGTTTCCACTGCTAGGTTACTCAGAGCACATTCATTTATCCAGGATTTGAACACCTATGTGGACAAGGCTAAAGGGATTTGTCCACTTAATTAAACCTACACAAAAGCTTTTGCATTTATACCTAAGCCTATATATGTCTAACTAGGATTACCAGAACCAGTCCAGGGTTGGCTCAGAGAGTGCAGGCTTGAACTCTGTTGTCCAGTGCATGGTTGAACCTATTGAAATATTTGGTTGAGTCAGGTACTACGTAATCTCTCTCTCTCTCTCTCTCTCTCTCTCTCTCTCTCTCTCTCTCTCTCTCTCTCTCTCTCTCTCTCTCTCTC
>JBBIGC010000152.1:15412098-15427412 GCA_037576955.1 Lepidarchus adonis | reverse complement strand
TTTTATTTTTGCAATGTAAAGCGACCTTGAGTTTGTGAAAGGCGCTATATAAATTCAAATTATTATTATTATTATTAATATTATTATTATGAGTTAATCGAGCATGGGTTACTAATGAGAAAACCGCAGCAGCGATGACAGCATTAGCATTAGCAACAGCAGTAGACCTATGTAATTAGCACGAATGACCGAATTCAGTGCTAAGTTTGGCAAGCAATAGATGGAGAAATGCATACACCGGACACGTTGCACATTGTGTGGAGGACAAGGTTGGAGGCTTAACGAGGTAAGTAGCCTGGAAGGAAATCTGTTCTGTAGCCTTTCATGGCGAGAGGCGAGGTTGGCAAGATAACAGGGGAGTGAGCTAACTGACTGTATATAATTACATGTACTGAACAGCATTAACACCACTCCCACGTGAAGTGAATAACATTGACGAGGTATTTCATTACAATGGCAACGGCCAGGGAGGTGGGATATATTAGGCAGCAAGTGAGCAGTCAGTTCTTGAAGTTGACGTGCTGAAAGTAGGAAGCAGTGTCATGTACAGTGTTCCAGGTAGTTACTACCTACCAAAAATAGATCTAAGAAAAGACAACAGGTCAATTGGTGAAAGATCATTGGCCCACTGATGTGTGTATGGAATAAAGGTTAACCTGCCTGCTTCGATCCCACAGAAGAGCTACTTTGGTGGAGCACCCCATCATCGGCCGCTCACAAACATGTCCAATGGGTGAGTTTCAAGACTGAGGGGTTGCGGGTTCAAATGCTGGAATCATGCCCATGAGCAGGAACCTAACCTTCTACTGCTCCTGGGTGGCAGCCCACTGCTCCACGGGTTTGTACTTACTGCCTTGGATGCAGAAAATGCCGGGATTGAGAGTATAAAAAGATATAAATAAGTAAATAATAAATAAGTAGATATGCATGAACAACTGGCATGCTCTCTTGAACGTCTAGAGTAGTTTAGATATTCAAATTGCTAAAACAGGTCCTTAAAAAAAACAAAAATCCAGACCTTGGGCACCTATACTCTTATATGTTCTTCACAAACGCAAAAATAATATAATAGTATCTGACTTATCTGAGTATCTGAACTACTTCCCCCTAGCAGGAGGGGCAGTAAGCCGACTATACCTCCTGAGGCATAAGCTGTTGAAATGGTCCTCCAACCGTCCTTGTCCTTCTTTCCAGCTGGCTTCAGTAGTGGTTCTCTTGTTGTTCGTCTCTAGCTCTCGGTGCCCGGTATTGAATGCTCATCCTCTTTTCTACTGGCCTTGGGGAACGCTGCCATAGCCGGTCCCAAGCCTACTTTAAAGAGGAGATTTGAGAGTGGGACCAACCTACCCCACATCATAAAAAGCAAGACAACCATGAAACAAGAATGCACGATTAAGTGGCCATTTTCAAACACTCAATGTCAAAATAACATTAGTAAAGTTTCTTGACATCCTCATTATAAAATCATCAAAATAAATTATTATTTTATTGCTTTAATGGGTGTGATTTGGTGAAATGGATGAATGGAAGAAATAAACCAACAATATATTTTCATTTCTGTTCTTGACTGAAGCCTACAACATATGCTTCTTTTTTAAGGCCAAAGACCAAAAAACTATGGAGGCATTTTTCCTTCACTTTCTTTCTCTATTGGTGTTGAAAAGTTGTATGGATTTTCTTTCTAGAGGCAATTTACAAAGAACAAGAGTTTGCTTTATGATTTGGTGGCATCACAGCCTACATGATCGTTTCTTCATGGCGCTATCCCAGCATGCCACTGACAGTTCCAAGACTTTTTGCTGCAAGATCCCCTTGACTGGCCATCTGAAGCCACTGGAACATGTTCCCAGTGACTTGACAGATAGCTGTGATCTTTCTACAGAGAAACATTAGTTAGAAGATTCATGTATTTTGCTCCCCCAACCACCCACAAATATATTGTTTGGGTGACAGCAATTGTATGTTGAGCAAAGTTGCAGGATGTAGTTTTCCATGTATACAGCTCTTTACAAGAGAAAAAAATATCTACAGGATTATGGAAAAAGTGGGCTGTCAAGTGTAAATAATTAATGATTATTAAATCACACTAATTTGACTCCAAAGGAAGAATTTAATTTAAAACTGTATGTAACAATGCACTGTCATGTTAAAAAAAGCTACTTCACCCAATTTAATATTCATTTCTTCATTAAGAAATATTTACATATCGATGTCTACCTGCAATTAAATCACGTTCTGTTCCAGAGATTAATAAAAACAAAAATTAACCTTGATTTATTCATTATTCAATCAAAGAAAAATTTAGGACACTCTACATGCTAATAGCTAGTGTTAACCCCTTTGGTTGAATTGGCTGCCATGAGATGCTTCTCTGACAAAGTTTGCTCCACTCTTCAGTACAGAATTCTTTAAGCTGAGAGATGTGTGAAAGGATTCCTTGCATGTACAGCCCATTTCAAGTCTCTGAATGGGATTTAGATCAAGACTTTGACTCAGCCACTCCATGACTCTCCATTTTAGTTTTCAGCCTTCAGTAGATGGTAGATTTACTGGTTTGTTTTGGGTCATTGTCATGGTCTAGTTCTGCTTCAGATTTAATGTTCTTACAAATTGTCTCACATGCTACTCAATCATGGTGGATTATATGATGGTTAGCTGATGAGGTCCTGCTGCAGCAAATCATCCCCAAACCATGACACTCCCACCACCATGCTTCACACCTGGTAGGAGGTTCTTTTTCTGGAATGTGGTAGACATGTCCTCTGTTCTGGTGTCCAACTAATTCCATTTTAGTCTCATCTGTCCAAAGAACAGAATTCCAGATGTCCTGGTCTTTGTCTACGTTCTTTGGCAAACTTCAGCCTGGCCTTGATGTTCCTCTTAGAGAGCAGCCATTTCCTACTTGCACACCTCCCATGCAGGTTAAAGTTGTGCATCACTTTCTGATTGTAGAGGCACCTTCACATGAAGAGTAGCAAGAACCTGCTGTAGGTCCAACATTTTGGGGTTTTTGGAGACTTTTAGTAGAACTTGCTTGGACAGCCAGACGTGGGCATGTTGGCAGTCGTTTCAGAAGTCCTCCACTTGTAGACCATTTTCCAGACAGTGGAATAGCTCATTGCAAATTCTTTAGAGATAAAAAAAAATACCTTTACCAGTCTTTAAGCTGCTACAATCTTCTTTCTGAAAACAGACAACTCTTTTGAGGTGAGAGTGAACCCCATGGTGAGATCAAGAGTCAAGAGTAGGTTTAAATAGGACAATATCACCAAAATGTTCTCAGCAATGTCTCTCTCATAATCCCTATTTAAACACACAGGTTATAAAAACTGATACCAGCCCTGGAGACCACAGTCCATTCAGAAAAGAAACAGGAGAAATATCACAAATTATTCACTGAATGAGATTGTGTTCTCTTACAGAGCGGAGTTTGTGGCGAGAGAGAGGAAGTGAGCGTGAGGGAGAAAGAATGATAAGGAAGAAGAGGAGGAGGGCGAGGAGAAGGAGGAGGAGATGGTCAAACCTGACATGTGTGAGTCATTAGCATTCTGTGTCCGTGTTGGACTGCAGAGATGAAAATTAACTCTGACACTGAATTAATAAGAAACTCAGTAAAGTCTGGGTCACAGTCTCTTCCTCTGAAGGCTCCTGTTAAAGGCTCCATTTTCCAGCCGTAGCTGGACTGTGCTACCTTTATCCTCCATTACGCTGGCCAAATGTGAAATTCAGCAGAGCGGGAGGCTTGATGAAGCTCTTTTTAACTGCCTCCATGGGGAGAATGGGAAAGCACTGCAGCGTCGATGGACTGATTCTCCCCAATTGTGGTTATACTGTAAAATGCATTGGTACTTGCAGCTCAGTCAGGTTGGCCATTATCGAAGAAATAACCGTACGACTGCAAGACTTCATCAGCAAAACAAAAAGAGAATGGGGAACATTAAAGCCAGAGCTGTCCAGGCAGCATACTGACCCACTGTAGTCTTACCTAATGGTGCGACAGCCTGAGAGGCGGCCTTCTGAACCACATACGGCAGCGCAAATTCATCACGTGACTCCATACAAGCTTTATACACTCTGCATGGTAATAGTTCCTCGCTTCGCGCTCGACCCGAGGTCACGTCTTACGGCAGGAGAGGCGCCTCATGCCCGAAAGCTGAGCAGGCTGAAATATGTGAGGTCTTCATGACGTCGTTAATCACTGTCATGTGTGCTGCAGGAGAGCGGTATTCCATGTCGGACGGAGCCTCGTACAGGATACAAACGCTATTCAGTATGTTTTTAATCTAAATAAGTATGTTCTCTATGCACAATAACTTTGCCTTAAAGGCTTTAGCACTTATCTTTGCAGTGAGGTTAGTAGTATCATGGAAAAATGGATTTACTTCCCTTATGTGAAGTCTGAGATAATATAAGCAATCAGGTTTTCTGACATTTCTTGTACCTGATTTTAATGTCAATGCAAAGCCTTAAGGCGTACAAACAATAGTCTTTAATTTAAGCAGATGATCCGTTGTTTTACCTTTGGTTTCACATTTTTGTGGAGTCCCAGGTCTTGCCAGGTGTTTTGGGTTCAGTAACAGGTCTCTGCCCCGACCAGGTATTTTGAGCTTGTAATTAAGTCCTTGTGTTTCTCACGCAGATTATCAAATCTTTTGATCACTTTGTTTGGCTGACTTGGTTTGTTTCTGTCAGTGTGTATGCTTTTCATGTTTCCTTTGAGCACTGTATTTCAACCGCAGAAAATGCTCATTTATGTTTATAACTCTAATATAATATATATGATAATTTATTAGTGTTACTGAATTTACTGATCTGAAGTAGGAGCATCCAGCTTGACCCCTGGAGACCTTTATAGCTCTATAGCAGTAGTGACATTGTATGTACCATAGTTGAGCATAAATAATGAAATTCTGCAGCGTAGTTCTTCCCTTGTGGCATGATATCGTGTAGATTTCAAATTTGATCAATTTAATTTCACAGGTTGCATTTGATGACGTTAACGGATCTGATTTTGAAGGATTTGAAGAAAAGTAAGCCTAATAAAGTGTTGCTAATTTCATACTGAATTATGTACATGTAGATCAAGCTACATGATAAGATCAGTAGTTAGATTAATATATGTTGTCGTCATCACAGCTCGTTTGAGATTGAGACTTGTGCTTCTCCGTTGTTATTTGTTTATTGTTTTTATTAACTGAATTGCTCTCTAATATTTCAGCGTGGTTTGTGCTGCTGGGAAGCTTGTAGGGGGGATGGAGGATTTCGGCTTTGCAAAAACAGTTCTGTATGCTTTCTGGTTTCACGTTGTTCCACGACAAAATAACCCATTCGCTCTCGTGACTAAACAGAGTGAATGTATGCTTCATCCATTTTCCCACTCGATCCTCACAAGGCACTTAAATGGATGATTGACAGCAATATCAAATCTTTCATCGACTTCAAAGTGGCATCCAGCTGCACGATTGCTGTTTTCTTTTGCAAAAGCAACGAGCCGTAGTTTAAATTCTGCAGCACGATGTTGCTAAATTCAAAATTGTTATCACTGGTCAACTGCGGTAAAATGACAATACCATTATATATATCGGCAAATGCATCCAGGGGTCAAATGATATACTTCTATTTCAGATTGGTCAATTAAGTAATACTGCAGTTAATATCATGGGGAGGCTTATGTTAGAGTTTTAAAACAAATGAGCATTTTTTGCAGCTTATAGAACGGGGCGACCCATAATGTGGAGCGGCCTTTCATTGGGGAAATACGGTACTCATAGATTGGAACTAACAGAGAACACTAAGAAAAAGAGAATAAATAGAACAGATTAACAGAATAAAAAAAGATAAACAGGGAGCCAACTACAAGCAATGCACACAAGGCACAAATACTACACAAGGCACAGAATACCTGGACATAGGGCAAGAGTTAAAACCAGATGCAGGTGAACAGAAAAAGCATGGACTACTCAGGCAAAACACCAGACAGGAATTGTTATGGTGGCCATTGTTATGATTGTATTTTATGCCTTTTTAAAATAATACACCCAATCAAATGTTTTTATTCTAAATAACCACAATAATAACATGTATATAAGGACATTTTTAGCACAAATTCCCACAAATGCTGAGGGAAAAAATTATAATAAAAAAGACAAGAAGAATTTTAAGAAGCTGGTGTTTTTAAAACACTTTTGAGCCAAAATATTTCAAAATGTGCTTTTAAAATGTTTGAAAATGTGATATATCCACATTTATAAAAGCAATGTGATATTTCTTCTTATGTAATTCAAAAAAGTATTTTTAGATAATAATAGTTTTGAAAGAAAGACCGTGTTCCCAAATGAACTGAATTTGCCACACAAAAATCTTAGATATATAACATAACAATATTATTGCAAATAACATAATAGAAGTGTATATATACACTTCTATCCCATAGACATGCTGCTGTTCTCTGATTTGTTCCCATTAGTTAGGTCATAATAAATAAAAGCAGAATCAGATCCTAGATCAGCACCTAAACTTGGAGAAGCGTCAGAAATCCAGCCCTTGTTTACTGAAATTGCTAAGAGCTCAATCTGTAATATTAGACACGACAACAACACTGGTAGTCTGTGCTCCTGTCCTTAAACTTATCCATAAGTAAGCATGTGACCTAGCATTCCCGAAGCGCCCCCATTATCAAGGATCAGCTTTTGAAACTGGGACCTTAGTGTCCTACTTTGGCACCCTTACTCTGAGGTGTTATGAATATAAAAACCTGAATGTACTTCCCCTCTCTTTCATAACTTTCAAGCTCACCTTCACTCTACTGCACTGTTTATGCCCAAAAGGCATCTTTTACCTTGGAGAGTGCCAACCCTTTCCACCATGCGATTCCTCTGCCAAACTATGCCTCGGACCCTGCAGACATGCTGCAAGCGTTTTCATCATTTTGGATCTACACTGGCAGACATGCCTGTAAAAAATAAAGACCTCATATTGGCACATATATGTCAAGATCAGCTCTCGATGTGATGCTTTTGTTACTGTACGAGTTTTCAGAGCTTGGTGAAGACACCAAGGCATGAACTAACCCTAAACCCTACGACTGAGGAAGGTGGTTCTCTCCATCCATTCATAATTCATAATAATTCAAAATTGAGGTTTTAATCACAACTGCATTGAGCACATGGTTTAATGACGCATGAATAGTTACACAAAGCAAAAGCAGGAGAGTGCAGACCTCTTATTTTAACTTATGTTTATGCATGACCTGTCTCTAGGTAAGTCTTTATGCATGTTATCCTTTCTTATTCCTGGATATAAAAATGAATGTTAGGGTTAAACGCCCTGGGAGGGTTCTCGGCAGAAGGATTGAAGTAAGTCGTTGGGGCTGAAAGGAATTTCAAGGCAAAGGAAAGTTTCCAAGCCCATCTGATTCATATTATGGGCCATTATCTGGGCCTGTCCACTTAGCAGACATATCTGAGATTTCTCTTCGAGGAGCCAGTCCTTCAATGAAAGTGCTGAGAGATGCAGTGGCAGCTGAAAGACAATGACTCATTTTAAGACCTATAATCCCATATCTTCAGTCTTCACATGAAGGCAAAAGTGATGAACCAAGGTCAGGTTTGCAACGTTACAGTTCTGTGCACAGAGGCCTGTAGATGATCCTAGATTAGTACTAGATTGGGCCATTGAGTGTTATTAGCTAGGTCAAGGTTCAGCAACCCATGGCGACTCTTCAGCCTTTTTATTGTGTCTCTGTTTGGCCTTGACAAAAGAAAAACAAGGTTATTTCTTTAAAAAAATGTTTATATATAATTTTTTTGTTTGTTTAGTTATACATTTATCTTGGAGGTTCTACTTTAACATTGAATTTTAAAAGGTTTTGTCAATTTAAATGACACGTCCACGTCTATAGTCCTTCAAATGTGCGACTCCAGCAGTGAGCGAAGCATGAATTCATCTCTGAAGTTTAATTCTGCGCAGACAGATTCCTTCGCCTTCACTGCCGACTACGCTGCGTATCTGTGTGTTTGATATGTGGCGAAAAATGAGCAAACAACAAAAATTTAATGTTGAAAGACATTTTCATAACAAGCACTGAATTTCTGAAAAGTACCGAACTAAAGACGACAGAAGAGAGCGATTTCGAAACTTCTACGGAAAGTTAATCAGAGCAAACATACTTTCAACAACTCAAGCTCATTTTGCCGCAGCTCATGAGTTCCAAGGGAAAACCATTCACAAATGGAGAATACAGAAAAAAATTTCATTAAAATTTCAGAGCATTCATTCTCCAAATTCAAAAACAGAAATTGTTCAGAAAATTAAAGAAATGTCTCTAGTAAAGGACAGAACCATTACAAAGACAACATACATCTCCGGAAAACCTCATTTTGTCTTTTATAAAACTACTAAGATACAACTATTTTTTTATATTAAAGTGTCGCTACGTTTTATTTTAATTTTACACAAATACAGGAAGGACTCAGATAGACATGTATTGTTCAGTGTGTAATTTATTTCAACGTTGGCCTACACATGCACACTGCACTTCTGCTTGTCAACCGGTAAAATAAAAAGAGATTTAAACTTTTAGAAGTTTATACACCATGTTATGTTTTGTGGCTCCAGACGATCTCTCTTTAGTTGAAGAAAAATTGGGAAAATTGCTCTTTTAATAGTAAAGTTTGTCGACCCATGAGCAACATCAATGTTCCAATGATTTCATACAAGTTAGAATGGGGCACAGAGATATTATAACTTTCCCCATACAGAAAGGAGAACTATTACATTCCAGGGACTAGTCAGTTCCTAAGAAATCGGTAAAATGAGTAAAACACAAGTCAATACAAACCGCATGTCTGCAATGGGCTAACGAACTGTCCAGGTTGCTTCAGAGACAGACAACTTTCTCTCTCTCTCTCTCGAATGGGCAAGTTAGAGTAGCCAATCAAAGTAAACCAAAAGCTTTTGGACAGTGGGAGGAAAACCAGAGGAACAGAAGTAAACCAATATTATGGGGAGAACATGCAAACTCCAAGCAAACTGTGGGATTGAGCCAATGTCTTTCATGAGTTCCAACAACTACTTATGCCATATATACAGTGTGTATATTGTCATGACACCTATACACACCTGGCATGTGGACCCTCTACTTTAAGCTGACTAGAGTTTACAGTGAGCAAAACGGCACAATATCACAAGCAGCAAGAGAATAATAAAGCAATAACATCTGAATTTATACAAGTCAGGACTGAAAATGTACTTTTACGGAACAATGCAATCTTTATAGTGAACCTTGGAAATATATTTATGACATCAAAATTCTCAGATGGCACTACAAGAACCCTAGTGCCCTAGACCCTAAAATATTAGGAATCAATGAGGTGGTGTCATAGAACAACAACTTTGTTTTTTCTAATGGATGGTTAATTTAAAGAACAAATGTTTTAAGAACCTCCATAGCATACAACCATTTGTCCAATCCAGGGCCCACACTGGAACCTAAGTTCCTTGAGTCCCAATATCTTTATTGAACTGAAGAACTTAAGGTTAGTCTGAGATGTTGATCTTTATTGTGACCTACTGTTTTCGTGTTTTTAATCTTATTTTTTCATAGGGTTTTATGTTTTATTTGCATTTTTATATGTATACAGCTTTTTGGTGAACTGAGTTGTTTTAAAGTACTTTATAAATAAAATTGAATTCCCTGTGCTGCAAAATGTTATAAACACTATTGCAGGTACTTTAGCATCAAAAACACTCAAGGGCGTCCCCTCATCGTGTATCGGGAGCCACGTGGGCTTTGTAACCCAATTTACAACATGTCAAAGCAAACGAGGCTCCAGACGACAACGTGCGAGCGACTTCTCACAGGCCGACGACAATTCATTGACTTGTCGTACAGTCATGCGTTACAGGCATTCGAGGCCAAACCTACAGCTGCATTACCACACGTTTGTTTCCAAAAGCAGCAATACATTTTCAAAGAATTATTCTACGTTTGGTGGTGAAGGCCTGCAATCTGTTCCCAATACATTCCAATTAGTTTCAAAGCTCCCAGTAACTTAATTAATGATAACTCGATATTAATCCATCCGTGCTTGTACACACCCCGACGGTAGGTGGGAGTTTAACTCTCCATCGCCGCTGTGTGTGGAGGTTGCAGAGAGAGGGTGAAAAGTTCATTTAGATTTATCAAGAAAAAAGAACATTTCAGAACAAAGTAGAAAGCAACTCGCTCTCCTCCGAGACCTGAATCCTCGACGTGATTTGCATAAGGGCCGGCGCATCAAAAGTAGCGGGTGCCCTTTTTAAAATATTAATGCACAGCTAGTTGCAGCCTCCCTCGCTGCTTTGTAGCACCCTCAATCAAAGGCTGCACCAGATAGAGGGGGGTGAGACAGCAGGGAGGGAATAGCGTGCCCGTCGAGCATTTGTGTTTGTAGAATTGTGTGCGTGAAAGCCGGCGGTCTTTGTTTCCTTTTGGATCTTTTTATTCACTGGTCAGCTTGGCATTGACAGAGCAGACGCTCTTATTGTCGCTCAGCTGGTCGCCGCACTCCTTATCTACACTCAAGCAGTCTAGGCCCATTGAAAGCGGGGCAGTTACGTAAGCGCAAATTGATTGGCCATGTTTTGCTCTTGGCCCAGGCCGAGGCGTCAGCCGTCTGCAGAGCACAAGGGAAGTGCTGCCGCTGCACTTCGGCGCAGGACTCGGTCCGAAAGCGCGGCGCTCAGCTCGGGTCTATAAGCTTTCAGGCTTTCTCAACCATGGCATCTCAACCTTTCCAGGTGCATGAGCAGCAAGACAGGAAATGACTTTTCGCATGCCGTCCATGCTTCAGTCAAGCTGGAACCACAACGTTCCCTGTGGAGGTTGAAAGTTTATGCAGCAACTGGGCAACAATGCAGCTTTTTCAACTTCTAAAATGTTACTCTGAAGGGAATTGGGGGGAAAAGTGCAACAAACATCAGATGAGTCCATCAAATCAATTCAGATTCTTAGGGGTCAACCTCTGCATAAATAATGCAGAATGTATTCTTATATTAATGCAGTGGTGGCCTAGTGGTGAAGAAGGTCACAGGTTCAGGTACCATCGAGGTATCTGCTCCCAGGGTGCTGTTCTAAGCTGCATGTGAGGACGCGTGATGGGTTAAATCCAGAGGTCACATTTCATTGCGGGTCATTGCGGGACATTGGGAACAGACCTCATCATTCAATGACTAATAGTCCCATTGCCTGCAAACAGTGTAGATTCACTCATACCTTCCATACAGTTTTCAATTTCCACCCATTTTCAGTGAATAAATTTGGGAGGTCCCATTTAAACTATGACCCATTTTGATGGACATACACCCACCAGCCATAATATTAAATTTTAATTTGATGCAGATGCCAAAACTGCTGACTCATTGAGGCATGGACGCCACCAGACTTCCGTATCTGGAACCAGTTCCTGTAAATTATGAAGTGTAGCCTCCTACAAATCCAAGGAATCTAGATCCACTGTCTCTACAATGTTTAGGCGTCAAAGTAAAAAGACCAAAGGTTTCCCATCAGTCCATTGAGAAGAGCATCAAGCTTTTTTTCCGACATCATCTGATTACCATCTCTTCCTCGGGTTAGTGTTGTCTGGTTTGCGGAAAAGTGTCAGTTCTCACAGCAGAGACAATTAAACAATGCACGTTTCTACTCTGAAATGTCAATTTTCCATGATGTCCCACTCAATCTAAATTCACCATATGCTGTACTTTTCAAAGAGTACCCTTGTATTACAGTGCACATGGCTATTGCTAATGGAAATAGCCTATATTTAGCCCCATAAACCCCACCCCCAAACAGAACTCACCCACACAGTGTTAAACAATAAAAAACTCTACTCATTCAGCCGCATCAGTCCAGCTTCAAGCCCAGGTCAAAGTCTTCACTGGTGTGGAAGCCATGTTATGTCCCTATTATCATTTCCCACATATGCTGAGAGGGAATAGCAATGAATCAAATTAAAAAGTAATTTCTCCCCAGTGTTCCTCACCAAAGTAATTTCTGCTTCATTTATCATCGCATTACCTTTAGTCATTTATCAGGTTTTACTGCAGGCTGTGTACAAGTCTTGAATCTCCAAAATATCAAGACTTTTTGAGGTCTGGCTCATGACTGTCAATAATGTGTTTACTTGGTCACATGTCTCAATAATTTTTCTATGATTTCATATTAACATTTCCAAATAGCATAAACAAATTGATCCGCACTTTATCATTCTCCCTTAAAGCCCATTTGCTAATTTGTTTAGTAATCCCAGCTTCAATCCCATTTCTGCTGCATATAATAATCCCTACTCTGCCTCTTTCAATACCGCCAACTAATTAGCAGGATTGTTCTTTGTCTCCAACTTGATGGGGTTATACACATATATAGCGCTGGCACAAACACAGTATGGCTTCTTTACAGAAAAAGCAGCCAAATTTCCAAAGGCAACTCAAAGGTCATGGCTGGTTTATGCCGAGTCTCCACATGTTGTACAAGAGACAGGAGTAGAAACAGCTTCAGTGTTCGTTGGGGGTTAGTTACTAACTCATTAGAGTATTGTGGTTAAGTTACTAACTCATTAGAGTATTGTGGTTAAGTTACTAACTCATTAGAGTTGTGGTTAAGTAAAAGTAAAAATTATTCTTAGAATACAATCTGGTAACCAATTTATCAAGTCATGTCAAGTCGGCTTTTGTCATTTCAACCGAATACAGTTCAGTAAACAGTGAAACGAGACAACGTTCCTCCAGGACCAAGGTGCTACATACATGCAAACAACAAATTAACAGCACTTTATAAGTTTTATCTATTTCTGTATAAAAATGGACAACAAAGTGCATGTGCAAATGTTTTATAGTTTTAGTGAAACAAAAATTAATTATTTGTCTTTAAAAGAACATTAGCCGATTCACCGTTTGTATTACTAGTGCCTGTTCTACATAGTTTGGGCTTGCGCTTGCTACCTGCATCCAGCTGATGATTCTCTGATTGTGAAGTTGAGCAGTGCAGTGCGAGTACCAGATTAGATGCTTTGACAGATCTTTCCTTAAAGCCTTGTTCATACTCACGGTTTTAGTCAAGGTAATGAGATTGCAAACACCAACGATATCTCTACAGTGACTCTCCACACTAGACGACTTGTGTTCCTGTTTGTAGGAGTCTCGCACACAATCACACGACTGATCTGCAACCTCAGGTGTTCACACTACATGATCTCTCACTAGAGAGAACAACACCCAACTCTCCGCACAGTCCAAGTAGATTTTGACCAGTAGTAGCTCTGTTGCTGTAACACCCACACCCACCAAACTTGGTGACTACATAGAGAACACTCCCCACTTTTAAAGGAACCCTTGCACATAGTGATAACCCCCAGGAGAATAGAGTTATGTATGCACAAACTTTGGAAACTGCAGTCACAGTTTCATTTCTGCAGATTTGTCTTAGACATGTATCAGTATAACCAGCCTTGATTTTAATTAAAATTAATTAAGTAATTGTTTCATTTTTCTCAGCGCTACATTGACGTAAACCATCCCACAACAGACCTATCTTGCCTCTGATTGGCTGTTGCATTTTGTCAAATGCACATGACTTCTCCAGATATCTAGCTCACCAGATCTCCAGCCCCATTCACAGACAAAGCCTCAATGGCTTCTTATTGTGTGTTGGGGTAGTTCAAACATAATAAAGGGTTGTTTCAGATTAACTGCCATGTCACCTCCAACTGTAGCTTTTGCCTGTGCCCTTCAGTGCCTCTGCAACCTGGAAACTGTGGCTAAAGGCTTGTAGTTTGAACACGAACCTGCACTGAAGTGGAGAGAGGCCCAACATCTTACAAACTAGACTGTATTATCATTCTGAAACTATTCTTTACATTTTAGAATTTCTCAATGGGCACCTTGAGTGGTGCAACAATCTAAGCATCGACTTAACAATCCATGGCTAAGACTAAGAAAACCCAATCTGTCTTGCTCCCATGGAGTAGGCAGGATGGCTTCCCCCGATCGCCAGTGAAGAAACAGTGATGCGGTGCCTGGTGTTACAGCTTTAGCAGATAGTATTGATCTCCAAACATGTTAACATTACATTGCAATGATGTTGAGGCACCTAGTGTGGATCTGATATATGTAACCATCATCATCATCCAGCTTTGGCAGTGTTGGGTAAGTTGGGAAGCTGGTGGAACTGGACATATCTAAGTAGATGCTAAAAAAAAACAATTTTATACACAGTTTTCCTAAAAAGCAAGGATAGTGATGAGATGTGAATTGATTTTCACTAAATTACTAGAAACGACAGCATGTGTTTGGTTGTTACAAGTGGGTTTACATAATGTAATTGAGAGAAGTCATCAGCAAAATCATTATTTTTCTTATTGAAGTAGCCACACTGGTGTATATGGACTTAGGCTTTAAACTAATGGTAAACTCTAGTTGTAAATCCAGACTAATCCTAATTATAAGCTGTTTATTGTCTAATCTTCTGACCTGATCTTTCGTTTTGAAAATGTCAATAGCTGCAGAAGACACTGACTGGCACTGTGAAATAAACACTTAAATTCTCTGTAGTCCCAGCTGTGTGATATTTTGCTCAAGGGACTGAATCTAAATAGGCTGCTTTGTATATGACTTGCTTATAGATTTACGGGTTTGCTTTTTTGTTGGCTACTTGCCCGATTATTAATGAACATAAGCAGAGAGAATTAGAACGAAAATAGACTCATGATTTGTTTACCGTAGGGCATTTTCTTTTGGGTTATTATTAGCAGTAGACCTGAGTGTGAGGTATTACAACACTTTAGCAAGACAAATTACACTCAGGCAAATTGTGCCAACCACCATGATCAATAATGGTGGCATTTTGTCCTCAGCGTACTGTGGTATTGCTGTGACCTCCAATCCAGCCAGTGTTGCAAATAGATGTCGGAATCCAATAAAAATTTTTTGACTGGTTCCAGCCAGTCCAATTGTGACCTTTGGACCAAAACTTGTGCCTCCAATTCAACCAAGCTGAGCGTTTTCCCATTCACATATTGCCCTGTAATTAGTGGGGTAATTAGCAAAAGCAAAGTTAGTGCTTTTCTGGCAAAAAAGTGTTTAGTTCAGGTCATTTGCATTCAACTGTGCTTTTAGACATTGATCCAGTTTGAGCTGCTTTAAAATTGAAAGGCTAAATGCTAGCCACCAAACCCAGTATTGCCAGTGACTCTTCTTTTGTTAATCTTGCTTCCCTGACACAGTACGAGAAATCCAGTATATCAAATCTGGGCGTAAAAATGGATCCTGTATTAAAACTG
>JBBIGC010000152.1:15374275-15387373 GCA_037576955.1 Lepidarchus adonis | reverse complement strand
TTGTTGTGTACAGTGTCCTTGAGTGTTTTGAAAGGCGCTTTTCAAATAAAATGTATTATTATTATTATTATTATTTCTTTTCATTGCTAAACATCCCGAGTGATGCTCGTAAAACTCAGAGCTCCCAAGTGATGCTACCATCCAAGTCCCAGCCGAGTCATCCATCCAAGTCCCAGCCGAGTCCTCCATGTCAGAACAGCTTTACTGGCCCAGTTAGCTCGGCTCTCTGGCTCTACTCCCATCAACCAAAGTGGAAATGACTGTCAGTGTGAACACACCCCATCATACAAAGTGCACAACAACACAAATGTGACCTCTGTACTTCTGTAGCAGCTGGATGTTACCAGCAGCGCTATGGGAGCATCGTAGCAGGATGGTCCCTTACTCAAGGGTACCACAGTGGTCCCTTTGCTGGGAACCTGCAACCCTCCATTCCCAAAGGTGAAGTATTAACCAAACCGCCAGCTGGCCAATTCTGATGCAGTGACCAATTCTCATGCAACAAAATTCCCATTACTGCTCTAATATGGCAGTTTGAGAAGATATGTGGTGACCCTTGCATCACTGGAAGCATTGTATGATGAGGAACCTGATTGATGAATGAGGTTTAACATTGACTCAGTCTGTATTGATGCTTTAATCAATATACTGATGTGTGAACTAATGTCACAATTTTCCACAACTGTTTTAATAATAATAAATGTTATATTTATATAGCTCCTTTCACAATACCAAGGTCGCTTTACAAAGAAAATGCACACATAGAGAAAAAAGTAATAATAAGGAATAAAATAAATATTGTTTTGTACAGAGAAGCTGCTTTAGTTTATGACTAGGCCGCTGTATTTGAGCTTCAATAATAATGCTCAAAGTATCATTTGTTTGCATGAAAACATAGCAGATTACTTGAAATTTTATTGTATTTCCTACTGACTGCAGACTGTACTGCATCACATCAAATCATGAAATTTGTGACTTTTTTAGTAAAATTGCAGTAACTATTTGGAAAACATTTTTCTTCTTCTTTTTCCCAATTATCTCCCAATGATTAAATAAGTATAGTGCCAGTATTTAACAGTTCTTTTTAAACTGAGCTGTAGTTTTTTGTGAGCTACCTTGGTTTTAGTTTGAGTTGTAGTTAGTACGAGTCCAGCTTAAATAAATGGAAATCTGACCAGTTTTGACGTTTAGTAGAAGGTTTGAGGCTGTGTGTGAGGTCTGGAGATTATCTAATAAAGTATAGTAAGCTAATGTATTTTTATTTTATTTTTTTACTGGAAAGCTCATTTCCAGACTCAACCGGCAGAGGTCAGTCTTTAATAGAGGATAAATTGATCAAATCAACATGGCTCATGAAGATGTTGGTATTTCAGCTTTCGTCAGTGGATGACTTGGTTGTAGGCTTATGTTTCAAGATGTTTTGTGTTGTAGCTGCTATGTTGATAAAGCTTGGAGGATTTTGATATTGTAATACAAAAATAAGCACCCGAGAGTGGTCTTGTGGTAAAAAAACAAAAACTGTTGTTGCAGGGCAAGACGCTAACTCTAGACCTAAACCTAACAGCAACAGTTGGGGTGAATGACCGCTCCAACTGTAGGCAGTTGAGTTATCTGACTATTTCGAGCAGCATCTTTAACTTTATTCACCAGTTTAGACCTCGCGTTGAGTCATCCTTCCTCAGAGCCGTGGTGTTTCTCATGTCTGGGTGAAGAGGGTTTTCCTCTGTGGCTACGATGCTGTCATGAGATGTGGGGGCGGATCAGGCACTGACCTCGCAGTCACTCTGTTGTCCCAAGGAGAAGGGAGCAGCCACGAAATCAGCCTCTCAAATCTTCTCAACAGATCTTCACCACTAGGTTGAAAGTCGTCTGTTGGGTTTTTCCTTGCGCTGTTGAGTGAAGTTGTCCAGTTAACCATGAATTTTATTAACAGACACGTTACTGTTTTTCACTCTAAAATTACTTTTTCTACATCCTTTCATTTAGTCTTTTTGAGTCCACCTTAGCTCACCTGCAAATGCTCCGGTTGTTAAAATATCTATGAAACATTATGATTATGATTATCATAACACTGGGTTAGGGGTTAGTTTAGAGGTTACATTTTTCAGAAATGTTCCAAAAGGTTCTCTGTGACGCCACAGAAGAACCACATGTGGGTCCTTGTGGGTGTGTGTGTGTACAGCTTTTCCAAATAGTAATTTCAATGTAATAATAAATCAATCAATCAATAACTGAAACCTTTTCTTCACAAAGTTGTACTTTTCTGGAATGTATCTCATTACAAAATGTTTTCCAAAAAATAGTGAGATATAATGTAGAGAACTACCTGTAAAGATTCTTCTTGCAGAGAACCCCCTTTGGAATGATGTTTTTAGAAGAGGGTAAGGGTACATGTTGATGTAACGTTCAGGCTTAGGGAACTTAAATAAATTGTACGAAATTTTATGTGAATGTTAGCTATTTCACTACTGTGTCACTATTCTCCAAAAAAACGGTAATTCTAGTTTTTGCAATATAGGAAAACAAGCAGCAACTTTAGACATTATCTAATGATATTGACAAAAACAGTAAAGTAAATACATTATTTAAAGAGATATGCTCTCATTACTTCATGCATTAGAAAGTACTATCAACTATTATCAGCGTCTAGGTGACCTTCCTTAAACATTCATTATACAATTCAGTAAAATAGTTACTGACTCATGTACTCATTTTAGAAAGGTCATGTTCTGACCACAGGACTATTGTCTAGATCAGAGGTCACCAGCCTTCTACTTCACAGGTACTGAGTCATACGAAGGACGACCACTTTAATACACATTCACAGTGAAACCACACAATACTGTTGAATTAGAATAGTGTTTACCTAAACTTATCTGAACTTCATGCATAATAAACATGTTTTAAATGATTTTTTATATTGTCATTTTCAAATCTATATAAATGCTAATGTGATTAAAGAAAAATAGCAACAGGATCAAATAAAATTTTAACCTGGGTTTGTAGAAAATACAACCCACTAGAAACTCACTTGTCCTGCAGTTATTTGCGAAAGAGAAGGTTCAAGTTTGTTTGTTTTTTTTTTTTCACAGAAGGTTAACAAATTCAATAAAGTATATTTCACAAACTTTCATTTCAGTCACAAATCATAACCTGGGGTCACATGGCTCTCAGAAACATGGTGTCATTGGACGAGGAGAGAATGGTGTTTGTAAAGCTGGTTGAGATAAAGAAACTGCAATTTTAAACAGCATTCAACAAAGAAATGCTGATATTTATGAGCCGTCTGAGTGACAGAGGATTGGACAAACCTTGGCATTGTTACCTTTCTGAAAAATAAGAGCTCTGTACTGGGACAGTACTGGGGCAAAGCTGCTAAAATTTTCTGCACCATGAATTGAAAAAAGGCATTTGCTGTGTTATTGGAATGACTATGGCAAGAGGAGAAACCCAACTTTTATCACATAACATCACTCAATAAAAACATAGTACACTTTTCTAATCAACAGAATGCAATTGTAAATAGGCTATTTTGTGCAAAACTGAACTGCACGTCAACAACGCACGTCCTACATTTAATTAAGCCAGAAAGGGAAATAATATGCTTGTAATGTAACTGTTTTGCAATGGTACCCGTTACAAAACAAAATCGTGGAGACATTCCCAAGTTACATGTATGTGCAGTTGGCCTTGCACTAAATTAAGGACTATTTTAGGGCTGCAACTAACGATTATTTTAATAATAGATTAATCTGTCGATTTATTATTCAAAAACGGAACTAAAATCTTTAGAAAGTGCACAAACATGTTGCTCCTTGAGCTTTTGTAATAATATAGTTATACAATTATACACCACATTTAAACAATAACGTATATGGGACAAAGCACAGAATATACACTGCAAAACATGCTTTTCTAACTTAGAAACCTAATAGTTTTGTCCTGTTTTGTTGTTTTCTGAAAAAAAACCCACAAAAATTAAGTGATTTGTTTGCTTAAAACAAGCAAAATTATCTGCCAATGGGGTAATAAAAATAAACTTAATGAGATATACTCTCAATCAGAAGTTTTAAGCATCACTTATTTTAACCTGTACTCAGCTTGAGTGAGCTTGTACCTAACACCACTCTTGTGTCATTTTGCCTTTTTTATTTCAGTATTTGAGGTATTTTTGTCCTCACTTGAGCCTTGAAAATTCTCTGTGTATACGTGCACATACTGTATGTGTGTGTTGCTCAATTCCAGTCAGAATTGCCCTAGATGCCCCACTGGATTCTGCTGGCGGTATTTTTAGGCTCAGCTCCGAGCCCACGGAAAATAAACTTCTGTATTTACCTGTTCCTGAGCGAGAGGAAATAGCCACTGACCGAAAAGGCCACAACTGTGTTATACACATACATTCCTCCGCCAGCCAATAAAGAAAACCTGGGTTCTAATATTCACCGCCCAAGCAAAACTTACACAACACACACAGCCGGATACACCGAGCCCTCCGCGGAATGCAAACTTTAATTTGGAGGGAGTGTGTTGCTGATCTCCGTCTGTATGGCCAGTGCATGTGTGAGAGCTTGTGTGAGTAAAATGCCATATTTGAGAAGAGTAGTAAAAGAAAAATACAGGCCATGGTACATGCAATGCAGCACCGACATTACATGCAGGAAAATATTGATGTGTTTTAAACATCACCTGGCCGAACACTGGAGTAGAGCGTCCTACCTCAAGAACACTGCAGACTCCCTCTATCACCTTTTGAAAGCCATTTTTAGGACATGTTTTTCTTGAATATAGTGCATTGTGATCTGTGCCATGATTATGTTTGGGAATATTACACCACTTTGGGAAATATTACTCTTTTTTTTTTACATTAACAGTGCTGAATTGTGTTTTTTGGGTTATTCCAGATTGCCTTCATTGAGTGTGATTAATTTATTTAAATGCCTACCTTGCTGTTGTTCTGTAGATATTTGGCTTTGGCAAACAAAAAGGAGACGATTTCACTCGGGAGCTTTGTTTATTGCCAGACCTGTGACTGGTTGGCACTCAATAGTTTATTGGTTGAAGCCAAATTAGATTAATTTTAAAAATACCACCTCCTCCTCTTCCAGGAGGAGCCTCTTCCTGGGTTTGTCTCCTTTATTGTTCACGGCGTGAGCAATGTCCTCATTCAATGTACAGTATAGACATTGATATAGCGAAGCTACAGAGAATATAAATTAGTGCAAGCATGCAAAGTTTTTTGGTTTTTCTGTCCACGCACACCTGCGCATAGTCTATGATGATCATGATTTGGACCAGGAGTCACCAATCTTACCTGCATAGAGCCAGTCTGGATAACGGATTTCTCTAAAATCAAGTGGAAGTTTCCCAGATCCAGGCCTGCAAGACTTGCAGTTACACCAGCCTTTGGTGACACATGCTTTAGACCCTCATCAGCATTTAACTCCTGTCTACAGAGCCATTTTAGTTGGTTATTTCTGGTTGGGAATGTGCATAGTACATTTACAGTATTTGGCAGGCGCTCTTATTTTCTTTGTAGACTAAAAAGCACCAATGCATGTTGCTCTGAATAAGCTCCTCACACTAGTAAACATGGAGATTATGATGGTTTATTAGCTTAGAAATGATTAATTGGGTTACAAATGGCTTGAAAAACATCAAAAAAGTAGTTCTAACACACATGAGGGCAATGGTGATGACTTGGGAGAAAATGGGGAGGGGACTTATAGCATGAGTTGTTTTAAGGTCTTTATAAATAAATTAAAACTGTGAATGAACTAATTACATACCATTTATTCCCCCTTTTTAGAGTAGTCTTACTGTAAAGTGGTGCCAAACCACTAGAAATACACATTTGTTATGACTAACGTTGATATTGTGATAATTTTCAAGCTTGTGAAATAGTCTGAGGGGAAAGATGGAGGCTGACGATAGAGTACTGCTCAAATTGGGAACAGGCCCTCGCTTTATTAAGCTCTTAAAAGAACTGCAAAGCACACATGCACCCACAACTGGTGTAGCACACACAGAGCAACTCTTAGATTATTTTAAATTATAATAAAATTATAATAAAATAAATTATAATAAAACAGAGAATAATTATAATAAAATAAATTATAATAAATTATAATAAAATTGATAATTTATTTTATTATAATTATAATAATACATTATAATAAAATGGATTATAATTATAATAAAAGATTATAATATAATGATCCTCTGACTTCCATCAGAAGATGGAAGTCAATATACAACTCCTGCATCAACCCAGAACTGGTCAATGGCCACTGAGATATATAGTAAGAGGAATGGCAGTGGATCCAGCCCATTGCCCAAACCCCTATACAATTAACCCAACGTAGTCCCCTAAACACATGAACAACAAGTCCCAAAACACACAAACAGTCTACCCAGGGGGCAGTGCGGCGAAAGCACGCCCCCTAGGCTTCAGCCTTGTTACAATACAGTTATGAATGAATCTCTAACTCTATTGGCCCTGTGAGTGGGTCCACATTTCAACAACTTGCATATTAGCTCCATAAAAGCTACAAATCATTTCTATTAGTTTACTGAACAATAAACCTGGCAGTTAAATGGTTCTGCTTCAGACGTGAACGACGAGTGCCAGCAAACGTGCAGTTGAAGGTTAGGGTTAATGTCAGTGTGTGGTGGGGTGTGTGTGGTGTCCAGTCCCTGGACAGTGAGGATTCCGCTCTGGGCTGTGGGGAATGTGAAAGATTTCAGGTGCCAATGCGAGTGACGCACAGGAGTGAGAGCAAACCAGGAGAAACATCATGTCCTGTCACCATCCACAGAGTTTTCCCCTCCAGTCTCCTCCTGTTCTTTCCATTGGCCAAACACACACACACACACATGATTGTAATGTTAAATCTCATCAACTTTGCAAAAAGCTACTTTAAATGAGACAGAAGAACCTTTAATTTTTATAGCAGGTAGAATGTAATTATTCCATTTTTATAATTTCTTGTCATTTCGAACCTGGTTTGACATAAATGACATTTTGCTAAGTGTGCAATATGTAAAACTAGCAGTAATAACATGTAATAAACACTTCATCACAGGCTCTGTTCTTTGATGAAGAATTATATAATGTTAGTTTATTAAGTGTGAGGGTTGCAGTTACTTGCCCCTGGATATGACTGCAACCACAGTGATGTCACTTTATTTCAGTTTCCTTCCATGAAATCCACAAAGAGGACTGATTGAAAGAGCGAGGGAGTGGAGGAAAGAAGGTGAAGAGGTAAACAGACCCCATGTCCAGCGCATGAGATCATCTTTGCCGGCATAAACCATTACAGCGTCCATTGCCATGACAACAGACACTGTTTGTTGCTGTAATTAGCCGGTACAGTGCGGAGACAAAACAGAAACTGGTGTATTTTCTAAGAACATCCAAAAACTGATCTCAGGTCAGTTAAAACAACCAGTTTAAACTCCAACAACCAGTCACATTCACTCTATAATGACAACTGCAGGTTCATCCCATCAGATTCTAGAATAATTTTCATCTATAACATGGCCATAAAATGTTAAAATGCCGCAGGAATACATTCACCAACCACTTTATTAGGTACACCTCGCTAGTACCAGGTTGGACCCACTTTTGCCTTCAGAACCGCCTTAATTATTAATGGCATAGATTCAACAAGGTATTGGAAACATTCCTATTGGTCCATATTGATGGTATCACGCAGTTCCTGCAGATTCGTTGGCTGCACGTGCACATCCCAAAGGAGCTTCTTTAGAATGAAATCTATTGACTGTTTAGGCCACTAGAGTACAGTCAACGTATTGTCATGTTCAAGAAACCAGTTTGAGATGATGTGAGCTTTGTGACATGGTGCATCATCACTGTGGTCATAAAGGGATTGACCTGGTCAGCAGCAACACGCAGGCGGCCTGCAGTGTTTATATGCTAAGTTGGTACTAAGGCTCCAAAAGTGTGCAAAGAAAATGTCCCCCACACCATTACTACAACACCAGAGGCCTGGACTACTGTCACAAGCCGGATGATCCGTGTTGTTTATGCCAAAATCTGACCCTAACAATGATGCCACATCAAAAATTTAAACTCATCAAATCAAATCTCTTTTTTGTTACATCACATTATTACAGTGTTTCCCAACCCAGTCATCGAGAAACACTGGACAGTCCACATTTTTGCTTTCTCCCAGCTCTCAGCCAAGTGCGCTGGGAGCTGAGAGGAACTTGGTATAATGCATATGAGTGAAATTCATGTGCGCAAGCTTCACAAGCAAGAGTGGTTTACAAAAGCAATATGGCAGTATGGAGTGCAGTATGGAGTGCAGTATGGAGTGCAGTATGGAGTGCAATATGTGCAGTGTTATGTGCAGATTGGAATGCAGTATGTGTAGTATGGAGTGCAGTATGGAGCGCAGTATGGAATGCACTGTGTTCAAAGTCACTTAAATCCTCTTTCTTTACCGTTCTGATGCTCAGTTTGAACTTCAGCAACTTAATTTCACCACATCTAGATGCCTTAATGCAATGAGTTGCAGCCATCTGATTGGCCGATTAGCTCTTTGTGTTAAGCAACCGAACAGATGTACCTAATAAAGTGGCTGGTGAGTGTATGTATTCTATCAATGCATTTAGACTCGCATCTCTCAATTCTTATTCAATCACGTCTCTCAATTCTTATCCAATCACATCTCGCAGTTCACATCCACTCACTTCATCAGTTCATGTCGCTCTCACAATTTATATACATGAAGCCTTTGCTCCACCCACACATGACACGTCACATGTCACTGAACATGTTTCTTATTGGATGTTGGAACAGCAACATTCCCACACTGATATCTATTATGGCACCGTGCTATGTTAGTTTTGAGGCTGATCCTTTCATCACATCTTCTGGAAGACCTGCATTCAGGGAATGAACATGTAATATTTCTAACAAATTGGATTGTGAGATCCTGCCTATAGAGAAGTCAGCACTTACATCTCTGATCAACCATTCTCACTACCATCCACCAGATCATCCATCATTAGGGCCTGCTGCTCATCTGTCCCAAACTAGTTCCCTTCATAGGCTTCATTTGCATGTTGTTCTAAACTATAGGCTCTTAGTTTGAGGTCACCTCTCTAAACTCAAGCTCTTTTCTGCTTTTCTTCTTGTTTATTATTGGTTCCTGCCATAGCTTCTTCCTCCAGCTTAAGGATATTTTCCTCCCTTGGTTTTGTTCATTAGGGGCGTGGACCAGGATTTTGCAAATTAACGTCAACTTGACATGACATTTGTAATTGTGTATTTTAACAAGTATCATTTGTTGCAGTGTTTATGTAGGGTTTATACAGTGTTTATGTAGGGTTTATGCAGTGTTTATGTAGAGTTTATGCAGTGTTAATTTAGGGTCTATGCAGTGTTTATGTAGGGTTTATGCAGTGTTAATTTAGGGTCTATGCAGTGTTAATTTAGGGTCTATGCAGTGTTAATTTAGGGTCTATGCAGTGTTTATGTAGGGTCTATGCAGTGTTTATGTAGGGTTTTTGTCAGTTGACTTACAAATGCTGCCCGTTAGTAAAGTGCTCACAAGACTTGCTCTGATACAGTTGACCTTAGAGTAAAAATATATCTAAATATATCTACTCTTTTGAATTGACTTGCAGAAATTCTGATGAATCATTTGAATCAAGACCATATTGTATTATGAAATCCATACACTGCTGCCTTCAGTTAGCGATGACGAAGCTGATGTCTAAACTGAAACTCTGGGGTGTACAGTGTAAGGAGTAAATATTTGCAGATGTTCAGTGATGGGTATGATGTTGGGAATGATGTTGTGCTAATGGACAGAGTGAAGGGTCAGGCGTCTGAGCTTAGGAGAAAGAAATCAAAGGTCAAGGGCAAAAGTGCAGCAAAGCCCAATCACAGGGAGGAAGTGACTCTCACTCTCTCTCTCTCTCTCTCTCTTGCTCACACACACACACATATAGATACACTCAGACATACACACACTCACACATATATTGTGCAAACACTGCCGAGCCACCTCCACCACCTCGACACCCAGACTCAAACACCCCTTCATTCACACACACTCTCCTGACACACACACCCAACTCCTCATCTGGTGTGTGAAACACATTCGCACACACTCTTTACCCCGGTATTACTATCTGTATTTACTCACAGCGGCTTGTTACTTTCGTCACATAATGCCGGCTTACCAACTGAGACTTCCGTTTCTCATTCTGTGACATCTTTCTCTCTGTCCTCCCATTCTGTCTTTCCATTGGAGAAAAAAAATGCTAAAAAACCACAAGCGAGTGTGTGAGAATGACCTGTTTGGAAATTTTACTGTCTGGTGTCTGAACATTGGGATACTGTACTGTCCACGTGAGGAGATGAAAAAGATTGATTCTGCAGAAATAATTTAAATATAATTTTCCTATAACTACAGTCAAAGCAAGTTTAGTGTCCAGATCTTTAATTTAGAACTGCAGCTATGAGGCAAATGTTGATAACATACACTATGACCCAATGGTCACAGTTGGACCAATTCATTTCTGGAACACGTCCCACTTATCAGAAGTGCAGGGGACAGCAAAGTGAAACCCACTCCCTAATTAGGATTTGGAATCGCAGGATGTTTTTTACTGGTTGAGAGTTTTATCACTGAGAGGAGGTGGGCTGAGAAACGATCAGGTATAAGAACCCTGTGTCTCCTATAAGCCGCTTACCCACGAGTGCAGTGTTTTATAAAAAGTATAATGCCTACCTGTGTTGCAGAAAACAGACCACACGTAGCAACAAGAAAGAGGGAGTCAGGAGAGGCTTCCCCAAAAAATGGCAACAGGAATCCAGACAAAAAAATTAAATTAAAGCAAACCCTAGTTTCCAGCACAGAGGCAGGTAGATTACCCACCAATGAACATGCCCATCTCTGCAGACTACAGATGCTCATCTGATAAAACCATTAGATGTCCCTAATGTAGTTGGACTGTTTTTAAACCTTGTACAGTTTGTGCCCTGGCCTCTTTCTGCTTTACAAGAACCGGTCAGGCTCCCTCAGTAAGCCGTGACCCGAGGCTATTTACAGGCACTTTGTTTATTCCCCCTCAAATGGCCGCCTCTCTTTTCAAACCAGTTTGAGCCGGCGCGCTGCTGGACATAGACTCGGCATCAAAAGATATTTTTAATGAAGTGGTCAACAGTTGGTTGCGCAAACATTCTAAAGTAGCTTAAGAAAACAGGCCCTGCACCTAGCTCAGGGCGAGAGAGAGAGGGAGAGGGAGAGCAAGAGAGAGAGAGGCCTTCTTATGTCCAGTGGAATGTTCACTGGGTCCTGAATCCACACCCTCACTCTCTCTCTCTCTCACACACACAGTAGTTCTTTGTAACTGCTGACTGACCACATGGTCCACTGGACTGCTCTGGAATTCTGGGCCTGTTTGACTTGTAGCATGCAGAAGCTGTTTATTTTCTTTTAAATACTTTAGCCTTGCGTGTGTGCAAGTGTGTGCGCATGTGTTCATCGTAGAGGTCCTTTTACCTGCTGAAGTGCATCCTGGGAACTTCATGAAGTAAAAATAGAACTAGCCTTAATCAACTTCCTTAAATAAGTTACAGAGCTGTTTATCTTTCATTTAGAGGTTTCAGTTTCACTCTACCACTCTTCTTTAAACAGCTTCCAAAAGGGATGAAGAAAAGTGACCAGAAATCTTACTTAACTTCAGCTTCGGGGTATTTCCACCCTCTCGATTAGCCAAGGTATCGTTGGTGCCTGCAACTTGCTTCTCTTGTTTCGTTTTTTTTTTATTTTATCTTATTCAGATTATGGGGCATCACATACTGAAAAGTGAGCAGTGAATTTGTTCTCTGAATTTAATCCATCCATCAGACCTGGAGTAGGACCAGTGGCTTGCATGGGTTACGTATCTTGCCCAAAGGCACTTCAACCATGGTTATGGGATAGGGAAACTCTGTTTTATTGTTTAGACCCCAACATTTTCCATACTGGTCCTGGTTGCAACTATTAGGCCACAGTCTTGCACTGGGGCTATGAGGCTAATGTAGCTAATTAGCACTTTTGTGCCCATAAATGTCGGAAAGGTGATGAAAAACATGTCTGGCATTGAGAATGCTCCTTTCCTCTCATCCTAGACTTATAGAACATTCTGTTTAAACTGGGTTGTTGGAATTTCAGATATTTCAATACTTTTTGTTGTTTTTTTGCCAAATAAATGTATTACTCTTCGACCAATGCTGGCTCAAATTTCCACTGCTACTCTTACAGCTTTCACTCGTGATTTTAGCAAATTATTTAACTCCTATAGTCAGTGACATCTTCCAGCTTTAGTCTTTTTTGGCTAGAAATGTGCAGACGTTGTTTTGGAACCGAACTCAAAATACAAGATGGCTGCTCATAGTAATGTAATATTGTTAGTACTTTACTCTCATTTGTGTATCAAAATGTTGCTATGAAACAAAATACAACATAATGCTTTGTTAAGTTGCTAAGAACTGGCTGGTCCAACTTTCACTGAAATGTGGTCTGATGCTAGGTCTGATTTCCACCTTCTGTGGAATATATAGATATTTGCAAAGAACAAATAATTCATATATAAACATGTTGGTATTAGCTCAGGTTAGCATCCACTCACCTCAAGAACACTTTTTTACACGTATTTTACTTTTTGCAGTAACTGAAGCTGTCAATCAGGCACAGTAAGATCTGTGGAGGTGTGACCGAGGTGAAAAGTGGCCAATCACAAGAAAGCCAATGACTTCCTTGGTTTCCACCCCAAATTGTCAAAAGTCAGATCCACGCAAGCACAAAATTTGCTTTGCGCAACCAAAAATATGCTTAGTGTTAGCAAAGGTCTCTGAGATTAGCGTGCATTCTCAATTGTATTAGTGGGCGTGGTAAAATTTTACTCATTTTCAGGACACAATTCTAATGCTATTGAGTTGGTTTAAGTTTGTTGATAACGGAAAAACCAATGGCAATTCTAAAACATTAAGACGGTGGGGAAGTTATAATAGTTTTGGATTTTTCATTAGTTTTAGTTTTTATTTCGTTTTGACTTTTTGTTTTCAAATTCAGTTAG
>JBBIGC010000152.1:15342714-15352981 GCA_037576955.1 Lepidarchus adonis | reverse complement strand
TACTACACTTGTAAATGCTCATCTTTGTCATTTTAAGTCTTTCTGTACATCCAGAAATAGGATATACAGATACAAATTATCGTACAATATCACAAAAATCATAAACAGATCCACAGAAAAGCCAAACTGGATTATAAAGCGCAGGGTTCAAAGCTTGTGCAAAAAGTAGCGGCTTATAGTCCAGAAATTATGGTACATAATGCATACATTTCCCCTTTACCAACAGATAGACAAGTCAAAACATTCGGTCTGACGTTCACATCCTTGGCTATGCACTGGAGCAGTAAAGTAATGGAAATCCAACTCTTTTTGGGTCTCGTTCCAATATAGGATCTCAGTCCTGGAGTTCCACCGCCCTGTGTGTTGTATCTCTTTCTTTACCCAGTTCACTCCAGGAAGGGCTTTAACTTTGGATTGGGTGGAGGAAACTCTACAGAGCGGTTGTATTCCAGGACCAAGATGGAGAACCACTAACATTGACTTCCCTTCAAAAGTAAATCAAATTTAATCACCAGGTTTTTTGTCTTATGAACTATGAGGTAAGGAAACATGAAGACATTTGATGTTTTAAGTACGTCAGGGGAAACCTGACGTAAATTGAGCTTTTTCCAGCTTGTATTTTATACTAGGATGTAATGTAATGGAACAAAGGGCTGAAAAAGACAGGATTTTTGCTTTCCGTTGCTCTTCCCACTGTTCGTGGCTGCAGTAAACGGTACATTTAAACTCATCATGTGTGGATGTCGTCTTTTTGTGCTGAATTACACTTTTAGCGAATGTGTTTTCACCTTTTTAGAAACACCGCACCAGGTTTAACATATTATCATTGGGGAAATGCTGTACACAGCCACAAACGGCTTTAAATTCTAGTTTTAGACTGAAGCACCACAGTAAAACCAGCTGAATTAAGATGCTTGCAAAGGATAACAGACAGACAGGTGGTTTGCACTGCGTTGTTTTATTTGTACAAAGCCACGTTTGTGTGAATGCAGCCAACACACCACCTGCGCAGAGAATCAGCATGGTGAGCAGTGACAGCGAGCACTTCCACAGTGGAGGGGGGGGGCACAAGCTCAGCCCTGCATGTGTGTTTAGTGAACATGTACATGTGCAAGTCTGTGTATTGTTGCCTGTGCTCATCGTACTCAGTGCGAATATGGGCAGCCAGGCTAGAATCGCATTAGGGTTAAAATACTGTCAATAACCAGACTGATTAAATCTACACTAAGCTAAGCTGTAGCTCTTAACGTTAAATGGAGGTGAGGGATGGATTCCCATTAGCGCTTCTCAAATTACCGAGGATATACAACTGTGATGGGACTACGCTACCAAGCTATCTTCTCTTACTATCCCATTGAAACGTGCACGGAAGTGCTGCAAAACCAAGATACATTGCTTTTACTTGAAACTCTTTTTGACGTTCAACGAATCAGCCATTTATGTTTCATTTCTAAAATATCCGTAAGGTGACTCGGCAGTTTTAGCCATTTTAGCAACGGAGATAACTGCCTTATGCTCACAAGGAAAACTTCTACATTGTCCTCCATAAAGTTTGGGAGAAAGACATTTTTCTATGATTGACCCCTCTGCTCCTCAGAGTAACATTTTAAATTAAATTCAACTTTTTATACTAGCCCCCCTCATTTCAAAGTACCATAATGTTTGGGACAGTTGGCTTCACATGTGTTCGTGATTACTCAAGTCGGTTTCATTGCTTCATTAGTGAAAGGAGAAGATTTCTAGGTTTGCTTCTGCCATTTGGAGGCTGTAGTTGCCATTGTTCACTGCTGATAGATGAACCCCCATTGTGTTTTTAAAAACTACCTTTCCAGCTCATCAGAAAGTCTTTATGAGGCATGTGTGTGTCGGTCACAAACTACTGCAAGATATACAGAAATACAAATGTTACACTGCAAGACACAAACCATAAAAGAACATGTGAAAAATAAGAGCGTGTAGAATTCTGGGGAAAGGTGTTACGGACAGACGAGGTTAATTTACATTAAAAAAAAAGAACTGCATAAGGTTTACCAGCTCATCTGTTAAACATGGTGGTGCATGTGTTGCAGTTGCAGTAGCTTAGCAGAGCATCACCAGAGAAGAAACTCTACACCTGAGGCCTATGAATCACAAAAACAAGCAAAACTAAGCAGTAAACATGCATTTAATATGCATACCATTGTCCCAAACATTATGGTGAGGGAGGCTGGTATAAAAAGTGTTATAATTTCTACATGGTGAAAGTAAAATATATGCAAATAACTGGAACTTGCACTTTAAATCACATCTGAATTATTTATGCTTGAGGAACAGAGTCAATCAAAGTAAAATGTGTCCCAAACATTATGAAGGGCACTGTAATTCTGTGGGGATAGGGGTTGTCAATCAAAAAGTGATCTCTGTGAAGTTTGATACCCTGTTCGAGTGCACTCCGCCAATGTAAGGCTGTAAAATTCAAAGCCGGGCTGATGGAACAGTGGAAATCATGACTAGAGTTGAGCCTAGATGTGTTCAGTGCGGCTACAGCTTCTGCACTAGAAGCCGAGAACGCTTTTTAATATTAGCATGGAGCGCGTAGCAAACATATCCTCTACGAACACGTATCCCTACAGTCCATAAGAGAAACGGCACTCCCTTACACTCAGCTCCAAACGAGCTGAAACGCACAGAAAACAAACAAAAAATCAATTGCAATACTGTAGTTATCACAAAAAATGTGCACCTGCAAATCGAAAAAGAGAAAAAGAAAAAAGTTCACAACCCCAAAGCAAACTGCAGGCATGAAAATGTCAAGACAAAGCCCCACTCTTTTCTTTTTTTTTTTTTCCTTTTTAGAGAAATCAGTCCGTCCATCCCGAGGGCTCTTTGGCCACACATGGTCAGACTGTCCCGCAAGCGAGTGTGGTTTTTCCTTCACCATCTCATGGTTAGTTGTTAAGTCCTGACGGATGGTGTGCATGTTATGAGTGTGTTTGTACGTGTGATGGTAAATATTGCCAGACTGTCGTTTCAAAGTTCATCCCTATGAGAGACAAAGAGAAAAAGAAAGAAAGTTATTATGGAAATGCGCCATTCCACATGCAGAGTCACCAATCATGCTACACATTAATAAAATTACACCATCCCGCTGGTCAGTAACGTGGAGCATGCTTGCTTTTAACACGCTCATCTTCTGTATCCGATACACAAATACACGCTTTTATCCAATCACAAACTCTCTCCATACAAAGCGTGATTCGCCGGTAAAGAAACCCTGCAGTGGCAGCCATGCTTCTCGTACCAAGCGTTCAGGCTCTTTTGCAAACTCAAGACTTTAACTTTGAAAAAATGCACTAATTAAATAAAAAATTAAATACACACCTTTTTTAAAAAATTAAATATTTCTTTTATATTAAATGTAGTTTTGTGAGTCAAACCAGGCACGTTCATCCGTTAAAAACGATCGTGCAGGTGGTTAACATGGTATGGGGAAGTGAAAATAAAAGACGACAAGCAGCTAAGGCAGCCTCGTCTGCTCCGGACCACACCAGTTCACCTGTGCCCTGGGGAAGGGAGAGAGGAAAGAGGGGACAGGAAGTCACTTCCACCTGGACCACTGCTTGTCTTTGTCTGTTAAAGGCACGTAAATCACCCCCATGAGGGGCTTCATTTTGGTGCTGCCATCCTCCATCTTGTCGTGCTGCTCCAGCATCTGATTCCCCCCTGCAGGCCCCACTGGCAGAATCAAACGCCCGCCTGGCTTCAACTGGTCCAACAGCTAAACACAAACACAAAGAAGTCTCAAAACACAACACAGGCGAGGCGTTTTAGCTTAGAGGTTTATCTGCGGCCATTTACGTTCATTAACTGGCTGCAGGCTGCACAGGCCGGGTCAGCAAAACCACCTCAAACTGTAACATTTAGCCCAGTGTTCACAGATGGTGAAATGCAGTCTTTGGTCTAAGCCGCACATTCTACTGTTACTGTGGCCAAATATCCCTTGGTTTCATCTTTCCAGGATATATCATTTGCTTTTTGGAACGCGAGTACACCCTTCACATTTCTGTAAATATTTTATTATATCTCTTCATGAGGCAAAACTGAAGATATGACACTTTAATACAAAGTAAAGTTGTATAACAGTGTAAATTTGCTGTCGCCTCAAAAAAACTGAGTATACTCCAAAATTGTGCCCAATTAGCCATTTTCCCTCCCTGGTGTCATGTGACTCATTAGTGTTACAAGGTCTCATGTGTGAATGGGGAGCAGGTGTGTTAAATTTGGTGTTATCACGCTCATACACTCACTGGTTCAACATGGCGCCTCATTGCTGCTCTACATAAAGATGCCGACGCTATAAAAAGAAGCCAACACCCTGAAACTGAGCTGCAGCACAGTGGCCAAGACCGTACAGAGGTTTAACAGGACAGGTTCCACTCAGAACAGGCATCACCATAGTCGACCAAAGGAGTTGAGAGCTGCCAGCATTGCTGCAGAGGTTGAGGGGGTGGGGGGTCAGTTTGTCAGTGCTCAGACCATACGCTGCACACTGCGTCAAATTTGTCTACATGGCTGTCGTCCCAGAAGGAAGCCTCTACTAAAGATGATGCACAAGAAACAGTTTGCTGAAGACAAGCAGACTAAGAACATGAATTACTGGAACCATGTCCAAAGAGTACAAAGACAAGTGTGTCTTGCCTACAGTCAAACATGGTGGTGGGAGTGTCATGGTTTGGGGCTGCATGAGTGCTGTCGGCCCTGGGGAGCTAGATTTAATTGAGGGAACCGTGAATGGTAACATATAGAGTGACATACAGAAGCATTCCTTCAGAAACTGGGCCGCAGGGCAGTATTCCAACATGTTTACGACCCCAAACACACCTCCAAGACGACCACTGCTTTGCTAAGGAAACTGAGGGTAAAGGTGCTGGACTGAGGCATCCTTGAAAGAAAGGTAGAAGAGTGCAAGCTCTCCATCATCCACCAGCTTCAGTTTCAGTTCATTTGAGGGGATTACTGTTATACAAGCCGATAACTTTACATTGTATGATCAACTTTACAAAGTATCATGTCCTTAGTGTTGCCCCATGAAAAGATATAATAAAATATTTACAAAAATGTCAATTACTTACGTTACTTACTTTAACGTCAATGACTGCAAGAGAAACAGAGATCCCATGATTCAATTTTGAGGTTCTTGCAGACGTCAATAATAAACTTTGCTGGGGAAGCAAGTCCTGGACAAACTGCCAGTCATTCGAAATTCCACTTCATTTCCTTTAATTGGATGGATAATGGATAAATGGATCATTTTTTATGATTTGGAGATCTCTGTAAATCATTTACTATACTAATAGGCATTCAAAGACTTCTTTGTGAAGCCCAGGGAGCGTGCATGGGATCTCTAGAGAACCTTGAGATCCTGGAATGATGAGATTACACACTTTAGTAGCAAAGAGAAGACTAAACTCAAGAGGTCGGATGCAAATACTGTATGACCTTTACATAAAGATAGAAAGAAAATCCTGATAGCTGTAGCTATTTTAGCTTTTATGCTAATGGTTAAACCTCAGACTAGCAGTGTATTTCTGCCTTTGTGTTTTGCAAAAAGCTGCTTTCCAGACTCATCATCTCCACCAACAATTAATTGCACTGACTAGCTTCTGACAGCAACTTGTGAATATATTAGAAGGTAACAAGTCAGGAAGTGCCCGAACCGCTTGCTATAGTTATTTGCAATTAGAAAGTTACTTCAGTATAGCACAAACCTACATCACATTTTTTAAATCGTGTGCACAAAAAATTAGGGCTTTTAAAAGAGCACAAGTATAGTAGGTATAAATATTATTACTACAATATTAGTATTTCCATTTCTTGCACAAAAATCAACTATATAACGGAGTGAAACTGAAGTGATGCTTGTTTTTCGGAGGTAAACTTACAGCCTGTGGCACAGAGGGAGCTGCAGCTCCTACGTGAATAGCATCATAGGGTGCCTCCTCCACATGGCCCAACCTTCCGTCTCCAACTGCCAACACACACACACAATGCCAGCATGACCAAGTCATCCCCAGTGCCAACTTCATCCCTGAACATGAGGGCAGTTTGCTGTTGCAATGCCAGTCCTGCAGTGATGCTATTTCTTAGAGCAAAAAAGCAAAACAGCTTGAAACTGGGTTAAATGAAGCACACACAAATGAAGAAATGAGCTCCAAGCCATCGTACATACATCTGAAGACTGCAATCAACCGCATCTTTATACAATAAAACTACGAAATCCATTATGTCATTGTCAATCACTTCAAAATATCGTGCAAAACACACAAAAAAAAGATTTTCTACATAACCCTGTATAGAAAAAAGAGCTATGAACTTCCTAAAGCTCTGCAGTGCAATGATCATCACATTGTTGCTTACCAATAAGTTTGACACGTCCTGACGATATCAAAGTAGGGTCATCTTTCTGAACATTATTGATCGAGTCGTCCACCAGTTCCTTTATGTGATCAATCCCAATGACCTTTCCTTTGGGCCCCACCTACAATTCAAAAAACATGTTGTAACCAAAACCCCCAAAGAAACGAGCTTTCCTGCATATTTCTGTCTTTCTTTTGATGTATTTATGCTTCCATATCACACAGATCACTTTTGCAAGACTTCCTTAGCAGAGGTTCCGCTACAATGACCTGTACAGAAGTTCATGATGGCTCCTCTTTTCAGTAGCACCGAATAATTTGACGTGGTGCGTCATTACACCATCATCCTGATAAATGTTCAGTATCGTTAGTGTTTATGTAATTAACTTTTGAAGGCCACAGTGTGGGGTTTCAAACAAGAAGGGATTCAATTCTTGCTTAAAGTTCAGAGAGAAATATGAGGTTAGGTAAAAAAAAAAAAAATTTTGTATCTCCCTTTGGTACTGAATATTGATACAATACCCTGAAAGATTATTAAAGTTGAAAATATAAGTACTGTAACAATGGCACACACATACACTTAGAACAACAAAGACACGAAATACAAATTCAGAATATCTCATCTGAAACAAAGAAATACAATGCAAATACAAACATCATTGAAAAAGCCCATAAATGACATTTTTATGTTTTTCCTCCTGGGGTCTATTTATAACATTTATATAGTCTTAAATTTACTTTAATATGACAATTTTCCAATATCTCCTTATCCCTTACAATTAAACCGGCTGTTCTGGTTACTAAGCTAATAATATGTGTAAACTACATTTGTTCTGACTGCCTCATTGTGCTTTGTTCACTGAAACACTCTCACTTCATAATTTCAGTGAAGGGCAGAGACTAACTGCTGTAGGCAGAACAGGAAGTACATACATTTGCTAGGTTTTCATGGCATCAGAGAATTTTGAGTTGTTTATGCAGTTATGCTTCTCAATATAGACTAGGGGTGTGACAAGATATCGATTTGACAATATATCGTCCCTTGCTCACGCAATACGATCATCGATACGCCAACGGCAATATTGATATTTAAATTAATAAGCATTCGCCGTAAATTTGACTCCCCGGCATCGCTACTTCTCTCCTCCGGGTGGAGCTACTCGACTGACTGCAGGAGACTTGCTGAAGAAGTACTGGTACTTTACAAAAGATAGCTAGCAGAACGAATGCCTCAGCCACATTTAAATCTAAAACCTGACATTGGCTTTTGGAGGATTGACAGAACAGACAGTGGATTATTTTGTGATGGGCACATGGATGATGCTTTAAAAAGGTGAAGCCCTGAAGCCAAATTAACGATTTCTCTGCGCTTCAGATTACAGTCACAAAGCAAATACAGGAAAGGTAACAGTAGCACTGCTGTTACTTATGCTTGTCTATCTCAGATGCTCTCTCTGTCCTGCTATTCGAATCGAAATGGATTTGATCAACTGGTCTCTAAATGCAATTGACACTCTTGGTTCGGGGAACCCGATTGTCCCGCTGGACCGTCTGCAGCGGAGTACACCATGGACGGCTGGGAGTGCCTATCTGCGTTGTCCATCGAGGACGTGGAAGTAATCTTATCTGGATCTCGGTTGGCAGGAATATTGTTGTTTGAATTAAGTGATTTTCTGGGATCAATGACGGGAAAAAATCGGTTTCAGCTGTCGAAAAGCCGCCCCAAAGGCTGACCGGAATAATTACTGAGGTGGGCATGGCGGTGAGTACACAAACTGTACTGTGACAGGAAGGGACTCTCTGCACAGTGAAATTGATTCCATCTCGGTGAAACGGAACCAGAGATTAGTGTCGGACTATCAGGATTAAAATGGAAAACTGCATTTTATCCGACCCAAATTGTATCTCTCATTCGGCATTCGGGATAACACACTCCCATGTTTCTGTGATGCATTGCTATGTCATGGTCATGTGATCTATCCATTATCGCAGAATCGTGATATTAACGTATCGCGTATCATATCGTGAGACATTCCGAATATAGGTACATTTTGAAACTTGTATACATATAATATTACGCTAATTTCTTTAAAAACCAAAGAAAAAACTCTTTTTGCACTTTTCTTACCTTCCATATGCATGGTAAACAGGACTGGGATTTTGGCATTATTTGCTATATGCACATGGGTACTGGTTTGTGGTGGTAGTGTTTAGGACTTTCCCTTTCCCTGATCCCAGCCCATGCAACACTGATGTCCTCTTTGTGTGAGAAAGTTGGTGGTCACTTTTACATTTTTAAACTAAAAGTATGTGAACATTCAACGAGTAAACTGCATTATGATATATTGCACAATTTGCACCATACTATTTGAAATATTCCCCTACGAAGCTTCAGGAAATTTCATCAAAATCAGCCGCTTATGTCCCGACATTTCTGTATTTTCACAGTCAAAATAGTCAAATTGACAATATAATATAAGCGCAATTCATTTTATTACAAACTAAAGATTATATACAATGATTAAAGTCAAACTCTGATTAAGACCACCACCTATTTTTAAGTGTTTTAAACATTGGGACACTCCAACAAGACTATATTTATGACTTACCATTCTGGCAAAACAGACAGACAGGATGCCACTGCCTGATCCTACGTCCAGAGCCTTGGCACCATCATACAGCTGATCATGTAGGAGCTCCAGCGCGTATGCGTGCTGAACACAGACACACACACGAACACACACACTATAAATCAGCACCTGCTCTCACTGCAGCAATACCAAGGCAACTGGATGCCATTCTGACTCAAATGAAGATCTCCAACAAGGCTGAAAGACCTGAAACATACCATGTGTGGTGCACTGATGGTTGCCTGGTAGCCTGTAGAGATTCAAAAGAACTGCATTCAGAAAACATTAGCTAACTGATAAAATAGCCTGGAACATTCACCAACAGAAACATGCATATAAGCCATATAATATTACATAAAGTAATTACAGTCATTTAAATTCATTTTGAATTTTACAACAATAACTGGAGTCATTTTAATCCAGTATGAATTCAAAATGTCTGTCGTTTATATCAGTATGAATCAAAAACTTCTATAGCTGATCACACTATAATAATGTAATATAATGTTTTCAGTTCCAGTTTGAATTAATCAGTAATATAACGAGAAAACCTTTTTACTAGTATCGATGGTAAACTGGCAGAACATTCTGGATATTAAATATAATTTTGGCCATCTATAGTAAAACTAGGGGGAATTACACTGATACTATACATAGTGTGTGAACTGACCAGTCAAATCTTTTACAGGTTATATTACAGCACCTTCCCCAATAAAACAAATCCAGTTGGAATACAGACAGCTTACATACCTATAGACTGTGGAGAGTCCATATAAGGGTTACATCTGGAGAAATGGGAACGGTCTGTCGCCAGCATAACCTCATACACACGGTCCGACTTAATAATGCCATTCTCTGTGGGGACAGAAAACAAAGGTCAGTGTAAGGTAATGTCCTTGTGCAGACTGGAGTAGGGCTGGGCGATATGGCAGAAAAATAACATCGCGATACACGATAAACATCTCGATACCTTGAATTAATTCTAATTCACTGTATAAATCAATAATTCAGCCCTGTATTGCATAAAATAGCATCAGTATAATGAATTTAGTCAACGTTTAACATAGCAAATGCTTTTATTTTAAACCAACGCATAATAAAGCAAACTTTTTTTAAACTAAAGTTTAACACAGAACTGTTTATTTTAAATCAGCTTTTTTTTTTATCTCTGTCTTTTCTCTTTTGTTTGTTGTATGTCTCTGTTATGTGTTTGTCTCTGTTTGATGGGTTTGTCTCTGCCTG
>JBBIGC010000152.1:15313320-15325686 GCA_037576955.1 Lepidarchus adonis | reverse complement strand
AAGCAGAAGTGCTCACTATCACACATTTAGATTGATTTGTGAACAATGTTTGAGAGAAATGGTAATATTGTGTATCTGGAATGCGTTTTAGATCTTTAAGTCCATCTCATGAAAAATCGGAGCAGAAACAAAGGTGTTACGTTTATATTTTTGTTGAGTGTATATAAAATATACACACACAAATATTTATTTATATATATATATACACACACACACATTTATTTATATGTATGTGTATATATATATATATATACACATACATACATACATACATATATATGGTGATTTCTTCATCTCAAACAATTTATTGAAACAAAAGCAAACAGTGGTGAATAAACCACCACAAAAATGTCAATATATCAGTAACGTTTCATTTGCCCTTGAGCATCAATTTCAGTTGGACAACGACGTGCTGTTCACAAGTCCACTTACTGCTGCTGATACGTGTGTATCCCACTCTGAACAACATCTAGTTTCATTACAATGACACTTGTTGGGGGTGGGATATATTAGACAGCAGGTGAACACTCAGTTCTTAAAGATGATGTGCTAGAAGCAGGAATAATGTGCGACCATAAGAATCTTGGCCCGATGATTAGGATCTTATTGCGAGTCGACTGAGTCGGAGCATCTCCAGAACGGTCGGCCTTATGGAATGTTCCAGGTCTGCAGAAGTTAGTACATTAGAAAAGTGATACACCGAAGGACAACTGGTGATTTGATCATGGCCACCCAAGGCTCATTGATGCCTCTGGAAGGCTAGGCTGTCGGGATCGATTCAAGCTACTGTGGTTTATAAGGCGAACGCAGTCCAGACATTTCACAAATTTAAAACATCATGTTGGGCATCATGAAATGAAAAATATGACAAAGCCCAAAGATTTGAGTAGCTACAATCTCATATCAGACAAGAATAGGAAAGATTCCTGTCCCAAAAGTCCTGCAACTGGTCTCCTCAGTTCCCAGATGTTTACAGGCTATTGTTAAATGAAGAGGTGGTGCTACATAGTAATAAACACGGCCCTGTCCCAAATCTTGACATTATTAAATGCTAATCGAATTCAAAATGGGACGTTTACTCAGTTCAAACATTTGATATGTTTTCTATGTTCTGTTTTAAATAAAATATGGGTTTATGAGATTTGCAAATTATTGCATATTTTAAACTTTTTTTTAATTGGGGATGTACATAAGGAAACTAAAATCATACATTATATATTTGAGTGTTTATTAAGTTTACTCATCTTCTGTTAATTTTTAACACGATATTGGTCTCTGCAATATGAAAATATTTTTTCAAACTTTTTCCCAGGATGACCAGTCACAGCTCCAGGTAAAAGTTACTGGGTGTGTGGAAAAACTGAGACATTCATATAAACTCAAATGATTAACCATCAATCTGCTATACACTAAAGAAGACATATAGGCTGTTTGAAATGTATGGGTAGAGGAAACAAACAATACGTCAGAATTTCTTTTGTTTCTTTAAATTCAAATTTGCCATTTAGTATATTGAAATGTATTGCAATCACAATATGTGACCGTATAATTGTAATACTAATATTTTGTTCATGTTGTAGTGTCCTAGTATACATTAGTGAATACTGAATATTTTTGCTTCCTTTCCTGAGATGTATTGGGTGTGTTTGCCAACTGTGGTCCACTCCTGCATACTTTTCGTGATAGTTGGTGTTAATAATGAGCTTATTTCAGTCAGGGAACTCAAATGGGCAGAGCTTTGGGCCTGGAGGACCAAGGAAGCTAGGGATTCAAACAGGGTGGCCCCCTATAGACCCCTATCAGAAAAACAGTATTCTGTAATATTGGGGGCTCAACATTTCTTTTAAAAACTGAAACCAAATGAAACAAGGCTTCAAGAAAGAAAACTTTAAGAAACCCAACTGGCCCAGAGTGGCCCCTGCCCTGTCCCAGGACTGAGAACCTTCTACCAAAAGCATACAAATGGTTATAAAGTGCAATATGTGTATTAACTGGCCATATAATTTACTGTAGTGTTCAAATTTGGTCTGTTTAGTTGCAGCAGTCCCAGAGGAAGCGAGCTGAGAAGGCGTGAGGTGATTTTGGGAACATGGGAGAGTAGAGTATTCACACATCCGGGCATCTGCGCTCGCGCTGACAGACTCGCAGTGCCAAGGCGACGGGGTCAATACAAAGCCTACTCGTTAGCAAGCTAGTTGAGTTTACAACTCTTTATTTGCGAAGTGTTTTCCTTTCCTTTTTTTATTTCTTCAGGCAGATACGGACAGAAACTCTATGCGCTTCCAGGATGGATATTTTGTAGTCGAAGGTGAGTAATATTCGCGCTCCGCTGTGCGTCGAGGCTAAGTGCTAAGCTAATTAGCATTAGCTTACTCGTTAGCTTCTAGGCCTCGTCGTCCAGTTTTTTGAGTTTTCGAAACAAACGCGTGTTTTTATTAAATAAATAACTGCAAAGATTCATTGGCGACACCATTGTTTCGAAAAAAGCAATATCAGCAACTGTAACGTCGAAGGCAGCTAACTTCTGTGTGCGAAGCCCCGTTAGCAGTCGGTGTTATTATGCAGCTGATAAACCACTGTTTATTAAAACATGCCTTATAATCTCTGTACATTGGAGTCAAATTCTTCGTTTATCCACTTGATTTTTATCATCAACACCAAAACATCTGTCAGTTAAATGTAGATTTTACAAATGAGCTTTGGTTTCTGTTAAATGAGGAAGAATTGGTGTACATTTTCTTCTTAGAATTGGTCTTTTTCCAATTTAATGTAGGACAATAATGAATTCTTAGAGTTGCTGGACATGCCTAGAGTCTCTTTGTGTTCGTAATGTTTGCTGTTCAGGTTAAAAAAAACCTTACATTTTGACTGTTGCCTCTTTAAAAATGTTCTTTCACCGTACTTTCTTGTCAAGCACCTGGAGCAGTGTGTCTAAACGGTGTTATAGCAATAATAATGCATAATTACTGTAATTATTATAGTAATATTTAGCTTATTTTACTGTAAATGTACCAGCAATGAGGGAAGATAGATCTCTATCTTATTGACATACTGTATCCACCTGCTTGAATTCTTCCAAGCTTGGTTTACTTGCAAACCATTTAGAAGATTAGATAACAATCCGGTTTTGTATGGATGAGAACACTGTGCACTGTTTCAGGTCAGGAAATTAGGAATTGCATTAATTATACTCTTAATTGATATTTATAATTATTGAATCATTGCCATATTAATATCTTTTTTTCTGTACAGGTATATTGCCATCCCTGTGATATGAAAAAACCCACTGCTTGTCATTAACACTCTGCACTCTGCGAAACCCTGTTCACATCTTTGACTGGTGAGATACATGTTTTCTCATGAAGAGAGGCGAGAAACCCGAAGGATACAGGCAGATGCGTCCCAAGACGTTCCCCACAAGCAATTACAGTGGCAACAGTCAGCAGATGTTGCAGGAGATTCGGGAGAGCCTGAGGAACCTTTCCCGACCTTCCGATGCTTTCAAAGTGGAGACGGGTGGGGGTAAGAGCCTGCCGGAGGACCTGCGGCAGCAGAGCCGCAGCACCAACCCCAAAAACCCCTACCACAAAGCCCTGCAAGAGATTCGCAAGTCTTTGTTGCCTTTTGCCAACGAGCCCACTTGCACCGGTCGGGTTCCTGATGTCAACACGCAGATGTTGCAGGAGCTGTTGGCAGCAGGCTTCGAAGAGGTAGAGTTCTTTTATCATACTTTATTGTAAACATATGGACTTCACGTTGGCCAAGATAAGAATGTTCTCTCCTCAGGTGATTATTTGACATAGTTTAGGTATGACAGCACTGGTATGTGGACAGACGAGTTTTAGCTGTAGTACAGGGCTTGGTGCAATATTGTGCTGACTTGTTTTCCACCACAGTTATGTGTTCTATATCATTTTTGCTTTCATTGAAATTCTTGTTCTCTTGGTGAAAACATGAGTGGTCTTTTTGCATTAGATTAATAGCTTTGCAATGTACCCCACTGCACCGGTGGCAGTTCCAGTACTCGGTCGGTTCCAAAGTTGGGATCCAACGCAAATCAGCCTGTTTTCCCACTGCACTGGTGCCTGGATCGGAGCCGGATGACTACGTCATAAACCAACAATGGCACAACGCATGATTGCCCAGCATCGAGATTATCTCTTCGTGTTCAAAATACATTTTCTTCATCTTTTAGACGTTGAAAGAAATTGCCAAAGATTATGTTCAAGTTGCCTGGTGAGATTTGTAATCACTTTTAGCTTTTAGCATGGACTAGCATTAGCTCAAATGCCCATCCACACCCGATGACATCTGATTGTGCTTTTCTTCTGCACCGGTGCGGGTTCGTAATTTTGGAACCGGTGCCGTGCTTTTCCACCGAAATATAGTTTTTTCTGGTTCTGGGGCCGGGAACCTGTGATCGGGTGTGGGCGGGAATTTGAGCTAACGCTAGTCCATAACTAGAAAAAGCGATAAATAAGTGATTACAAATCTCACCAAATCTTGCTTGTAATCTTTACCGTTGGTAATATTTTTCAACGTCTAAAAGATGCAGAAAAAGTGATTTTGAACATGAATATATGATCTCCGTGCTGGAGAATCGCATTGTTGGTTTGTGGGCGTGGTTTATGACGTAGTCACCCCGGTTCCGATTTGGGCACCAGTGCGGTGGAAAAGCAGGCCGGTTTGCTTTGGTTCCCCACTTTGGAACCGGCCGAGAACTCGAACCGGCACCAGTGCAGTGGAAAAGGGGTAAGAGGTTCCCGGCCCTAGAACCAGGAAAAAGTTGGTACCGGTTCAGACCAAAATTGTGCGTCCGGCACCAACTTTTTTGCCGGGGAAAAGCTCGGCAATGGTGTACTTCCTGTTTAGGGCCTGTGGGATACATCTGTACTGAAGTCTACCCAGCATGATCCTTTAAAGACAAGAACTTAAGTGGTGTATTAAATGGTCATCTTCACTTTTAGCCGGCTTGAGCGTGCATAAAATGATCCGTTTTAGGTTGACCGTTTAACAAAATGCCTTCTGGTTTTGCACGCATGTCTGTATGTGTAGGAAATTGCGATCTGTGCCCTGAAGCACACTAGCAATCGTGGTGTGGGTCCAGCTATAGAGTACATCAGTAAGATGAGCTACCAGGACCCAGGGAGAGACCAGATGGTGGCAGCAGCAGCGACACGTCCAGCTAACACAGCCATCAAAGCAGCTGGTGGGTGCTACACCCTTTGGGGAGACCATTTTCCACATTGTATTATATATCTCTGCATATAGAGTAGAATGTTTTCAGGCAGTAGTAACTAGCCTTGCTGTTGGTAAAAGTAATTTCTTCAAGCTTGTGTCCCATGTAGTGAATACGGTAGAAATCGTAATGCTGTCATCCCTCGTAAACGATTGTGTAAAGGCGTTAACGTCTTATGTGTTCACCGCGCAGGCCCCTCTCACATCCAGCAGCCTATTTTGCGGAGGCCAAGCTGGAAGGGCTCCAAAGAATCTCTGGCTCCACAGCGGCATGGGGCCTTAATGGCCGATGGTATCATGTACCGTTCAAACAGTCCTGGACCGCAGGCCGAACTGCCCCGGCCTTCCACTTATCCCCAGAGTCATGCACCTGGGGTCAACAGCCAGCGTGCGAACCCTCCACTTCCCCCTCAGGTGCGTAGTGTTACCCCTCCCCCCTCTTCCTGGGACTCTAATCCCAACACGAAATGCTACTCTGGAAACATGGACTACCTTGGGCCTCGCATTTCGCCCATCCCCCAGGCCTCTTGGCCCGACGGCTACGCGACTCCTCCGGCCCAGGCCCCAAGGGGCATCAGTCCTGTGCCTGTGGGCCGCCAACCCATCATAATGCAGGGCTCCAGTGGGAACAAGTTCAGTTTTCCTCCTGCCTGGTCCCAGAATGGCTCAGCCCAGGCAGAGTACCTGAACATGGCTAGCGGCAGCAGACAACCTCCTCCTCCTTACCCGCTGGGGCAAGCAAGCCGGCATAGTCCCACAGCCCAGCAGATGCTGTCTGGCGGCCCTACGCCGTCTCCTCCCTACTCTAATGGAGGCAATTTGCCACCGTCTATGCTGGTGCCCAATCGTAACAGCCACAATTTGGACATGTACAACCTCGGAGTACTGCCTCGGCCTTTGCCACAGCAGCCCGGCTCCTCGACCGGAAACAGCAGTAACCAGGAAGTCATTCCCTCTTCTTGGTCTCACTGCATCCCGGCACGTTCCAATTCGTTCACGAACACACAGACAGGGGTACGTCCATGCCCACCGATACCCAGTTCCCAGCCCTCTGCCACCACTGTTACAGCCATCACCCAGGCGCCTATTCTGCAGCCGGTAAAGAGCATGCGGGTACAAAAACCTGAACTCCACACGGCCGTGGCCCCAACACATCCAACCTGGCTCCAGCAACAGCAGCAGCAGCAGCAGCAGCCACCCCCACCTTCTTCTCCGTATCAGGAGTCCTCCAGTCCTGGACCTGCTGTACCACAGATGTCCACCGTCTCTGAGGTACCCAGTTACCAGGGTCCCCCACCGCCGTACCCCAAACACCTCTTACAGCAACAGCCCCCCGCCCCGTGCCCAGCATACGAGCCCAATCCCAATGGCAGGAAAGACGACGAGGGCGGTGGGGAGGACACGGATAACGCCAGCACCTGCTCAAGTGAGCGCGCTGAAGCTTCAGAAGCAGCCACAGGCGCGGAGCGGGAAAAGAAGCAGATCAACACGTCTCCAGTGCCGGTTCGAAGGAACAAACGAGACGAGGAGCGGAGAGGGGACGGCCGCGTGCAGCTCTATTCACCGCAGGCCTTCAAGTTCTTCATGGAGCAGCACGTAGAGAACATCCTGAAGAACCACCATCAAAGGATACGGCGCAAGAAACAGCTGGAGAGCGAGATGCAACGGGTTAGCTCCTCTTATTCTCAGTCTATGACTACCTTCTCTTTTTTTTCCCCATCCCTATCTTTTCTCGTCTTGCTGTCAGTCTGAGGTTCTCCTCCTCTTGTTTTTCTTTGCTCCTACTCCTGTTCTTTTTCTCTTTCTCTCTCTCTCTGTGACAGCTGGTTCTGAGGGTTTAAAGGTTTCTTCTGGCGACCGACACCGTTGGCAAAGTAAGGCACTGTGAATGGACAGGTGGTGAAGAAACAGCATGTAAAATACTGGCTCAGCATGAATTCATTGAGTTTACGGGGCAGATATAGAGGAAACGGTGATGCATGATGCTTTGCTCGAGTTGATTGCTAGTGTATTTTTGTTTAATTTTTTTCTGCATGGAGTGCTTTACATAAACTGAAATTTAAGGAGTGCTAATGAAAACCGATTTGCATGATCTCCATTATAGCATAGTGTTAATTGCTCTGCACCAAGTGTAATCTATTATTTTGATGTCCATCATAGTTTTTGTTCACCATTTTTGTCTGAAGGTGTAGTGATTTGTACAAATTAAGCTATTTTTCTTGCGATTTGTTGTGGTGATATGAAATAATAATGCTCTGCTTTTTTTAAAAAAAAATTATAAACTTTATTTTAGATTTTGAACATTACAAAAACATTCCCTGACCCAAGCTCTACAGTAACAGAGTGATTTACAGAAAAGAGTAAAAAAACAACAGAAGAGAGGAAGATAGAAAGGGGAGAGGGAAAAAAAATTAAATAAATAAATAAATAAGTAAAAATTAGGAAAAAAATTAGATAAGTAAAAAAATTCCCACAATGACAGAGCTAAGTTTAGATATAATAATATAATGCTCTGCTTTTTAGTTTTTTAGGTGAGAATTTAAGTATCCCCTGCTTGTGTCGTCTCTACAGGTGGGCCTGTCCGAGGATGCCCAGGACCAAATGCGCATGATGCTCTCTCAGAAGGAATCCAACTACATCCGCCTCAGACGCGCCAAGATGGAGAAATCCATGTTTGAGAAGATCAAGACTCTGGGAGTGGGCGCTTTTGGTGAGGTTTGCCTGGTGCGAAAGGTGGACACCAGTACTCTCTATGCTATGAAGACTCTCCGCAAGAAGGATGTTCTCCTGAGGAACCAGGTGGCCCACGTGAAGGCAGAACGGGACATTTTGGCTGAGGCGGACAACGAATGGGTGGTCAAGCTTTACTACTCGTTTCAGGACAAGGACAACTTGTATTTCATCATGGACTACATTCCTGGCGGCGACATGATGAGCCTGTTAATCCGACTGGGCATCTTTGGTGAGGAGCTGGCGCAGTTTTACATCGCAGAGCTCACCTGTGCTGTTGAGAGTGTACACAAGATGGGCTTCATCCATCGTGACATCAAGCCGGACAACATCCTGATCGACCGCGACGGGCACATCAAGCTCACCGACTTCGGCTTGTGCACAGGGTTCCGCTGGACCCACGACTCAAAGTACTACCAGAGTGGTGAGCAAAGTGCTGAATATTCAGACTCATTTAAATATTCAAAAGGTGAACCCGACATGCAAATTTTCTCCCTGTCTCTCAGGTGACCACGTGCGACAGGACAGTATGGATTTCAGCAAGGAGTGGGAGGATCCTGCAAACTGTCGATGTGGTGACCGGCTCAAGCCTCTGGAACGGCGGGCAGCTAGGCAACACCAACGCTGCCTGGCACACTCACTTGTGGGTACACCTAACTACATCGCCCCAGAGGTGCTGCTACGGACAGGTACACCGGCATACTGTACAACATTTCTTTCTTTCTTATAGAAAAATGTATTTCATGGAATTGCTTCCAAATACAGTCCATGGAAACTGTTCCTGCCCAAATTGAACTTAGATTTTTTATAAAAATTACAAAAATTACAAAATTATAAGAGGCTTACATTTTGTGCACTTTTGGGATGCCTTTATATTTTGTTATTTTTGTTACGCGCTTAAATGAGACAGAAAATGCCTCTAATTAAGGGTTTCTTCTAAGTTAATTCATATTTTCCTAAAAAATTATTTTTTAAATTTGTCAAAATTTTCTTTTAGAAAAATGTATCTTCATGGAATTATTGCAAAGTATCAGAATACAGTCAGCAGAATTGAGGCCTGAATTGAACCATGACTTTTTCACCAAAATTGCATAAATACAAAAGGGTATAACATTATGTAAATATGACGTGTGTGTACTGAAAGTGGTGTGTGTGTGTGTGTACAGTGACTATGTGTACTTTACACACTTTTCTCACTACACACACACACTAGACTTTGCATGTCCATAGATGACTACAAGAGGTTTGGACATTGGTAACAAAAAAAATAAAATAAAAATGGTTTTGTATTCTGGGTATCATTTATTAAATAAGATCCTAAAATAAGAAATTAAATATATTAAAATAATAATAAAATATTTGTATAGTGCTTTTTTACAACTGTCACTAAGCAGCTTTGTGTGGCACTTGATGGTAAACCTCAGTAATTTTTTTATTATTTGGCGCTGATTTGTGTATTTGTTTGCGATGTGACAGGCTACACGCAGCTGTGTGATTGGTGGAGTGTGGGTGTGATTCTGTACGAGATGCTGGTTGGTCAGCCTCCTTTCCTGGCTACGACTCCCCTGGAGACCCAGATGAAGGTGAATTCAATTTTACTTTGCGAGATTTTAAATTGTCGTTATCATGGAAGAGTTTTCCTCACCTTGTTTACCGTTACAGTTTCAAAATGACCCATTCACTCCCAAAAGAACAGCCTGTTTTCCTGTTTTTATTTATTTACACATCCTCCCCCGTTTATCCTGCATAACATTTTAGCCTTATTCATTCAACCTGGATATCAAACTCATACTGAAATACACATACACTAAAAAAGCAGGTATATCAGTACTTATCCAACAGGTTTAAGAATCAGCTATCATCAGCAAAAAAAAAAATGCACTTCATCACATGCAGCGATGTACAAAACACACATCCACTACTGTACACACATGTAACAAATAGCCAGCATATCATCTGACTGAGGATCAGTATCCTGCATGTTTAGCGGAATGGCTAACGAAAGAGGATTCTTAAATTCCTCGTGATGCAGACATGGGAGAACTCTCTTCTGATTTTCTGATCTTGTGTTTTTCTAATTGGAAAATTGTAATGGATCACAAAGCGGAACTCTGAAGAGTGGTGGTGCTGCGTCCAGACCGTCTTATGTCTTGCACACAATGGAGACACACTACTCTCACTCTCTCACTTTCACTCTGAGCTGCTCTGAGTTTCCAGCTCCGGATTCATGTCTCACTCTGCTGCCGGATCATGAGGAGGGAGATCGTCTGCGATTACCCCCACTCCTACTGAAGATGCCTCTCAACATTGAACTCCTGAATTTCTTTATTCATGATTTTCTTCTTCGGGGCAGTGGTGGTCTAGTGTTTAGGACTTTGCCCCAGATATCCGAAGGTTGCCGGTTCAAGTCCCAGCCCGGGCACCACTGAGGAACCCTTGAGCAAATTACCGTCCCCCTTCACTGCTGCCCGGGTGCTGTTGATAGCTGCCCGCTGCTCCACGTGTGATGGGTTAAATGCAGAGGACACATTTCGTTGTGGTGACTGTGTTTTCACAATGACAGAAATTCACTTTCACCTAAATTCTCTTTTTATCACCCTCCTGTTTAGGCCAGAGGAGGATGGGTTCCTCTTCTGAGCCTTGGTTCCTCTCAAGGTTTCTTCCTATATTTAGGGAGTTTTTCTTGCCGCTGTCGCTTTAGCTCATTGGGAACTCGAACCTGGATCCTATAAACTCTGTAAAGCTGCTTTGTGACAACGTCAGTTATAAAAAGAACTGTATAAATAAAATAAAACTGACACGGTGGCTGAGTAGGATATTTGATCGGCATTAAAAGCTAGGTCAAAACTTCCACCCAGCTCAGAAAGGGCAAAGCAAAGTACAAACTCCGAACACATTGTTTAGTTCCAAGGATTTGCTGCCATATTCAGTCATTGAGAGACAAAACGTGGAGCAATTTGAAGCCAAGATCCACCTTAAATGGGGCAGAAGTTACAGACTGTATGCGCAAAACCCAAACACAGCTGCACGGTTTAAGGCGGAACTGCAAAATGTTAATTCAGTGATTCGTGATCATTGTGAACACACCACTGCACCACAAACGAAATGTGTCCTCTGCCTTTAACCCATCACACGTGGAGCAGTGAGCAGCTATCAACAGCACCCGGGCAGCAGTGAAGTGGGGACGGTACTTTGCTCAGTGGTGCCCGGGCTGGGACTTGAACCGGCAACCTTCGGATATCAGGGGCAAAGTCCTAAACACTAGACCACCACTGCCCCACAAAAAACTAATTTTACATGAAGGTGACCATTTTCACACCGTGCACCACAACAGTCCTCTGCATTTAACCCATCACACATGCACACGTGGAATATAAACAGGGACGGCACCGTGCTCGGTGGTACTCTGTCCTGGGACTTGAACCTGCGACTTTCTGAATGCATGGGAAAGCACTTTTTCTTTACAGCTATACTCTTATACTCGGGACTAATTTGCTGGTATTATCACGTGACACATTGCAAATACTGTGGGGCAAAAAAGTATTTGTCCGCCACTGATTCTGCAAATTAAAAGGATTAGAGGGTAATGTTCAGCTGTGAGACTTATCTTTCACTGTGTCATCATTTGGTGACACTCAACACATCTGTTTCAACTTGAAACAGGCTTCAGAATCCTATGAGGAACTGAAATTGATATTTTGGGGTTGAAAGTGGAAGCTTTATTTATTTTTCATCATTGTGTGTCACTCATCACCGTCTCTGTCTCAGGTTATCAGTTGGCAGACGTCTCTGCACATCCCGCCGCAGGCCAAGCTGAGTCCGGAGGCGTCGGACCTGATCGTGAAGCTGTGCCGAGGGCCTGAAGACCGGTTGGGGAAGAACGGTGCGGATGAGATTAAAGCGCATCCCTTCTTCAAAAGCATCGACTTCTCCGTCGACTTGAGACAGCAACACCACCCGGCACCCTACATTCCCAAAATTGCACACTGTACAGACACGTCCAACTTCGACCCCGTCGACCCAGAGAAGCTGTGGAGCGATGACGACAGTAACCATAACGACACTCTGAACGGCTGGTTCAAGAACGGCAAGCACCCAGAGCACGCCTTCTACGAGTTCACCTTTCGACGCTTTTTTGACGACAACGGCCATCCATACAGCTGCCCCAGACCCATCGAGTATGAGGGCTACGGCGAGCAGGAGGAGGAGCCTGAAATGCCCAACCCGGGACAGGGGGCGGGGCAGGGGCGGGACATGGTGTATGTTTAATAGGGCACACTAAAAAGAAAAAAGGCAGACACTGCACATTGTCTCTCTGTGTGTGTGTGTGTGTGTGTGTGTGTGTGTGTGTGTGTGTGTGTGTGTGTGTTTAGCCTCTCTCTTGTTGGTACAATTTTT
>JBBIGC010000152.1:15237878-15248892 GCA_037576955.1 Lepidarchus adonis | reverse complement strand
TCGGAGGCGGGTCTGGTTCGGTCACTGCTCTGTCGGAGGCGGGTCTGGTTCGGTCACTGCTCTGTCGGAGGCGGGTCGGGTTCGGTCACTGCTCTGTCGGAGGCGGGTCGGGTTCGGTCACCGCTCTGTCGGAGGCGGGTCGGTTCGGTCATTGCTCTGTCAGAGGCGGGTCAGGTTCGGTCACTGCTCTGTCGGAGGCGGGTTGGGTTCAGTCACTGCTCTGTCAGAGACGGTTGGATTCGGTCACTGCTCTGTCGGAGGCGGGCCGGGTTCGGACACTGCTCTGTCAGTGATGGGTCAGGTTCGGTCACTGCTCTGTCGGAGGCTGGTCGGGTTCGGTCACCGCTCTGTCAGTAACGGGTTGGGTTCGGTCACTGCTCTGTCGAAGTTTAGGGGAATCTGGGGGATTCACAGTTTGAATAGCAACAGTGAGCTAACACCTCTATGATTCATAAAAAGATACTAAAGAAAGATACTTTACCCCTCCCGAGTGAAGTATGGTGGTGGCTGTAATTATCAGTGACATAATAACTATACTTACCACCAAATATTAACACTGGGATGCTGTTCTTTTTTAATTTGCCTTATTATGAAAATGTGTGTGTGAGGTTCCAAAAGTCTATTTGACAATGAAAACATACGACATATGTTTAAGAAAAGAATGGCATGTGTGAACCCTTTTATATATGAATCTGTACGAAGTGATAAAAAACCTATGAAGATATATATGAAAAAATAACACACCAACAAAAATGTTTTGACAAAATGTAACTACTACAACAATGTAGCATTAACTTACTCATGTTCCGCCACATCAGGGATGTATGTCGCATCCTCCTGAGAGGGATGGGCCATTAACACCACATCCAGACCCTCAAAAGCTCCCTCCCGCAACAGGTCGATCTTCCCCCCGCCGTCCTCTTCCGCCGGAGTGCCCAGCACAGTCACCTGACAATTCAGTCATTATTATACACTGTAAAACCTGGGAATAACTTCTGAATACAGTTCTTTCAAATAACTATTATAAATGCGTTCGCATATTTGACTGTAGGAGCTTGTGAAAGCAATCACAACTTCATTCTCTGCAAGGTCAAAGCTTTATATCCATAAAGTCAACCTGATGAGTCAACCATCAGAAGAACACGGAACAGAGATGGTGTGTATGGCAGGGCTAGCAAAGCGAATTCCACTGCTCTCACCCCAAAAATACTACTGACCATCTACAGCTTTGCTAAAGATCATGAGAACAAACCAGGAAGATACTGGAAGACTGTTCTGTGGATGTATGAATGTAAAAAAGTAGAGTTACATTTGGAAAAAAACCCCCCACTGCATTCCAGCATAAGAACCCTATTCCACCTGTGAAGCATGGTGGTGGAAGTGTCCTGGTTCGAGTCTATTTTGTTGCCGTGAATTCTAAACTACACCAGAGAATTTAAAGAGAAAATGTCGACACATCTGTCTGTGAACTGAATATCAAGAGACAGTGGGTCATGCAGCAAGACAACGATTCAAAGCTCACAGCATTGGCCTTTTTTGGCCTTTACCTAGTTTATTATAGAGTTATTTGGAAAGGCAGGGCTCTGCGATCGACTTGTGTGACTTTGCGATCGGCCAGTACCTAAAGGCACGATTGTCTGTAAAACTGGAACACGGAAAATAAAAAAGTGACCAAAATGCTCATAGTGACTATGTAGTACAGCACCTGATAGGCCATTTATATGTTATTCCATATGGTCTTCCAACTGCTATGTTATATTGGAAAAGCCTTACAGCTCTTGGAAAGTCCAGGGCACTACAGCAAAGTTTCAGCATCAGTTTTAAATGCAAATAGTTCAGTGATACACAGCATCCTGACATGTTTCTGTAATAAAATGAGGTGGTTATTGATGATGAGGGAAGATTTCCCAAGCACATTTACTGGTTTTCATTTTGTGTATGTCGTCTATGTTGTTTCTGAGGAAAATTTTCACAATATTAGGAGAACCCTTATATTTTTAAGCCTTATAATTATCATATTTATCTGTTTTATAATCTACAGTGCTACCTATAAAAATGGACAGAATAGTCCACTTTGCAGAGCTGACAATAGTTGTGGGAGTCTTCATTATGTGGCTTTATACACTCTTTACACACAGTCATACAGTGGTGCTTGAAAGTTTTTGAACCCTTTAACATTTTCAATATCTTTGTATGATAATGATCTTTAACATCCTATGATTTTATTGAAAAAAAATTCCTCATCATGAGAACAAACCAGGAAGATACTGGAAGAATGTTCTGTGGATGTATAAAGGCAAAAAAGTAGAGTTACATTTGGAGAAAGAAAAACACTGCAATCCAGCATAAGAACCCTATTCCACCTGTGAAGCATGGTGGTGGAAGTGTCCTGGTTCGAGTCTATTTTGTTGCCATGAATTCTGAACTACACCAGAGAATTTAAAGGGAAAATGTCGACACATCTGTCTGTGAACTGAATATCAAGAGACAGTGGGTCATGCAGCAAGACAACAATCCTAAACACACAAGGTATTCAACCAAAGAATGGTTAAAGAAGATTAAAGTGAGTGTTACGGAATGGCCAAATCCAAGTCTTGACCTTAATCCAATTGAAATGTAGTGGAATTATCTAAAGAAAATGGATTCAAGAGTTGAAGCTGCTTTGTGTGGAGGAATGGGCTAAAATTCACTTACTTTTGCCACACAAATATATATTTTTGCTTTTATATAAAAAGTCATTTGTTTAACTAGATAACTACTTTTAGGATTTGTTAGAAAATCTGATATTAGTTCATAGAAAATATAAAACATTTTAAAGGATTCACAACCTTCAAGCACCACTGTACATAAACTGAAACGTTGCTCTAAGTGTTTTATGCTTTAGGCCGTTAAAACACACCTTGACGCGAACAGGGCAGTCTGGAATGTTCTCCACCACAGCCTTCAGACCAACTGCTGCTGCAGTTCCAACTTCTGCTATCAAATTGTGGCCACACGCGTGTCCTATTTCAGGCAGAGCGTCATATTCACACAAGAACCCAATGTTTACCACGAGGTCACAATCTCCACCACCCACCGGCCCCCATGAAGCTTGAAACGCCGTGTCCAGTTTGAAGTGTGGCTCGATGCTCCACCCGGTCTCCTCTTTAAAAAAGTGCACCAGGATGTCATGAGACTGGCGTTCTTCATATGCCAGCTCTGGGCAGCGCCATATGGACATTCCTAATTGCTGGAGTTTGTCGCTGGCCTGGTCGATGGAACTGCAAACCTGCTGCTTTAGTTCTTGAAGGTTTCCAGACATTCTTCTGCTCAGGCATAGACGAACGAGGCACGAAATGAATCACGCTAACATTAGCCCAAAGCTCAGGCTGTAGAGCTAGTAGTTGCCCAACTTTATGAGTCAATAAATCTGCTAAAGGCACTGAGCTATCACTAACATTGAGGCATTTACGATACACCAAGTTCTGTTGCGTCTGGACAAGCTGGTTCTCTACAGTAGATGGCTTCAGCAGATGGCCGTGTTTGTAATGTGAGCTGTCTCCACAAGCTGGGCACTATGGTCAGTGAAGTCCAAACTAATGCATGTTTGGGTGGGCAGTGGCACAATCATGGATATCCTTTCGAGAACTGGCTTTTATGACAAACAATTACACATACACAACTGTATAACATCAGTCCAAACCACAATCGACAGTGAATTGCAATGAGAATGACATTGTAACATTAAAAGTGGCACAAAAAGAAATGTTTGGATCTTAAAGGCCTAACAATTATCTGGGAAGAGCTAGATGACTGGATCTTGTGGTGTGTCCAATATGAAGTGGTTATTACCAACCAAAAGTGATGCTTGGAATGAAAACTGGTGAACCAGACACATGGGCTCATTAATGTTTAGCTTGTCTGCTCCAATCCCACAAAGGAGCTACACTAGAATAAAAGTTGAACGCTGACTATGATGAACACTAAAAAAACTGGAAACTAAACAGCATTAGTCATGTGTTTCGAAACGTTAGCTTTCTTTTAGCCAGTTTTCTTTCTTTCTATTGCCCCTTGGTTAATTCGTACAAATGTTACATTTATTCAGTCATTGCTTTCATTCAAACTTCCTCCGAATACACTACAGTACAGGAAGTGTGGGGTAGATTGCGCATCATAAACAAGGGTGTTAGCCAATCATCCATCCCCACTGTGGCGTTTGGCAGTTGATTGACATATAGTACAGCCAATCTGTAACAAGCGTCATCGCACATGCTCAGTCAATCGCTCGAGTAACTACAAAACTCCAGCTAACAAATCGCCTAGTTAGCGGCTTCCAGTTTATTTCTCCTAAAGAACAGGTCGAAAAACCAAGCATGAAACCAAAATCGGACTGATCATTAAAAAGTACAACACTGACTACTCACCAAAAAGCAAATAGGTAAGAAACTATGTCCCGATTATGCAATTCCATGGAGTAAGGCAATGCCCAAAAATTATATATAATTTTTATTGATGGTAGATCCTGTTGTCATTTTAGAAGTAGCTCACAAGCCAAAAAGCTTTCTTTCCTTTTACTGCCGCTAGTTTAATTCATACAAATGTTACATTTATTCAGTCATTACTTCCATTTTAGTTTGACTTGTTCAAATTTCACATAAGCTGGACTTTATTCACATTGTTATATTTCTGCAGGATTAGCCCGGCTAATGTGTGGTAAAATGCTGGACTTAGTTATTCCATTATTAAACTATGATCAGGCAAAATTATCCACATCTCGGGTATAAACGACTGTAAACTGTTCCAACCTCCTGCTAATAAGGCTGCACTCATTTCAGCCTATAATCGAGCTGAGGTAGTGCGTTTATTCACATTCGCCACCAGGGCAGAACAAAAACACTGCAGGTCAAACTCCTGGCTCAACTGGAACACACGCGTCAGCTAATTATTAATCCATTCGTGAACTGAATCCCGTCTTGAGGATTAGAAGTCAGCCTTTGTGTAGCAGATCAAGGGAACGGTTCGATTGCAAATGGCCATGCGGCTGCAGCATCGCAGCTGGAAGAAGTGAACTGGAGAATTATGCAACAGAATGCCATGGTGTTTGCAGCACCGGGGTGTTGTGTAACCTTTTCACGTCTGCGAAACAGCTGCAAAATGGCATTTAGGTGAAAAGCACGGTGGATTGATCATTAACGAGAGCGCTGTAATGTTAGAACACATCAGTCTGGAAGTTTTGTCTTCCTTAGAACAAATGCTGTAGCAAAAAAATCTAAAAACAACCAATAAAATGGGGAAGGCCAAATTCTTTATTTCAATCATTTTAAATAAAAACGTTCATAACGTTTCTCGTACCAATTGGATAAATGGGAACGCGAGTTTTGTTTTCTTTAAAACAGACTCTTGTTAAAAGCTTGAAAACAATTACCGTTGCAACAAAATGTGTTGGGTTTTTAAGTAATGCAAAAAACAAGTGATAAGAAAAGGAAAAAAGGATATGGGTAGCTGCCTGGCTTTTCCATACACATGTAAACACCTCACAATAATGAAGACTCCTCTCTTGCAGTGAACCTTCTCAGTACAACAGCTGGTAAACCAGGGGCAATGCAACAAAAAAATTAAATTAATAAGTGTCCGTATCCATCGTGGGAAAGATCAGTGCTTGCAGACTGGGATAAGAAAGCAGGGTTTTTTTGGAAATGCTGTGAATTTGTCCGTTTGCTTAATTTGTAGGCAGTGCTCTTTATACGAGACCAAAGTCCTTTCATTTAGACTTACACTCGCTCCCTCTTTCCGTCTTCTGCTGAGCCCTCCCCTCTTCCAGGACAGTCCACTCCATAGACAACGCAGGCTCTCTATGCAGTGCATTCAGGCATAGCAGCCACAAGACGTGTGGATGGGTTCACGGAACCTTACAGTGCCACACACTCGTCGTTTCTCACACCTTAAAGGGACCCGTGTTGGTTTTCAGTCTTGTGCAAAATTGTAAGCGAACCTCTTACATGCAATGTGCCCCAAAGATGGCTCCCGTAGCTTATCAGTACACTTTAAAAGAGTATACCACCAGATCATGATATACCATGATGAACGACTTCATCGTGTGCCTCATAAGCCTCAGTAACAAAACTAGATTTACTCTTTTGTTAAAATGGACATCAAAAAAATATACATATATAGTACATGTCTTACAGTATTTACATTTACACAAGTTCGTTTAAAACCCATTTAACACAAGGCCGCGGATTACCGTCAAAACTCAATACTTCCTGTTGCAACTGGCAGTGTTTCCAGTCTTTTTCCTGATTGTCTGATGGCAATGTGTCACTTTTAAGGTGTTCAGGTGTCTCCAAATTGAAAGATCATGGCTCGGCTTGAACCTTCAGCAGGGTTTTCAGATGCACGGACATCTGCTCTCTGTTGTCGGAATGTTTGGGGCCGTTCTCGCCCACCCAGTGGCTGGGGGGTTTGGGCAACACGCTTGGTGACGGTGGCTCGCTGAACTTAGCTCCAGCGTAGGTTTTCTCGCCATCTTTGAGGTTCTCCTCGGCCGAGGGCTGAGGCGGGCACGCGTTGGCATTTCTGCTGTCATCTGCAGAGCTCAGAGGCCTCTTCCCTTCCCTGCGGGTGGCCAGGAGGAACAATGGGTTGCTCTGCTGACTAGCACTCTCACATTTCCTGGCCAGCGTTATGCTGCTGGGTAGGTTGTTGAGCCTGCTCTTCTGACTGCGTACATTCAGGTTAGGAGGGGACGGCTCATGCTTGTTCAGGCTGTGGATGGACTGCCCGTTTGACTGGTTTCCTCTTTCCACCCGTCCTGTTTTTGTCTTCAGCAGCTGAGGACATAGAAAATAATATTGTGGATAAGTCAATGCAGTTAAAAGTATACAAAGCAAAGCATCTGGTCTAACATTCATGCGCCATCTCTGCTGTGTTTGGATGTACTCTTGCACTAGAACAAGGTTGTATGCCTGCATACCTTGAAACTGAGGACAGAACTGTAAATTAACTGTCACTCAGAAGCTTTGGGGGGAATTAAACACAGTTTTTAAGAATACAAAGCACCACTATGTTGCATTTTAGCTTCTAGACTCACCATTAAATGTTCAAAAGAAACAAGCCAGAAGATGAGATTTAGACAATAGATTGTTATTATCTCATCAGGCTGAACCTCCATTTTGTGTGGTTTTTTTTACAAACTACTCCACTGTAAACAAAGTAGAAGTGTTAGGATTACTGCAAGAGCATCGTGATCGAACTAATCAAAGCTGCAAAACCTTCATCCACCCCTTTAAAGCACATTTACCTCCTTTTTGCCTCCTGATTTTAAGGGCGTCCCTCCGTTCCCCGGTTCGGTTGCAGGTGCTGCGGTTCTGGAAGCTGCGTTGCTGCTGTTGTTGTTGTTGATGTCGGCCAAGCGCACCTGGTTGTTATTGCTCCGGAGAAGAGCCGACGGCCTCTGGTGGTGGTGCTGCTGTTGCGGGCTCTGGCCGTGTTTGCTCTGCAGGCTCGACGCTGTGCGGACTCGGCGAGCGCCTTTCTTGAGCAAAACTCGCCGCGACGCATTGAGGTTGGAGCGGGCAGATGAAGAAGTCACTGCCGGCGGCTTGCTGTTCTCCACATCGGCCAGGCTTGATTCGATACGACCCAATGTTTCGCCCAACATGATCCCAAAGCCGCCACAGGGCGGTAAGGGCGGATACATTTAAGGTGGAAAGATGCGAACGCTGGTGAGTTGTTGGTTACAGCGGATCTACAGTTAGCAAACAAGCTAACGATGTTTTCCTCAGAGCGAAAAAACAGCTTTTCTCACTCGGTTTGCTTCCTCGCTTGGCTCTTCCTCTTAAAACGAGAACACTGCGTCGAAAGTCTTCCGTAATTACCAAAATATCGTGGTTTAATTCGCTGAAAATGCTTACAAGCTCGACAGAAAAAGTTTACGTTTAAATGGCGCAGCTTAAACCGACTTCAGCGAAATGGCGCAGGACGGTCGCGAGCGAGTTCCGGCTCAGAATCAACCAACAGACCCTCCCACCGCCGAGGGCACAAAGAAAAGCAAAACACAGAAGGAACTATAACCCCCTGTGGAAAAAAACTTGTATAACTTACGAAAAAAACCATCTAGCAGCTGTAGGTATCGAAACCGAAGTAAGCAGCCGTTTATACACCGAGAAGCATAAAAACCGACTGTTCCAAACGTACATCTGTAATGTGTTCTCTCAGCCCAACGCGCGACTACAGCCACTTAGATAAAAACCTGAAGTGAAGAAATGACGGTTTTCTTATTGTTCTCAGTCTGGAGTTTCCCAGTCTGCTGAACTCCAGAGGGGGAGTGGCACTGTAACCAGTCCAGGCCACGTCACTGAAGTCGTAAGACGGAGTTTTCCTAAAATGGTCATCGCATCCGGGGAATTACGTAATCGAAAGCAAACGTGAAGATCGGTTTACTGTTTTCTGTACTTTCAAAGAGACGAATATTTCTAATAGTTTTTGCCCATCACTAAAATAATCTATCGCTTCCCTTTACATAAAACAAGTTTTCCTTCCACTGTGTTAAACAGAGCAGATAATGGTGACAGTCGAAAAGCTTCCCTACTAACTGGACTGGCTTATTTGTTGAGATATGGTTTGGGCAAAATAAAAGCCCTTCATACATAGAAACAAGTATTTAGACTTTATAACGACACCTTCACACCACACACACCTTTATTGTCTTCTGAAGTCCTACTATACACATTAAACACTGCCACATAGCACAATATTTTGTCATTTTTAATTTGAATAAATTCCAGTAGTTTGTATCTCTGCAGTGAGGGTCTACCTGCCAGCAAAAACTACATTTATCATTAGAATTAATGCAAACAAACAAAAAACGCTCCCCTCAGCAGCAGCATTTGATACACTGTATATCTTCAAATAATAGCCCGTCTCTTACTGAAGAGAGTAGCCGGGTAACACACACACTCTCCTCATCCGGTACACAGACACGCGCCTCTGAGCTTTCACTTTCTACCTCCGTGTTTTAACAGAATTTATTCCTAAAAGGTGTGAAACGGCTTAAAACAAACCTCTGATTTCTGAAGACAGTTATATGAGTAACGTGTGTAATTACTCATTTCTGTCGCGATATCTGAGGATTATTGACAGATATTAATCGTCTCTGTTTAAACTTATCTCTGTGGTGCTAAACCACTCCCACAATAACAGCAGCCAATCACAGACAAGTATCACCACCGAACAGACAGAGATGATTTTAGTCGTGATGTTTTATCTTCTGTCTAAATAAATGTGAAGAATTAGACATTTTGTGCAGTAAATACACCGGGACTACTATTGGAAGATATACAGGAATCACGAATTGAGCCAAAACCAGGGATTTGATTGTTCCTACAGATTATTCCCAGCTTCCCCCAGGAAAACTCTGGAAACACTGTGACGAACATATACCGTTCACTGTATTAATTTGATTTGTATTGATTCTAATATAAGTCTGAAAATGAAAAAATAAAAACACTTGCTGTCTGTCCGTGCCGAAGACGTTTGCATGTATATGTTCTTTCTGATTTAAGTTTTCATATTCAGTTTTGGGAGCAGGACTATTCACAGGCCTGGTCAATTTATCTAAACTATTACAAATAAAAGGTGGCGGTTGCATCAACATTTTCAGCCATGGACCTTGGAACCCCCACATGGCGCAGTTTGGTATTTTTCCGATTCTTGATTCACCTGATTCAACACAATCTGTTCGTTCTCAAGCCTTTTCATGAGAGCAAATGCGTTCTACAAATGGATGTGCAGTGCTGCTACTCTGAACTGCGTTACATAACACCACCCTGAACCAAGCGACACACCAGAGCTGTGGAGATGAAGGCAATCTACAAAAAACACACCACACGAAAGATCCCTCAATTTCACCTTCACAGAAAGCAAATTATGGGGATTTATCTCAGTGTTATGATACATTAGTATTCCCTTCCTACAGCAGACGGCCCTGAGGGAAGCTGACTGATCGCTCTGCTCCTGCACGCTCTTGCTCAGAATGCCTGGTTGGATGAGCTGTAGCAAATCTGCTAAGCAACAGCCACTGCTGTGTTGCTGGGGGAAAATCTTGTCACAGGAACTCCAGCACCACCCTGTGTGACTGGCTGTAACTATTGCTCCCCGTCCCAAGACCCTCAAACACCACCAACAGCATCCTACCCCCAGACATCAGCATTACCCACAAACCCCCAACGTGAGCATTACCCAGAGACCCTCAAAAACAACTCTGAAAAACCCTCAAAACAGAAAAATGACACCCATCCTCAAAAATCATTAACTCCTCTAACTCCAGCATTACCTCATTACGCTCGCCCTTAAACACTATCTTTACTCCAACCCCCTTAAACCCCCCTCAGATGCTACTGTTACCCACAAAACCTAAAGCACAATCGTAACCCTTAACTTCAAACATGATGATTACTCCATGCCATGAAACATCACCATCACCCACAAAATCACAAACATCACAATTACCCACAAAACATCAAACATCACCATCACTCACAAAACCTCAAACATAATCATCACTCACAAAACATCAAACATCACAATTACCCACAAAACATCAAACATCACAGTTACCCACAAAACATCAAACATCACAATTACCCACAAAACATCAAACATCATAATCACCCACAAAACACTAAACATCACCATCACCCACAAAACATCAAACATCACCATCACCCACAAAACATCAAACATCACCATCACCCACAAAACATCAAACATCACAATTACCCACAAAACCTCAAACATCACCATCACCCACAAAACATCAAACATAATCATCACTCACAAAACATCAAACATCACCATCACCCACAAAACATCAAACATCACCATCACCCACAAAACATCAAACATCACAATTACCCACAAAACCTCAAACATCATCATCACCCACAAAACATCAAACATCACCATCACCCACAAAACACTAAACATCACCATCACCCACAAAACATCAAACATCACCATCACCCACAAAACATCA
>JBBIGC010000152.1:15183173-15205965 GCA_037576955.1 Lepidarchus adonis | reverse complement strand
CTCCAAGTCAATCAATCAATCAAGTCGAGCAGCGCCACCCAGAGGAGAGGAGAGGTAGCGACGCCGGTGAGTCAACAAGGCAGCAAATTTAAATATCAATATTGCCGCCAGCGTATCGATTATCGTATCGCGTGAGCAAGGACACCGATATATCGCAATATCGATATTGTGGCCCACCCCTAGTTTTTAATGTTTTCCATAGCCTTTTCCAATCATACTTTTTACTTACATTTATTTACATTTCTCAGTTTGTGGTATTCCTTTTTATCATATCATATTTGCAGTTGTCCTTTCCTTTTTCATTAGAGATTTAAAAAAAAAAAAACTTAATCCACAAAAGTTGCTTCAGAAGTTTATTTTCCTGTCAGTCACAGTCACAAGTATAGAAAAAATGCTTGTAATGAATCATAATTGAATTCTTTCAGAACTTTGCACCATTATATGCTAGTAGCATCCTAAGAGAGGCTTTTAAGAATTTAACCTTTTGTAAGACCATGTCAGACGCACGCGTGACTTAGTCCTTGACGTGTGACCTTTTCTCACAATTGCCACTGCATTGTGATCACAACCAATTGGAATTAACAAGCTACTCCACCAGCCTATACTTAACCCAGTTATAGACATAGTGAGTATATAGCGCCTTTCACAAGGCACTGTACAAAGGAATTAAATAAGATATAAGAATACAATTACAAGAACTACAACTTAGTTTATTAAAGGCTATTTTGTAACTTGAGCTTGGACTTGAGTAACATCAATGCCGATAAAATCTAAAAGCATTTCTGAGGTGGCCAAAATATGAAAATAAAATATATGGTTGACACCAGATAACAAAAACTACGTAGAAGAAAATTAATTGGGAGTTAGATGCCTATTACTTGGTGTAAAAGATCCAGAATATGCATAAGAAGCAAAAAGATGGTCCATGGACGTTAAAGCTAGTCTGGAGGCCTAGTGATTGGTGATCCAGTCATGGAACACCAGAATATCAACAAATATCACTCACTTTTCCAATGGCATTTTTGCATGTGTGTATTATCTATGGTTGCACGTCTTTCCTCTTGATTGGTTTGGTTTTCTTCTTCTTGGCCACAGTAAAGCTCTTTTCTGTCATGGCCGCTTCAGTATAGTCTTGGTTAATAAAATATATATATATCATTTCTAAAATCAGTAGCTTTTTCCATTTATCCGCTAGATTTCACAACAATCAGACATGGTCTGCCTGGAATGGCTTCCACCAATTTATTTACCTTTCCAGTCCATTTCACACGTTCAACTCCAATGGTATTTGATTGCAAGTTTAATTTATCTCTGAAAATTGTCAACACTTTCTCCTCTGAGACAGAGAATTTTTCATTTTCATCTGCAGAATGCCATCAATGGCTACATTGTGTAGCTGTCAAGGTTGTTCTTTGAGGCTCATATGTTGGATTCTACCAGTCGAAGTATATCCGATTCCTGTACCTAGTAGTTTGACTGTATCTTATTCTTAGAAACTTTCAGGGCGTCTACCTCCTTTTGTGTGAATTGAAAACTTGTTTAATATATTTTTTATCAATTATCTTTATGGATTGTGTCTATGATAGTGTGTATAAACTACAAACAAAAAAAAAGTTGTTCTCCTCCTGCAGTAGATTTTAAAAGAAGCTTGGTGTTTTTCAAGAAATTCACAGTCCTGTTATACTGAGTGTTGTGTTACCAGCCATTTTGTATTGGTCTATACTGGCACGTATCCTAAAATATTTACTTACACTATCATTTATTAAGCTTTATTTGACCCTACTGGATGACGTTTTATAGTTTTGGAAGATTTTGGAGAGGTTTTTTTTTTTTTTTTTAGAAAAATGTCCTTGCTAGATTACATTTTTGTTCAGTTTAATAACTCTAATAATGTTTTTTTCCTGTTTTGACCTTAGTCAGTCAGGAAATATGGTATATTTTCTGCAATTGCTCTTGATAATGAATTGATGCATTCAATCACATTTGTTTAAACATGCTAGGACTCCACTTTATCTGGCTTCTCAGGCTGAAAGGAAATAAAGTTCTAATAGAAACCCTTTTCCTCACAGTGGGAAGGACTTTAAAGTTGCGTGTAGTCTTGACAGCTAATCTTTTATCTAAATAATGATTTTACACACAAAGAATGAGAGCATTTGATATCAAAAACAGAATAATCTTTACTTACTATTTCTCAGCAGTTATATTAAACAGATGAACTACCAGGTTAGACTGAAGTTTTCCCTGAAGAGCCCGTAGAGTTGGGTGAGTCGTCTCTTTGGCATGAGCTTTTAAGAGAAAACTATTAGTCTTGATTAATGACGACACATCACACATGCGTCAGCAAAATTAAGAACATTTCCATATTTGGGCTGTACATCCTCTCATAATATCACTCCAACAGATGCTTGTCTTTGTCCTTGAAATGTCAGCAAACAAGAATGTTTTGACTAAAAAGTCCCTTACGCTTGTCCATGTTAGCTCGTGTACTTAGCTTGCTAACGTCAATCAAAGCTGCTGCTATGGCTAACTTAGCTTTTACTCCTAGCTCATGCTGCTGTTAGCTGCCAATCAAAAGTCCTGTCTGCTTTTTCCAGGATGTTATAAAAGCTAGTTCCTCTCTTCTCAGAGTATCTTCTCCTTAGTGTGAGTTTGGACAAGCTGCTCTTAACATCTGAAGGGGTGTTTGGTTGAACCCGAGGACAATGCATTTTTAATTTTTGGTGCAAGAGGAGGTCCTTTCCTCCAACCAAGGCATTGGTGCAAGAGCCTTCTACAACGAGGGGCTTATGAGATTTGGCTTTTGATGTTCTGCAGCTAAATGTATCCATTTTTAATTAAGGGATCTGCAGGTACCTCCATTCCCCTACAGTCCAATATCCAGCTCTCACAAAAGATTAGGGGAACAATTAGGCTAGTAAAACCGTTTAATTAGGCCTTTCGATTATTCCGATTAGTTGAGTCCCTCTCCTCAGTTTCTGTAGCCACCTTGTTTCTTGGTAAATCAGTCGCAAGTATCTCAGAGGTGTGTGTGTGTGCTCGACAATGCGTGTTCACCCACGTGTGTTTATAAGTAGACTGATGGTATCAGCTCTTATCAAAAAATGGATCGTTTTAAGGATAAAATTGAATTTTCTGAGACAAACGGTTGCAAACCTTCATACCTTATTGCATTTTTCTCCCTATCCCTCCCAGTACATATTGAACTTGAAGCCGACACTAGAGGATTGAAGGGTTATCTGATGCAGTGGCTGCAGTTTTGCTGAGAGAATTGTGGTGTAAGAAGACGGTCTAATGCTTCTGTGAAATGAGATACCTGCTCATTGAAGCATAAGGTATACCTACCTCAGTTCTGCGCGATCAGTGGATATCATTTGTTTTCTGTCCGCCACCGAGTATCAAGAACTTCTCAGCTTCTCCTGCAGCACAAACTCCATCTGATTGGTTCACTCTGTTCCACCCCCTCTTGTCCAGGTCGGTTGATAAGGTCTAATCTGCTGGTAACCACTTGGTGTCTTTGAGAAAGTGATCCAAGGTTGTGGTTGACAGAGCGAAAATGTAGAGCCCTTGGGATAGTGTTTAGAGTGGTTAACAGAGAGCAGGAAGTGATGAAGGTTATGGGAACATCCCTGTCAAAGTAGCGTCTGTCTTTGTCGGCCTCTTTTTGACCTCCAACCTCCTCTTCACTGGGCTGTCTTCTGAGCATGAAAGCAAAACAGAAGTCAAGACTTGGTGTGGCCAAGTGGCTTGAATTTGGAATGAGAAAAAAAAAAATCAATGAAATATGAAGATCTAATAAACAAACAACTATGCAATGGCATTGCATTCAGTATCTAGCTTAATGCAGTAAACTGCATATCAACTTGGGCACGTTACTGGATAATTTTAGCAATTTTGACTTAGAAGAGGTATATTACTCAATTATAATATTACTCAATTAAACACAATGTGTTTTTAAAGTGAAGGATTAAATTTTTAAGCGAGAGAAAAAAAATCAAACCGACGTGGCTCTGGTGGAATTGATTAGTGATTAGTGAGACAAAGTGATTGCCCCCTAAACCTAGTAAGTGGTTGGGCCCTTAGCAGCAACAACTGCTATCAAGTGTTTGCAATGAGTTTTTACAGCTGTGAAGGAATTTTGTCCCAAACTCATATTTGCAGTATTGTTGAAGTTCAGCCACATTGGAGGGTTTTCGAGAATGAACTGTTTTTTTAAGTTCATTAAACAGCATCTCAATAGGATTCAAGTCAGTACTTTGATTGGCTGAAAAAAAAAAAAAACGAAGACTTTGGCGTGACCTAGTCAGAGGTGGACTTGCAGGTGTGTTTTAGATCAGTGTCCTGCTGCAGAACCCAAGTTCGTTTCAGCTTGAGGTCACGAACAGATGGCCAGATATTCTCCTTCACGCTTTTTTTGGTCGACAGCAGAATTTATAGTTGCATTCATCACAGCAAGTCTTCCAGGTCCCGATGCAGTGTTACTTCTACGCCAGATGTAATGGGACACACACCTTCCGAAAAGATAAACGTTTGTCTCGTCAGTATTTTCCCTTAAGTCTTGGGGATCAAGATGTTTTCTGGCAAAATTGAGACGAGCCTTAATGTTCCTTTAGCTCAGCAGTGGTTTTAGTCCTGGCACTCTTCCCTGCAGGCCATGTTGCCCATTCTTTTTCCTATGGTGGAGTCATGAACACTGACCTTAACTGAGGCAAGTGAGGCCTGAAGTTATCTGGATGATGTTGTGGGTTTTTTTGTGACCTTTTGTGTTCCATGTTTTCGTCATTTGTGGATAAAGGTTCTCACTGTGGTTCGCTGGAGTTCCTAAGCTTTAGAAATGGCTTTATAACCTTTTCCATACTGATAAATCTCATTACTTTCTTTCTCATTTGTTCCTGGGTTTCTTTGGATCTCAGCATGATGTCTAGCTTTTGAGGATCTTTTGGTCGACTTCACTTTGTCAGGCAGTGTCTTATTAAAGTGATTTCTTGATTGAGAACAGGTGTGGCAGTAATCAGACCTGGGTGTGGCTAGAGATATTGAATTTTGGTTTGATGAACCACTGTTCAGTTATGTTTTAACATGGGGGCACAATCACTTTGTCACACAGGGCCATGTAGGTTTAGTTTTTTCTCCCTTAATGATAAAATCCTTCACTTATAAAATGCATTATATTCTTGCTTGGGTTGTCTTTGAGTAATATTTAAATTTGTTTGATGAGTGTGACAAACACGGAAAAAAAAAAGAAATCAGGAAGGGGGCAAACACTTTTTCGTACCCCTGTATCTAGAACATTAGAGTTGTCCAATTTCCACCCAGGGGATTAGGATCAAAGCAGATCCATGCATATTTCAGTGTACTCATATATTGGCTGTATTAACTGTGTTACAGTGAGGTCACATTTCCATAAGTTTACATACAAACATGATTTGATATTCTGATGATTTGAACAAAATTTAACGATGGAAAACTTATGATTATGGTGTATGAGTGTGAGAATAAAGCTAAAGGTAAAGCTTTATTGTTTTTTCTTTATTGCTTTGTTTCAATAGCAGTGGTAAAACTCCGCACACATATTTTAAGCAAAAGTAAAAGGAGTCGGGGGAGTACTGTCATGAAATAGTTAGGGCAAAGAGATTTATCTGCAAGTAAACATTAACCTTGATTTGCTCATTAAACAAAAGATTTCAACAAAAAATGTGTTTTCTAACTGAGGAAAAAGTTAGGACATCCTACCCTCTAAGAGCTTGCGTTTATATACCACAGTGTGAAAGTTCTTGTAGCAGTTACCATACTGAGGAAGATGCCCTACTCCTCAGTTGAGAATTCTTCAAGCTGTGAGATGTTTGAGGGGTTTCTTGCATGTACAGCTCATTTCAAGTCACCCCATAGCATCTCAATTGGATTAAGATCAGGGCTTTGTCTCTGGTTGACTCTTCATTTCTTAGTTTTCAACCTTCAGTCCTTGGTGGATTTACTGGTTTGTTTTGGGTCATTGTTGTGTTGCAAGGTCCAGTTCTGCTTTAGCTTTAATGTTCTTACAGATGGTCTGACCTGTTCCTCAAGCTCCCTCTGATATGTGGTAGAATTCATAGTGGATTCTATGAAGGTGAGCTGGTCAGGTCCTGCTGCAGCAAAGCATCCCCAAACCATGACACTTCCACCACCATGCTTCACAGTTGGTATAAGGTTCTTTTCGTGGAACGCTGTATTTGGATTACACCAGACATGTTCTCTGTCTTAGGGTTAAATAAGGCAAACCTTCATCAAAATGCTGACTAACAATGTTCCAATCATGTGCACCTGTGATTTGAGCCATTTTAATTGTGAATAATGTTGGGGGGTGTCACCAGAAATAACATTTTACAGAAGATTTTGAAAAGTCCTTTCTTCAGTTGTAGCTGTTTAGTTATATTACTTGGATCACCCAGTTTTGTTAAAATTCAGATTAAAGAATGTTACAAAATACATAGGGTGTCCTAACTTTTTCACATGATTTTATATATTTTGTGCAGAAAATATACATTCTACACAATGCAATGTCATATTTTTGCACTGCAGTATCACAATATCACAAAGGATTGTTGCAGCTCTACTTTGGTGTCAATGTTGTGATTGTGTAAGCGCTAGCTTACATAAAATATAATCTTGTTTTGAGTTATTTTTCTCTAAAAATTCTCAGAATCTCTAAATCAATAGACAATTGCAGATATTTTACAACCTTATGAAATACATTTGTGAAAACAATACAAAATGCATATTTCACATTTTATACTATACCACTGTGCACATATCAAAAAGTAGGGATTTTATTTTATTTATTTTGACAATCGTTTAAACAAATTATACTTTAAACACACTGAAATTGATCAGAAAAAAGTAGAAAGGAAAAAACCTTTCGCATTTCAGACCAGATCGTCACATTTTAGTGTAGCTCGGCATGACTCATCTGAAAAAACTGGATGGATGCTCAGTCTTAAAGTAATCAGACTGAGTCTCTATGAACTTTAATTGAATTACACTAAGAGAGTCAATACACAATTCTTAGAAAAGCTTTCGGTGTGGAAGTGCTACCTACCTATCTATCACGGCGCTATGTCTTTGGCAATGCGCAAAGTTGTTTAACTTGTGATCTGCAGTCGCCTTGGCCCTAGTTATTAAAGTATTAATCATTCATACACTCTGTCCTTGAAACTTGGCTTACGTTACACAAGGCTTTTTTACTGTGGAAGTCATTTAGGCATTTTAATTCCCACTAATTGCACATATTGTGTTGCTGATAAGACCTCCCCACTCCCTCCCCCAACCCCCCATCAGTATTTCATTTTCTCCAAGCCAGAGAGGCGTGTAATACCTCATTGCATTTCCCTCAAATGTCATTACACCTGCAGCTCTTTAGCTGCTACTTTTCAGTTTTTTACGATAGAATCTTTAGATAATATACTGTCTGAAAATCTAAAATCGAACCTAAGTTTGGAGCTGTACCGGTTGCATGCTTCAATGAAATTCCTCGTTAGTCTTTGGAAGATGGTTCTTTCTAGCTGTTTCTTCTAAAAAACTTGCTGTAAAAACATACATGTAATATATCAAACTACAGATGCTTCAAGGTAATTCAAGGTATAAAACATGGTGTATGGATGTGAGTCAACACATGATCAGCAACCGATATTGTATCAGTTGTTTACTTCTGTTGCACTGGGCTTTCAGTTGAGCTTCTTCAAAGAGATTACCCAATGTCTAATGACGCAGTAAATGCCAAACAGGAGGCTCTGCCTGCCCATGTAACCATCCTGAGAGGGGATGATATGCACAGGGCAGTGTACTTTTTACTACTATTTATATTTGTTTATATGAGTTTTTCTGCTTGGCCTCTTCCTGTGGCAGATTGACCAGAAAAGCTGTTGGACTTGAACCTGACTCGCTCTCCTAATGCTTTTTGGGTTTTTTGAGCCCCTTTAAGTCATGTGCCAGCATCTGGGGTATTGCTGCGTTCCCATAAGACTTTGCTCTGTGACCCTTTTGGTATGAGTCATTGAGCAGGTCTTTTCTCCTGCCGCTGAGCTTGGCGGGAAACGGGAAGAGCAAAGCCGACCAGTCAAAAATAATCAGTCTAATAAATACCACTGGCTAAAGTGCCTTCAGATGCCTGGGCGGCTGTGGACCTTGTTATTGACGTTAAGCTGGTGCAACTGAACACTAAGGCTTGTATCTCCTCTGTGACTGGAAGTCAATTCTCCTCATTTGTTCAGTGGCAGGGAACTGCCAGCTAGAGGAGCAATACTGTTATACGATGAAAAACATTCGACTGGGTATGTTGTGTTGTGGGTACAAATACGTCAGTTCTGCTAATAGATCATTGATGGTTTAAAGCAACTGCACACAAAGTGACTGAACATTTTAATGAGGTAGCCCCCAAAAATTGTAAATGTTGTGAAAAAATTCAATATTTCTTTACATACCTTTCATATATTATATAGATTCATCACACATAGAGTGAAAAATGTCAAGCCTTTATTTCTTGGAATTTTGATGATTATGGCTTGCAGATCATAAAACCCAAAATTCACTGACTAGTATAAAGATTACAACAGTGAGTAATGTTTGTTTATTTGAGCTTGAGCTGTATTGTCAGTACTAGTACTGACATTAAGGAAACAGAATAAATTATGGGCTTTATTATGGGACTTTATTAATTGTGTATAATTCACTATAAAGCCAGACTGTGTAATTATTATTTTTGCAATTAATTGCCCACTGAAGTACCCTGATCATGACAAACTTTCTATGCGAAGGACTAGACAACATTGGAAAAAAACAGTCGATTATTTAATGGTCAGTATTGCTCGTCTAACTGACCCGAAAATGAATAGAAGAAGCCGTTCTCTGTCTAAGCTTTTGTGAATATTTAAAGAGGCCTGGCATTTTTAAATATTTTTGGTGGTTTTGTCATTTCTGTCCTTAGAACTATGAACCTTTTTAAACTATTTTTGACCATCCTAAATGTTTAATATGCCACATTTATCTCTGAGTCAATAGGAATTTTTAATGAAAAGAATCTAAATCTCCAGTGCAAAATATTTAATCCGCCACCCGACACCTATTTTGTAGCAGTGATGAGACGTGCATACGAAATCTTCCATTAATTACTTCAACAGGTACGACTATGCCTGCCTCCTCCTTATTACTCATCTTTTATTCCATTTTCACAAATGATTTAGAGTCGTTAATGGGAGAGAAGGGTCTCATTAAATGTGCCCGTCGGGTTCAGAGCGACGGCAGAAGTTCTGGCCTTGCTTGACTGGGTCGGTTTTGGGACGAGCTTCCGTTCATGACCAGACTCTTCGACATTGCGAGTGTGTCTGAAAAAGCGTCTGGTCCTCTGGGCTTTGGGAGCGTTGAATTAAGCATGAAAGACGCCTCCAGCATCAAGACTACTGACTGGAATATCAATCCACTGCTCTCTCTCTCTCTCCCCCCTGCTTTTGAACAATTGCATCTAAAGCTTTGAGATCAATGGCATTTCATTTCTGAGAGAGGAAGAGGGAAAGCTAAGGATGACCGTTTGGAAGGAGATAGGGCTTGAATTCACTCCAGGTGGCTTCACGTAGGAGAAATGAGGTGCCTTAACTCCCTGAAGTGCTAAAAGAGGTTTGCAAAAGTACAACCAGCTGGAGATGATGCAGTTTAGCATCCAGCTTGCCACACCGATCGTCCCGATATGACCTGAAAATGGAGTGCGAATTTTCAAGTCGTATGTGCTCTTCTCCGTTCACTCAGCAGATTGTTGGTGAGTGTGGGTCCAATTATTAGATCCTCTCGGTTTCAGCCTTGTTCTGTCTCTGGAGATTTTTGAGTCACTCTTGCATCACGATTCTATGATGTTCACCTCCTTTGTCACTGAACTGTGCTGTAACGGTTTTCTCAAACATGTCACCGAGCAAGGCAGCTAGTCTTCTCTCTGGACGTCTGCTTGCTACTTTGGGGAGCCGAAGTGTTTCTATAAACTGCCAGAGACATGAGCACGTGCAGGTTGTGAGAGTCTCCTGGGATGTGCTAGTGTGACTGGCTATGGTTTTCACTTCCAGGATTCTCTCCACTGATACCTGGGGAGCCTCAGGAAGAAACTCCAATGGACAAGCCAGAAGACAATATGACCTTGGGTTTTGAATTATGTAAGCAGTGTTATAAGAAGACTTCACTACCACCTTTACCAACTGGCTGAATGGTTTCATATTTTCCTAGCCCCAGAGGTACAACCTGGGCTTTTTCTTTTAGACACTGTTTGTGCCTGGACATTTCATGTATCTTTAGTATAAGGATATCCACATGCAGTCAAGATGCATTTAAAAACTCATTTATCACCACTTTGGGAGGTGGTTTACGAAGCATCGTTCAAGAACACACGTCAACATGATGACCACCTGGTTGTGGATGCCATTTACTGAGGTAATCTGAGCTCCCCAGGTCGTCTTTTGACATGAAAGTTTCAGTTGATAATCTGCTTAGTTCACCTAGTTATCTAAAATAAAGCAACAGTTTGGTTTATCTTTACTTCACTGTTTTTATTTTCTTTGCTTACCACATAATACTCATATTTCAGTCAGGCAGAAATGTTTCTGTTTACCATGTTTTAATGCAGGTTGTGAATGTCAAATTACATTGCTGTATTTCGTTTATTTTTACATTTACATTTGATATACAGTACTGTAAAAAAAAAAAAAAAAAATAGGTACGGATTCAGATAATCAAACACAAACTCCAGAAAAGATGAGACACCTATCAGTTTGGAAAGACTTACAAAGCCATTTCTAAGGTTCTGTAATTCTAATGAATCACAGTGACAGCAACTGTCCACAAATGGAACAGTGGTGAACCTTCCCAGGAGTGGCCAGCCTCCCAAACTTACTCCAAGAGTGCATTGACAATGGATGTTTTAATTTGCTGATCGTGTCGAATCCTTTCAGATGTCAGGTCACCGAACTGATTTCACAGATTTTAATAGACAGAGAAAAAAATTACAGTTACAAGTTCAAGATTTTGTGGAAAGTCAAAATTCTCTTGTTTTGGGACGAGATGAGTGTCACTCAGACGTCCAGATGGATTTGAGGTCTGAGCCCATGTGGAAATTTGTGTTTGGGATTTTTATGGATGTGGACATGAATGGGCGTGTCAATGTGTGTGTTCAGAGCCATGTGACACGACACACACTGACGCATTTTGACATGTTTAATTGGCGTTTGTTTGACGCATGCTCCTGTTTTGTGGTTGTGTGTGCTCTTATTTTTTTTTGTGTGTTTCATGGGAACGGAATGTTTTGTTTATGATATTACAAATCTGTGTTGTGTTGGAGACATTATGTGTCAGATTTAGAGTTTATAGTGATTGACAAATATGTCCAGTTCTGTAAACCCAGACTTACCAATTCTGTGACCGCAGAAACAACACAACTCAATCCAGGAGGTCACAAAAAACTCAGAACACTGAACTGCAGGTTTAACTTGCCTTAATCAAGGTCATTGTTCATGATTCAAAAAGAAGGTACTGGGCAAAAATGGCATCAATGGGAAAGTTACAAGGCAAAAAACACTGCTGACCAAAAAGTGCTTTAAGACTGATCTCATATTTGCATATGGTTAGGGTTAGGGTTAGGGTTATATGACACTTTTGGGGGAAAATTCAGTAAGAGAAAAGTTGAAAAAAAAATTGTCTCCAGTTAAATATGGCATAAAACAAACACAGAATTTCGTAAAAAGAACACCATACCAACAGTCAAGCATGGTGGTGGTAGTGTCATGTTCTGGGGCTGCTTTGCTTGTTCAAGATCCTGATGGAACTTTGAATTCTGCTTTCTGCCAAAAAATCTTGAAGGAAAATGTCCAGACATCAGTTCATGTCCTAAAGCTTGAGCACTGTTGGGTTGTGCAACAGAATAATGATCCATACACACGAACAAGTCCAGCCAAGAATGGCTATAATAAAAATAATAATAATGTGGCTTAGTTGAAGTCCAGACTTAAATTAAATTGAGATGTTTTGGCATGACTTTAAACAAGCTGTTCATGCTCGGAAACTCTCCAATGTGGCTGAATTAAAACAATTCTGCAAAGAAGATTGGGCCAAAATGTTCCCTCAGTGATGTGTAAGACTCATTGCCAGTTGTCGCAAACCTTGATTGCGGTTCTTGTTGCCAAGGGTGGCACAACCAGTTATTATATTTGGAGCCATGTAGGTTTGGATAGTTTTTGTACTTTAATAAACGGCATCATCAAAACTGCTGTTTGTATTTGTCTATATAAAAATTTGTTTGATGTGTACACACATACACACCCCACCATTTAGTCATTGAGTCATTGAGTCATTTAGTCATCGCCACCTCTAGCTAGTTCTTCCCAATCATTCCTTGCTACCCAGGTGGTAGAATTAAGATGCATGCAGTCAGTTTCTGTAACTTTTTAAACTACAACTAACACATCTCAACATTGCATATGCTAATTATGAGCTTAAGGAAGTGTTCTTTGTTTAGCATCAGGTTGAATGACCAAGATAGGGCCTAGACAGGTGCAGCACAAGTATTTGTTTAAAAAGTAAGATTCTGAAGCATTAGCATGAATGAGAAGCACATAATTGGTTAACAATTAGTTCCTCTTTCTTATCTTCCCATTAGTTTGTCTTTTCACTGCAACTGTGCACATCATGTTGATGGACTGATTGGGCCTTGGGTTTGTTGAGGGAACAGTTATTAAGTTGTCGCTCGTTTGGAGGAATTTTGATAGGTTTCTCCAGGCCCAGCCTAATGCATTTGTTTCTAAGCAAGAGGGCTTGTCATCTCTGAAGTTAAATTAATGAGCTGTTTGTTTGGGCTGCATTATTTACTTAACATTCTGTCAGCCTTTCAGCACTTAGGGTGTGTGTGTAGGTGTGTGTGGGGTTGTGATAAGTTTTCCGACTATGAAATGAACTCTTGATTGTTTGAGTGGTGTTCGGGAAGCATTCTCTGGTGGATTTCACAAATGAAATGCTGTTGTGTACAGTGCAAATGAAGCTATATTGAACGGAACAGAACATTCCAGTATTTCGTTCGCTTCTGTCTCGTCATTCCTCCTAAATTCCGTATGCATTCCACATCGCACCGACTTGCAGCTTCTTTTAATGGAACTCTCAATGTGAAATCTAATAGTTCCTTCATAAAAGCACACGCTGTTGGATACATGAAGTGTGAGTAGAATATTACATGAAATTCTTTTTTAAAGCTTCAGCACATCTAAAGTATTGTGTGTTTTTTTTGGTTTTGTTTTGCTTATCTTTATCATTGTCGCATTTAGAGTAGGGGACCCCGCGTTGCTGGAAAAGGATAGTACCCAGAGAACGGGGAAATTTGGAACATGGAATTCATGGGAACATAGCAGGATTTGTAGGTAAAGGAACAAAGCAGGTGACGCTCTTCCAAATAAACGGAAAACTTTATTTCCGCACCGCGAAACTGATGTGGCACGGCTTACAGAACTTCTTTATAGACGACGTTGCAGTTTTTCCTGTGGGGGTGTATATGTGTGTGAGCACTTGCAGGTTTCGGTAATGAGAAAACGACGCAAAGGACACGTCAGACGCAACCGGAAGTAGCACTACGGCTTCAGGAGCATGAGATGCACCTATGTACCAACTTTGGTCGCAATCTGTGGAACTGTATGGAAACGCATAGCGAACAGACAAACAGACCTAAAAAGCCTCTTTAGCGCCATCTATCTGATGATGTTGGCAGTTTTTCCTGTGGGGGTGTATATGTATGTGAGCACTTGCAGGGTTCGGTAATGAGAAAACGACGCAAAATAAGCAACCAGAAGTAACGCATCCGGAAGTAGCACTACGGCTTCAGGAGCATGAGATGCAGCTATGTACCAACTTTGGTCCCAATCCGTGGAACTGTATGGAAACGCATAGCGAACAGACAAACATTCTCTTTTTATATATAAGCATCTCTAACTCACTACATGTGCCAAACATGAGAAAAGCAAGAGACTGGCTCCATCTGTGATGGAATGTACTCCAACCTTGATGGAGTTCCTAATGCAGTTTCATAGCCTCCAGTGCAGGACCTGTCGGAAAAACCGAATCTGCACTGTGCTGTTCACACTCACACCCCATCAGATGCTCCGTTTGCTCCGATTCATGCGAGTTAATTGTCCCCTGCTGTTGATGAAATGATCTTTGAGGATTGTCCCAGGTGTAATGAACCTCAATGATGGATCTGAGCCGGGAGAGCGGACGGATTTGTAAATGCCAGCATTAAATCAGCACTGACTTTTTCCATTGGGCATTGTGACATTTGAGCCGAGTGCAGAACACTTTAAATGGTGTTCTTGAGTCAACGATACTGCTAATACTGCGGAAGTGGATTTAACCTTTGTGGGCTCATGACAAAAATGGAAAGAATGTCGCAGAAGTGTAGAGAAACGGTGATTTTCTTTCCGTGTCACATACTGAAAAGTGTGGCTTCAATGGTATTACTATGCGAAAATGTCAGAAGAACTTTTAGAAATATTTCCCACAATGGCCCAGACTACTTTTTTTTTTCTTTTTTTTAATTTCCTATGGTTTTATTACAGCTCATCAGTCTTCGCAGAAGGTTCGAGGAACCATTTGTCTTTTATCTCGGAATAAAACACCATCTCGGTGGAAACCATTGTAACATCATTAATCAACCTCCTGGGAAACGGCAAACGGCAAAAAGTAGAAGATCATTTTGTACTTTTTGTAGAGATCCTTGGTTGATTTACGTGTACTTACCTTTCTGCTGCAATCTATCACAGTCACATATACAATAAGATATATTCTGGATTAATGAAGAGTAATTCTTATGAGCCAGTCTGAGTTATGGCACTGTTTTCAAAGCTTCTTTGCATAAACTGTTTTGTCAACTATATAAGAGCTGTTCACTGCTATGCACATTGTAATGCTGCAGTTTTTTGTTCTGTCTTTTCGCTCTTTGGTTGAATATTCAAGGACTTGTCTCAGGTGCTGATGAAATTTCATTATGACCACCATAGGTAACTGTTTGCACTGCTTTTTCAATTATAGCAAATTTAATTAAAAATTTTTCAATTAGCGCAAATGTAATATAATTTTTTCAATTATAGCAAACAATTCATTCAGTGAATTATTTCTGCAATTCTAATAATTCTATTATTCTTGTACATCCAAAACAAGTGAAGTGTCACAATCAGTAACTTTACTAAAAGATCCCATTGCTATGTTAAATATAGATGCAAATTTACCCTTTTACCTTTTATTTTGCTTTATTTTCTGCAAAGCTAAATCGGTATCGGTAAAGTTATTATATCAAATTCTTATGTTTTCCCTATAAAATATCAATTATACTGCTTTCCTAGCTAGATTTGTGCCATCTGTACAATGTCAGGAGATCAATAAAACATTTTAAAGGTTTATATTCAGTGTTATTATGTTAGCATGTTGCATTTACACACGATAGTGAACGTGTTGTATCATGTGGAACTGATTAAATTACGCAGCCGCTTCAAGGTAGCTGGCTGCACAATTCTGCTGTGAACAGCCTTTTCCATTTTATACCAAAGATGCTGAACATGGTTGAGATCCAGGGGCTGTGCAGGCCAGTGAAGCATTGCAAACTCGCTGTCATGTTCCTGAAACCATGGGGCATTTTCATGCTGGAAGCATCCATCCGAGTACGGGTGAAAGGGACGAACCGTGACTCTGTTGTGTAACCTCAAAGACTCGCCTGTGTGTTTCTGACACTCGATTTCTACGCTTACCTGTAGGACCGCCTCAAATATTTCAGTATTCTGTTGTTATGTTGGTACTGTACGTTATTGGAAGCTGCATTTTCAAGACTCAAAATGTGTAGCTTAAAATACAGCACAGAAAAACATCTGTTCCTTTATGGTAAAATGGTAAAATGGTAAAACAATCCATATCTGAAATAGTATAGTCATCCATGCTTCACTACAGAAGGCAAAAATGACCTTGTTTTCCATACAGCAATTGATTCTACAAACGTAGAGACGCCCAAGTCATGTCTAGAACCTGTTTAAACTATCAGGCTTTAAAAAAAAGCAAGATTGTCGATTTTTTAAGAGAATTTGAGCATTTTAAAAGTAGCAGCTATTATTAGAAGCATGTTAAATGGTATATTTAGTGTATGTTGCCAAAATCACTATATTTCAAATGGCGTTTTCATCAACTTTGACTCAACGGTGACATTTTGACTCTGACTCACCAGCTGCAGTGTTTACAGTCTGTTGGTCTGAGATTGGATGCCCCTGAGGAAGAGAAATTTTTCAGAAGTGCGAAGACCTTGCTCGTGAAGCATTGACCTTTCTTCGGTGATGTCCACACCCACTTCCCTGCTGGTCATTTCGTTCACACTCTGTTGCATATCCAACCTATTAATTTTGAGACCAGAAAACGAACGTGTGTTTGTGTGGGAGCGAGAAGAACCCTTTCTGCGCTTGACATTGGGAACCATACAGTGCAGCTCAGAACTGTACACCTACACACAAACTTGCCTATGCTACACAGAAATAAACACTTGCTGCACTGTTGCACTGAAGTTGCCTAGAGAGTTAGTTATTCCTACCAACTTCACTTTTTCTTTGCTATTTTGCTGTCTTCACGTGCTACGGGAATCGTGGTAAATACCATAACCAATGTGAAAATTGCACATGAATGCCCCCTCACATTGTAATCTCCACTGGAGATCGTTTTGATACACAACTTGTCGACATGAAATAAACTTTGAACTTTCAACACGGCGGAGAGCAACAAAAGAATCATGAATGGTGGGCGTCCTTGTCCTGCAGTAGCAAATGAATTAGGATCTAAAACTGTTACTCACATAACACGTCAGGATGAACTCCTGCTCACTTCACTACCACAAAATCACTTGAACACAATGCACAAAATTTTACAAATGGAAAGGATCATATTTCCCATAGCACTTAAAAGCAGCATTATATATATATAATTTTTTTAAATTTTGCATTTTATATATATATATATATATATATATATATATATAGATATGTACATTTTTTATTATTATTTTATTTTTACATTTTTTTATTATTTTATTTTTACTTTAAATGTCAAATCACTGTCCGAACAACTTAAGACACAGTTGTATTGCTTATTTCTTCCCCTACCTTCCCCTATGTTTCCACTGGTAACATTTCCCTGTGCCAGCCCACCCCATTAAAAAAATCTTTGCTGCCACAGCAAATCACTCTGCACCCCCTAAAATGTTCAATCAACAATCATACCTAAGTTATATAACCTAGATCACCTACAGTTAAGTTGGTAGAGTGGTTATGATTTACATACACCTTACAAACAAGTGACCGGACTTTTATTCAAGAGCTTATAAATTCTAGGACTTATGGTTTTGGGGGTTTATTTTGTTAAAGAGTGGTGCAAATTACATCCCAGAATTTAAAATATCCTTAAACCTGAAAACTGCACCTATATACAGTAGATTTATCTTAGATCAGCAGATCTTGTCCAGCAGAAAGTAGAAAAAATTTTATGGCTCAAAAAAAGTTGATGTGCTTTATGTCCTTCACAGTTTTTTCCAGGTTCCTCGTCGGGTTTCGGTCATTGTGCAGTCTAAGGTCGCATGCAGCCGTGGGCGTGCTGTGTATGTCTCTATAGCTAGAGTTGTTAAGCAGCTGAACCGTCTTTCCTTTAGCGCTGATAGCCTTGACTGGGAGCGCTGTGCTTTGAGCTTGCAAACGAGAGGAAAAAAACAGTTACTCTTCTCTTTATAAGCCATCCAGAACATTCTCTCCCTTTCCTCTTCACAGACCATCCAGAACATTCTCACGCTTTGTGCTTTAAGAGCTGTTGGGCCCATTAAGCCACAACGCTTTAAATACTTGACTTTGTTGTGAGGAGAACATTCAAGTTTGTGGTGTTACAAAGGACTCAAGTCAATAGATTTGTGTTCACAGCAAGGTCTCAGACTGCCTACGCTGAGAGCTGAAGCGTGGGTGAGCTAGAGGAATATCTCGTCCAATCAGGGAGTCTGCACTGGTGCGGAAATGCCTTGTCTTCTGATTTAGGATCAGCTCACTGTATTAAGTGAAAACCATAGCTGTTTTACGAGAACATGCATGGATCAACAAGAACATGGCTATTCATGGAAAAAGAAAACTGCTGACCAATGCCTCTTATTAAGCAGAAACATGATTTATTCTCTGTTTCTTATTAATACAGACTATAATATATAATATTTATATTTAAAGATTCATTTACATTTGTGCACAGAACATAGAACTACACAAAATGTAGTGCATTCCTGAAATATGCATTGGCAGGCAAGTGGAAACCAATTTGACAGTTCGAAATGACGTGACGAGACTCTTTCCATTCTTTCCAGACCTTCACATTTTCCTAGAACAGCCCATGTAGAGTTAAACTGGAAATTAGAGGCAGTTTCTCTTAAAGACTCTGAGACCTGAGATTCAAGCCCAAGGAACTATTGATTGGACTTTGACTTGAACTATGGCAACTCAGCTTGGACTTAAACCCCAAAGACTCAGCTGAGCCGTACCTGTAGACTTGGCTCAGGTTCACACACAGGGAGTCTCGACTTCAACGCCAGAGGCTCTGCCTTAAAACCCATAGATTTGAGTCGCGTTAAAAAAGCACTCAAAGGCAGCATTATTTATTTATTTATTCACTTTATATATATATATTTTAAAAAAGAAAAGAAAGACAAAAAAAAATTATATATAATATATATATATATATATATATTTTTTTTTTTAATTATTATTATTTTTTTCTTATAGATATATATACTTTTTTTTTTTTTTTTTAATTGATGGGTCGGGCCGGGTTCTGACAAATATTTCAAAATAATACTCCGTTTCGGGTCAGGTTTGGTCACGTCAGCACAAAAAATCCTCGAAACTAAGTGTCGTTGTCCGACGTTCTCACCGTTCCAGCAGCAGCGAACGCAACTTCAGCTGCTGGAAGAACCATTGACCAAAGGAAGACGGAGCTGAAGCCTCCAGTGTTGATGCTCCTCTTTCTACACAATTCCATGTGCGGATTATGGAAATAGCCTCGTTTAAATATTTCATTGAAAAATTCAGCAAAATAGAAGTTTTGTCCGTGCTAAGTCCTGAATTTAATTGTCCATAAACCTTGGCATGGTTCCTCTTGTAACGTGTGCGTTTGTGACTGTGACTGTGCATCATCGAGAGTCTTTTCTTTTAACAGTTGTTTAATAAAGGCAGGATACACACGTGTGTGTTTTTTTCCTAAGAGAGAATCATTGTAATCGATTAGGAACAGCTGTTTTGGCCAAACATTAAAATTCCCATTGGGTTTGGACAGAAACATCGTGTTCGGTCACTGCTCTGTCGGAGGCGGGTTGGGTTCGGATAAAAACACACACACACACTCAGAATTAAACATTATTATTTTTTTCCCGCCAGTCAATGGTGACTGAGACTGTAACACTACAGGAAAGCATCGCCCCTTAACTAAGCCCCGTCTTGTCTCTAACTGAGCTCATATGGTTTCTTTTGTGCAAATGAACATCTGCTTTCACACTGTGATTCACAAGATGGATAACTTCCTCACTGATCTCACAGTTGTGTGCATAATTACGCCCAAATTATTCAAACATCATCTCCGTACTTCATGCTGAATTGAACGAGACAGATTGCTCTCACATGTATTAGAGTTTGCACTGATCTGAATTAGGGTTAGAATTTCGGACACAACGAGTTGACTGCCTGTAATGTTACACCTTACTCTGCCAGTCTCTCTCTCTCACTCCCCCCTCTACCTTCACTCTCTCTCCTCATCTCTCGTTCCTATGAACTGTGAACATGTCTCTCTCTCTTTCTCCTTCAGCTCCTAGAGGGCAGTTTCACCTCCCAGGTCAGCCATGAAGTGGACGGCCTCATCTTCCAGCCCATCGGGGTGAGTAGAGCTCAAGGCCACGCTACTGTAGAACACATCTAGCTCCTATTCACAATACGCACTCACTCATAGAGCGAAACCATTTCACTACGAAGAACAAAATGTTCCTCTGAAGCTTCTGAATCAGTCAGGGGATTTGGTGTCCAAATAGACTTGTGTATGTGACATTAGCAAACATTTTGTCAAAGGAAATCTTCTTCAATCCTGTTAATATGATTTTATTATCCAGACTTAATGGGCACGTCTCCTACATCATTATTGTACTTTTGTTCTTTCTTTTTCCTGAGAACTACTTATGATATTTTTATGGTTCTATGTATCAAAAACAGCCAAACATTTATTTGTACCATTTTCAGACCTCGCTTTATGCTTTAGAATCAATAAGAGAGTTCTTGTTTCTGTACCGTAATGAGCTCTTTTCTGGTTTCCTGCTTTGAAAAGCAGCCCGGACTAAAACGCTTAACTTTACTATGAACAGGCAAAGCTAATCTGCAGTAAGCTGAATAGATGGGTATATGTAAATGCATAGCTTTTTTTTGTGATATCCTTTTTTTGCAGCTTAAATTTTATACGTCCGCCATATTGGAGTAGAGAGTTAATGCTAAGTTTTGAAACTACAACTGTGTGTATATTTATATATTAAAATTAGCTGTTTGATTTTAAAAATGCTTGGTACCATAAAGAGCCTATTTTATATGTTCATATTCATATTTTATTATGTTTTTAGACATTTTGCTCATTTCAATGAATAGCATTTTTTGCTAGTCAAGGTACCTGCACTTTCACAGGTGTACAGTATGGTTTTTAAGGCCACTTTAAGTATGTTTTAAAGCTACGCCACATTTGACTTTCCTAGAGGACGTTTTTTTTTTTACTTTTAAATAAAAGAATTGCAGTCATGGCAGAATTTTAAAAATGGAAAACGCTTTTCTAAAAATGACACTGAAGACACTGAAAACTCAGGTACAAAGGTGTTAAAAAGGTGCAGTTTAGTACTGGTTTTGTCAAGTGTGCAGTATAACGGGCAGGGAGAACATCAATGAATAAAAAATACAACTTGACAGTATTATCTGGCAATCGAAAAAGACATTTTTACTGAATAAAACGTATAACACGTGTATAATCCTGTTAATATCATTTTATTATGGAGACTTAATGGGCGGTTGTCCTACTTTGGTATTGCACTTTCACAGGTGTTCAGTCTTTAAGGGCACGTTAAGTAAGGTTTAAAGGTATGCAACATTTGACTTGAGTTTTTTTTTTTACTTTTAATAAGAAAAAATACATTGCAGTCATGGCAGAATTTTTAAAAAAGGAAAACGCTTTTCTAAAAATGAAACTGAAGACACTGAAAACGGTGCAGTTTAGTACTGTTTTTGTCAAGTGTGCAATATAATAGGCAGGAAGAACATCAATTAATATAAAATACAGCTTGACAGTATTATCTGGCAATCAAAAAAGACATTTTTATGTAATTAAATGAATCAAAACTGTACAACTGTAGCATTATCTAGAATGAATAGACATACTGGTTAAAGTTAAGATAATTCCTCTACACAAGGTAATGTAGTAAAACATGATTGTTCTTCTATGTCTTTATTATTTCACTCGTGAACTTGTGTTCAATCCAACACACACACTTCCCTCCTCTTCATGGTCTCAGTGAGTTCAGTAGGGTTCAGGTGCTGAGGTCCTTGGTTAAGCTGAACACTGCCACTGTTCAGGCTTTGGTTTGGTGCTACTGCTCTACAGCTCTGTCTCAGAGGAGCTGTTCATCATCCTGAAAGCTGTGTGTGGGCGTAGCTACTTATTTCTCTTCCTCTGTTCATTTCTCTCTCTTGCACGCTCCCTCTCTCTCAGTCTCTTATGCTTTCTCTATTACCTTTGATCTTTGTCTCGCTCTCTCTCCTTCGGTCTCTCTCTCTCTTTCCTCTTTCTCTCTTAATCTCTTCTTTGTGCTCTTTCGCTCTCTGTCTCTTGCTCACTCGCTTCTCTCTAGACCACCTTGCTTCTCCCCCTCAACTGGTGGTTTCTAAACAGTGTTATCAGCAGATGCCCAGGGCTTATCAACTCCATTAATCCCCCGTCAACGATCTCCGGCTTCCAGACAAACATGGCACAGAGGACAAGGGCACATAAAAGGCGGCTTTTTGCAGCTGCGTATTCAGTTATTCAGTGCCACCGTTGCTCTGTAGAGTGATGAGGCAGACTCCATGTCTGATACCGCTGCTCGATCAAACATGATAGACATTGTGGCCAGAAGCAAGAGCTGTATGGCCGGTGTTGTTCAAGATGGGACCATCTTTCCTCGTCTTTGACTTACAAATGTTCTCTGTTCCGTGCCAGAGCTCAAGCTAGATTGATTATCTGAATTGATGAAAACTGAAAATGCGAAAATGGGTTTTCGTGTTGCCTTGTAGGGGTGAAACGATGTGTTACGTGGTCTATGATAATCAATATATTGTACGACAATGACGTGGCAGAAACAGAAACATGGGGATGCGTTATTAATTTACATAAGTAACAGCAATGCTGTTGTCATCTTTCCCGTATTTGCTTTTCAACTGTGGTCGGAAGCGCAGAGAAACTTCTACTTTAGCTTCAGGGCTTCACTTCTGTTCCCCTTTTGTCACTTGGCAAGTTGCGCTAACATCGTGCTACAAACTGAACTACAACTCCCATAAAGCAACTCTTTCCCTCATTTTTGTGCATCAGACACTAAATAGTGGAACGAACATTAAACAGTGTATTGTTCCCCATGAAACACTGCTTCCGCTACAGCGCTAGTTTAACCGTGTCTATACCGGACACATTATGGAGCGATACACTT